>CM026396.1:22785230-22867533 GCA_014843695.1 Archivesica marissinica | reverse complement strand
TATGTGTGTATGTATATAGTATGTGTGTATATGTATGGAGGTATGTATGTGTGTATATGTATATATTATGTATGTATGTAGGTATGTATGTGTGCATATGTATATATTATGTGTGTATGTATGTAGGTATGTATGTATGTATGTGTGTATATATATGTATATATTATGTGTGTATATGTATGTGTGTATGTATTGTAATGTATGTATGTTGTATGTATGTATGTATGTCATGTATGTAGTATGTATGTAATGTATGTATGTATGAATGTATGTATGTATGCTATGTATGTATGTAGGGTATGTATGTATGTTGTATTGTATGTCTGTTGTAAGTAGGTATGTAAGATGTATGTATGTATGTATGTATGTATGTATGTATGTACGTATGAGATGTATGGATGTTATGTTATATATGTATGTATTATGTTAAGCGTATGTACATGTACTGTATGTTATGTAGTAGTATGTAGTATGTGGTATGGTATGTATGTGTGTAGTATGTAATGTAATGTATTTAGGTCATGTAGTATGATGTACTGTATGTATGATATTATGTATGTAATGTATGTTAATAGTATGTATGCTCTGCTATTATGTAATGTTAAAAAAAGATTTAGTATGTATGTATGTATGTATGTATGTATGTATGTATGTATGTATGTATGTATGTATGTATGTATGTATGTATGTATGTATGTATGTATGTATGTATGTATGTATGTATGTATGTATGTAGTATGTATGTATGTATGTATGTATGTATGTATGTATGTATGTATGTATGTATGTATGTATAACAGTATGTATGTATGTATGTATGTATGTATGTATGTATGTATGTATGTATGTATGTATGTATGTATAACAGTATGTATGTATGTATGTATGTATGTATGTATGTAATGTATGTAGTATGTATGTACTGTATGTATGTATGTATGTAAATGTATGTTGTATGTAATGTATTATGTAAGTATCGTATTTATGATTTCATAAAAAAATGTATGTATGTCATGATGTTGTATGATGTATGTATGTGATTGTATGTATGCTATGTCAGGTATGTATGTATGTATGTATGTATGTATGTATGTATTATGTATGTATGTATGTATTATGATGATGTATGTTGTATGTATGTAGTATGTATGTACGTATGTAGTATGTATGTATGTATTATGTATGTATGTATTAGGTATGTATGTATGTATGTATGTATGTACTGTATGTATGTATGTATGTAGATGATAGTATGTATGTATGTATGTATGTATGTATGCTAAGATATGTAATGTATGTATTACTGTAATGTATGTAATTATTGTATGTATGTATGTATGTATGTATGATGTATGATGTATGTATGGTAGTTCCATTAATGTCAAACCCCTTGTGGAGACCTAGACATGTTTTCCTGGGCAAGCTTAGCTGACCTAAGTGGTTAACCAGTACTAAGCGATGTGTGTGAGGTGCCTTGGTCAATGACACTACATACATGACCTGACCGAGTATCGAACCAGGGACTGATCGATTCCAAATCCTACGCTCTACCACTGGACCATGGATGCCTTTACCTTTGACTCAGATGTACGATATTTTTACAGAAGGCGCGAAACGGTCTAACATTTCATGATGTAAGGCGAGGAAACGGCTGAACTTTTCACGCAATATCATACGGTTGTTTTGCCGAAAACCTGATTTACCAGGTTTTGACTCGACGAATAAAATATGTTAGAACAAACCATGATGACTTGACTATACATTTGGCAGTAATCTTGGGACATTAGTGTTAAATTTGATCTTCAATTGAAGAGTATTCTAATTTTCAGATTTAGTCCATAACCATGTTCAGAACAGGATATGATGTGAAAACATTTATTGATCAGCATACCACCCATAGCCCTATGTGTTGTATATAGTTTTGCTGTTTGCATCGACATAGCATATATAACACTGTATCTTAATTTACAGTGTGTAGCCATGATCTATGCCAAGTTCACGTCACCACTTGTAATGAGGATCAGTCATGATCGAGAGGAGTATTGACAGATCTAGACTAGAGACTAGAATCTAGAATAAACCGGAAATAACGTAATGAGTTTATGAATTTGGCTATACATCAGAGTAGCTTGCACTTACAGACGGACGACATATATGTGACACCGACGTAGATGTCTCGGCTTCTCTCCTCATATAAACAAACCAAGCACCGAGCGTCCGGCTGATTCTGGATGATTCGTCCGTATCAGTAGATGATATCAGTCCAAGGGTCGGTTGTACAAATGGTGTAAATAATCTAAGGGACATAACTCTTCAACTAACGTTGGAAATAATTGCAGGATCCGTACTTTTAACAAATGATGACCGTAAGAACATTTGCTTTTAGCTCTAGCTCTTTTTTACGCTCGCCCACATAATTCACCGGAGTCGAGGGGAAAATAAGCTGAATCATCATAATCTGTAGCTCCTTTTAACTTTCAATACACTACCGTAGCCAGAGGCAAATTTCAACCGAGGAAATCTAGGGGGCCCGGGGTCATGTTCCCCATTGACATTGTTGGGGACATAGAAGCGATTTCCTGTGTTTTCTGGTTTAATGAGTTTAGTATAATTTTGTACTGATATTTCGGCTCTCTAGTAGTCAAGTCAACATTTTATACAGAAAATGGATATTTTTTGCACTTCATTTATTTAATTTTTTTTGGCTTTGAAAATTTTAACCGAGGCAACTTCCTCGGTGTTCCTCAGTGTGGCTACGGGCCTGTTATCCGTTCCACAATTTACTAGCCGCCGGACCTATTAGCTATGCCATTGACGACTATGTACAGTTCAGTTGTTCAGCTCCATGCTCAACCACGCTGCATTATGACCAGGCACGTAGCTCCCATGAGGGGGGGGGCTTCATATTTCCACAGAAAATGAAAAATCGAAATAGGCCAAAAATGCAATGAAGAGTGGAGGGGTATTAGCATGCCTGCATGGTATATATTCTACACCAGCGCTCACACACCTCACGACGTGAGCATATTTTGATAATCAGTATAAAATATGACATCTAATCACTGTAGGCCTACATAGCACTTTTATGTTAAATTTGATATCATTTTGAAATATACATCGAAATTTTAGCGTCTAAAATGTACATCGAAATTCTATGATTCAAAAGTGACCGGGTTAATGTTCAATTGAATAGTCAGGCTAGCTACGCTCCCGGTGGTGTACAAGAGGGGCCATCAACGTATCGACATCAGCCCACAACACCTGCAACGATCAACTGACTGAAGTACAGTATGTATGTGTGTTTTGCGTTTATTTATCGTCGCTATCTGTTGCCCATATGAGCGACGCCTCCTGAAGAGTTTGGTCATTTTAGATTGTGGAGGATAGTGCAATGATACAGACAGAGACCCATTCCAGAATCTCCTCTGGTTCTTTTACATGGACGGTGTACAGCACCGACACGAGACCTCGGTTTAAAAGTCCCAACTTTGAGAATGTTAATTTTATTAGGGTCATGCGGGTGGGTCGATTTTATATATTTTATGTTTATTTATCGTCGCTACCGGTTGCCCACATGAGCGACGCCTCCTGAAGATATTAGTCAATTTAGAGTTTTGGAGGATAGTGCAATGATACAGACAGAGCCCAATTCCAGAATCTCCTCTGGTTCTTTTACATGCACGGTGTACAGCACCGACACGAGACCTCGGTTTAAAGTCCCAACTTCGAGAATGTTAATTTTATTAGGGTCAGGCGTGGGGGGGGGCGATTTTATATATCGGATCGTTTTCGGCTTATATCAAATTATTGGGAACAGCAGATGATCACAACAGCGGAATTTAAAATATTGAAAACTCGTTTACATGATATATATTACCAAGAATGGACTGCAAGAATAAATAATTCTACTCGTTTAGATACTTATGCAAAAATAAAACATGCTTTTCAATTTGAAAAATATTTAGATTTTATAAAAGAGAAGAAATTCCGCATAACCCTCACTAAATTACGGTTGTCATCACATACCCTCGAAATAGAAAGAGGTAGATATATTAATGTATCTAGAAATGACCGAACTTGCCAAAATTGTAATTCAAATACCTTGGAAAATGAATACCATGTTCTACTAGTTTGCTCAAAATTCAGAGACCTTAGAAATAAGCATCTGAAACAGTATTATTGCCATTGGCCTAATATGCACAAAATGAACAATTTATTCTGTGAAAAATCGAAAACCACCATTATAAATATTTCCAAATATATATATTTTGCAAATTTATCAAGAGTATGACCACATTATGTCTTCAACCCATTGAATATATAACTGAACTGTATTGTAAACATGCTTAACGTCTAGTCATAATGAACATACATGGTATGATACACTCAAGAAATGCGCACGTTTTGCTACCATGGACGTTCATTCTGATAATTTCTACTATTTTTCATTATTGTACATGTTGTAAGTATACACGTGTATATCATATGTAATACATGCTTCTCTGTAAACCATGTTTCCAATTGTATGTATATATATATGCTTACTATAAGCAATGTTATTGTGCTTTATGTAATAAAATGTTGAATTGAATAATAATATCCTATACGTAATGTTTAACATTATCCTCGTGTTGATATACAAGTATGTCTTGAGCGAAATAAATATTGTATTGTATTGTATCGTAGATCTCATCTTGAGATATGATGCTAAACGTGTTACCCTTTAATATATTTGTTTGGGTATGTCACCATGTATTTGTATAGTAATTGTATTCTTAGTTAATTGTAATTGCGAACAGAAACAATTACAATATGTTTAAATCAATGAACCATGTTTGTTATATGCCATCTTTTATCCGAGCTTCGGTTTGCAGTAAACAATATGAAACATCACTGAGATATGAAGAAAGATATAAGCATAATAAACAAACATTATAATGAATTAATACCAACGAATAATTATTAAATACAAAGACAATACCTACAAAAGCCACACATGCATTGTCCATGAACACAATGTGTTTGGTCATACTTATATTATATAGTACATTATATATAAGCAGTCCACACTTGTATTCCACTCTACACTTGACACTTAATCCGATTACAAACTGTGCTCGGCTTTTTATTCTAGGCAAGTGAGACTATTTCATTACTGTATATTTGCTGTACATTTACTGTATATTTACTGCATAATATGTATGTCTATTTATCCGACCGTCCGCCTACCCGTTCGTCCGTCAGTACCGGGCGGGGTTTCCTGAAAGTTGGTTTATCCTCGGGTCAAGGACGAACACATTCGATTTGGGAGATCAGGATCCAGAATTATTTATTTTAATTGTTTTATACGTATTTTATTACCTCCCTTTATAATTAAGGGTACATGTGTTTTATAAAATAAATGCCCATTGAAGATGTTACATTAATATATCGATTGTTTTAGCATTACAGACGGATCTATATTCCAGTGGTAACACGCTGGACTGGTAATCCAGGGATCGCAGGTTCGATTCCCCGTCTTACCATAATAAAATTAACAGTCTTTCAGATGGGACGTTAAACCGAGGTCTCGTGTCAGTGCTTTACACGGTGCATGTAAAAGAACCAGAGGAGACTCTGGAATGGGTCATGTATTCAATGATTATTGCACATAATCTCCGTGCCCTCTCTCTATCACGTACCATATAATCGATTATTATTGTATGTAGCTATGTAATAAACTGAAAGGGGAGACAATTCACGTTGCACTATACTTCCCTTTCATCCCATCACTGCGACAATATTCACAGGAATCGGCATTAGAGGATGTGAGTCGGACCTGTTTTCGGACAATCAATTTTCAGATGACTGTCAAAGTGCAAAGTAGCCTATACCATGAGGGTGCATCCGTTACAAAACAAACACATAGTTCTTTATATATAATTCTTAAATGATTGTTATGATAGGCCTACACATGAAAATGAGATTAAAGCAGCATTACATCGTATGAAATAAAAGATATTTGAAACATTAACTGTTTGCATATGGGTAACAATGCTGCTACACATTCTAACATTATACTTTGTATGCTTATGTTCATTTGGTAAACAGTGTTTTTTTGCGATAAAACAAACTCGAAACCGAAAGTAGGACTTTCCGAGTCGATCGGTCACGCACTTGTTTACAACCGGAACGCATCATCCGCACTTGTTTACATTCGGAATGCATCGTCCCCATTTGTCCCATGTTGTCTTTTTTAATTAAATTACTTGATATGTTGATTCATACCTCTGTTAGCTAAGTATTTTAGGGACATTTATACATCCCCGCGAGTGGTTCGACATTAGAGGAAGATAGATAGATAGTCTTTCATGTTCAAAATATATACGTTGTTTTCTACATCCTCTGTTGGTTCACGCATGCGCGCTGTGCGTGTTTATATTTCGTGTGTTGAAAAACAAATTCGCGTATACGACGGTTTAACTTTATTGGAATTTTATCGTTTCTGAGCGACTATTTTGATTTTTGTAAACACACACATATTAGTATTTATAATTTACCCAAAACATCCTTTATTACGATGTAATGAAACCATCAACATGTTCATATTTTCGAAATATAATGTGAATATTAATTTGTTTTTTTTGTGCTCATTTTCCTGTTTGGCATGATGATTGAGCTTATTTACCCTCGCCTCCGGCGAACCATATGGGCGAGCGTAATCCTATCGTATACCATATAAACCACGCACCTGTTACTGACAGCGATGCGAACCAAATGACAAAAAGAGGTGGGTATGAAAACAGGGCGATTGACCATTGGATTTTAATTTCTAGGAACGTTGGAGCATACGAAACATCATATGCATCGGAGCAGGGGTCGCAGAGGCCGCGACCGCCGCCCCAATATGTTGGCCAGACAGGCAGATTTTTTATTTTATACTCGTGGAAGTTATGTTCGCGGCCCCAATATTTTGGCAAAAAGTGTATTTTTATTTTATACTGTAATGACCGTCTCCTTTGGATATGAAGCTGTTTGCAAGTAATTGTCCAAAGTTTAGCATCAATATTGGCCGATTTTCATAATGCAGCTATAATCCCCGCCGAGGCTAGTTTGATATTGACGCAGAGTTTTGTTGCCCGAGACAGCCACGGCACATCGGTATCACGTTTCCGGGTAGACGATACGCAAACGCTTGCAAGCATCAGGAGTAACGACATACAGGCCATACACGAACACTGTTATTAACCATCGTCATCGGCAAGACGTCACCGTCAATTGGCGTTGACGTGACTGGAACATAATTATATGTTTGTAAAATAATATTCTAAAATAGCAACACGTATTATAAAAAATAAGTTTATTTGTTATGTCCAGAAGCCATTAAAATCGTAGGGGAGCATGCCCCCGGACCTCATAGCAGACTCATGGTCCCAATGTCAGCTGGCTTCCGACGCGCCTGAACATGTCCCGGAAAATTTACAGTACGGCAATTTTACGGGGAATAGACACTTAAACACTTGACATCACAGCGCGGGGACTCAGTTACAATGTCGAGGTCGGGTGTATTAGATTGTAGGGTATGTGATCGTGTGCATGTATGTGGCGTAGCAATGCGTACATAGGAGTTTATATGATGGCGGTAACGACACGTGTCTATAGGACGATCAGATATGTATGTACACACAGTCGTACCGGACTGGTCAAGGTAGGTTTTATACTGAACTGTCTAAATGCCATACATTAACGTATTACGGTATGTACCGTATTTCAATAGAGTAGCCAAATAAGTGTGTGTGTTTTACGTTTATATATATATAGCTATCGGTTGCCCATATGAGCGACACATCATGAAGAGGCTAGTCATTTTAGGTTTTTGGAGGATAGTGCAATGATGTGGCGTCTGTGGTCCAATGGTAGAGCGTCAGATTTGGAATCGAACAGTCCGGGTTCGATACTCAGTCAGGCCACATATGTAGTGTCATTGAGCAAGGCACCTCACACACATTGCTTAGTACACACATTGCTTAGTACTGGTTAACCGCTATGGTCGGCTAAGCATGTCCAGGAAAACCTGTCTAGGTCCCCGCAAAGGGTTTGACATTAATGGAACATACATACATACAATGATACAGACAGAGACCCATTCCAGAGTCTCCTAGTTCTATATATAAGACCTCTACATACATTATTTTTATCTGTTATTCGAATGAAAAATGCCTTGATAGTAAAATGTTACATTTTTCAAGTCTAAATATTTGTACTACGTCTCTGGTTCTTTTACATGCACAGTATAAACCACCGACACGAGACCTCAGTTTAAAGTCCCAATTGAAAGACTATAAATTTTATTAGGGTCAGACGGTGGATCGAACCTGCGATCACTGGATACATTACCAGTTCAACGTGTTAATCACTGGACTAAAAATCCGTCTGTATATCCAATGAAGCCATTGAAGGGTCGTCAATATAATTGGGTGATAATTGGTCAAAATAATGATATTAGTTGTATTTAAAAGGTTTAACCCTTTATATGTATAATGAACTAGGCCAATTACATAGGCGGGGTGGGGACCCGACACCTCACCACCACCTAATATATTGTACGGTAAGCATTATTCCTATATATTATAAGACCTCTACATAAAATGTTTTCGATCTCGAATTTGAAAAATGCCTTGATAGTAAAATTTTGCATAAATTTTTCTTGTCTAAATATTTAGACAAGGTAAGCATATGATCATTTATTATGGTTGAATTGGCGACATAGTACCGCGATATACCCATAATGCATCCTACAGGGTCATATAACTAGAGCTAATTAAATAGCATCTTTATTTCGTTCACATTTTTTATACAAACTGCAGGTCTTTGCGTAATCACATCACATTTACCGTATACAATGTTAACTTATATAACATTTTTGATATTATCGCTGAATTTTGTTTATTTGCGGGTACTTTAAGAAAAAATCAATGACGGTAAATTGTTTGAAAATCCAAACGCGGCTAAACAGCAAATCCAAACGCGGCTAAACAGCAAATCCAAAATTTCGTAGGAAAAAGGGACAGTAGATTACTAGCGTACTATTATGTCCGATTAGCGCAGTGGTTAGTGTCTCGCTTCTCACCAATGCAAACCCGGGTTTGATCCTCGGACTGGGAAGTATGTGATTTTGTACAGGTGGGTTTTCTCCGGGTTCTCCGGTTTCTACATTAACGCTTTCATCTGCGCCAACGAGAGTGATTAATATAATTTGTTACAGCTTGTTTCGCAATCGTTGTAAAATAGATAAAGTTTAAACTAATGAAATTATGTCCAAATTCCCAGAATAAACAATTTAAAATTGTGTTTAGACTGAAACCGATGGAGACCATATGAAGGACGTCATTTACTGGAAATCAAATGTATACAACATTTTCACCGACTGTAACAGAAGGCTGTATAGCACAAGCGGTTAAGCATTGAACTTGCACGCAATAGGTTATGGTTTGAATCTGCAAGTAGGAACCTTTTAAAAACATATATATCTGGATCACCTCTCACATACTTTGTGTCGTTTGTGATTTGAAAATTACTGTTTCAATATTCTATAATTAATTATGTCTTCAAAGTAACTAGAATGCACCATTTGACGTCTAGGTTTTCAAAATGATTTGAGGGGTGGGTGCCCCCAGACCCTACAAGGCTTAGACCGTCGGTGCTTGATTTCACGTCCCCTAACCCCAAATCCTGGACCGGTGCCTTCATTATGTTTATAATCTTCATTATGGAGACATAAAATATATTATATATATATAAAAAATTTAATATAAAGAATTGTTTTATGGGCGGGGCTAAAAAGGGCAGGGAAGCGCGCCCTGTCATTCCGCTCTAGAAAAAAATACTAAGATATATAATTACAGATTTGTATCAAATTGAACTGTTTATTTCATAAAACTGAAATGATTTTAAACTCCTGCCTAGAATCTACATACCCTATTTTATTCAGTCCACATACTATTTTTTATCTATATATATTATGAAGTACATGTCCTAAGATTTGTTGTTATACAATTTTACATACTTCATAATACTTGCTAAAGATTCAAATAAATACATATTATGAATTCATCAAATTTGGTATCAAAATGATTGTAATATTGTGTGCATTTTAAATATGATACATATTTCTAGAAATAATCAGTTGTATGTCAATGTTTAATAAGTTAGGTACATTTGTAATACTCTAAATTACAGACGGATCTGTAGTCCAGTGGTAACACGTTGGACTGGTAATCCAGGGATCGCAGGTTCGATCCCCCGTCTGACCCTAATAAAATTAAAACAGTCTTTCAGATGGGACGTTAAACCGAGGTCTCGTGTTGGTGCTTTACACCGTGCACGTAAAAGAATCAGAGGAGACTCTGGAATGGGTCTCTCTCTGTATCATTGCACTATCCTCCAAAATCTAAAATGACTAATCTCTTCAGGAGGCGTCGCTCATATGGGCAACCGGTAGCGACGATAAATAAACTTAAAACACACAATACTCTAATTCTGCATTTGCTTATCAAGTTCTACCATCTGTAGTCATTACTTAGTTAAATCACTTATTGTCTACTTTTTAAAATAATCACCAATTGATAACAGAATTATGCTCAAATGTGACAGCCATTTCTCTACCCTAAAGCTCACTTAGGCTTAATACAATATGTGTTGTCACCAATGACTTCCAATTTCAAATTTAATCAGATTGTCTATTGTTTTATTAATAGTGAAATTGACACATGCTCACATTTATCTAACTTTTCATATTGGTGTTAACATACCAAGACTTGTATATATAGCCTAGAATTTACTTATTCAAAAAAAAGAATAGAACAAATATAACTTAAGTGTAATACTATGTGTAGGATCTAAATGTTATCAATTTTCTGTGAAAAATACTTTGTGAGGACTTTGTGAAACTTTAAATACTTGTGTGTGATCAGTTCGCAGGATTTTCTTCTATTTTTCTTGTAAATAAATTGTTAAAACGCAAAGATTTCCATTACGTAATACTTTGTGAAATCATGGCTCACCGCACGCCACAAACTGAGGATAAAAACGGTTTATAATATATACATGTATATAACAGAAAAGGGCTGAACAATCAAACACACCATAATGAATCATTTGCACACGCAATTATAAATGTTCAATCCAACAATTACCAGGAAGTCAGTTACAAATTACAATGTACATCATTTTTATTCTGTGTGTACAATTTCTAGTATCTGATCAGTATACACTTTGCAAAAATATTATTAGAGGGCAAAAAAAAACAATTGTTTTGTTGGTAACGATCCCGAAATCGCTAGATAGGAATTTTTATGATATTTTTTTAATATTAATATAGTTTTTCGTTGGCGAGTAGATCTATACAGGAGTGTGTGGTGGTTGCGGCGGCGGCGGAGCCAAGTTTTCCTTTTCAGCCTCCTCGGCCCAGTCTCTAAAAATGCTATTATTGGTAGTTACGGGTTTCTTGAAGCAAACCATTTTTTTCAGGCCTAAGCTAAAATGTTATAAGAATGAAATGTGTGTTGATTTAGTTGTCAGAGCTTTGCCAGCCACAGATAAAAATAACTGCAACAATGTCAAAGTAAAGGTCAGATTACATATATGTTTGCACAATATTATCGAGTTTACTCAAGTCAGATTACCAGTTGTTGTTCATCATTTGGTTTAAACATATTTATTTATCAGGATACATGTAATATACATTGAGAAATATACAGAAACATACATTTATATCGTGATATGTGGATTGAACTGAAAGCTAAATGCTTAAGGTAATTCTTTCCACTGCGTGCTAGATGTTGGTACCAGGTATATATGGCAATTTTAATAACTTGGCGTAATATCGAAAATGACCAGAACTTAAATATGTTTAATTCAAATTGTGGAGGATAGTGCACCACTCACTCCTATTAAACGGATTAATTTCAAGTTTGAATACGATAAATTTTTATGAAAGCTGCTTACTTATAGTTTATACAAAATTATTTTTAGCTCGATTGCGAAACAAGTTCTTTAAACTTATATTAATCACTCTCGATACCTCATTCATGATGTAATCCATCGCCACGAGGAAGAGAGAAGAGGCAATGTGGAATTTAAATGCCTTGCCTAAGGTGGGGCGTAAACTCGGGGGCCTTTCGCACCTGAAGCGAACATGTTACCACTGCGCTATCACAACTGTGTACTTAGGTCTATAATTTTATTTGGAAAATTTTGATTTCAAATTATGATAATTGCTTCATTGGATAATAAAATCGGCTACACTGTGCTAATCTTGAGGAAGGCATCGGTTACCACTTCGTGCTGTGTGCGGGCTCCCGGGTAGAGCCACTGACCTAATTGACTCTTAAATGACTCTTTTTAAATAAACACTGGAACCAGAAACCATACCTGGTACATGCTTGAGTAACACAGTGTAAAGATGTAGCCATGTATACCTGCCATTCTCTGTCTATGTACCACACAGACCGATCTGTAGTCCCGTGGTAACATGGTGGACTGGTAATCCAGGAATCACAGGTTCGATCCCCCATCTGACCCTAATAAAATTAAAAGTCTTTCAGATGGGACGTTAAACCGAGGTCTCGTGTCGGTGCTTTACATCGTGCACGTAAAAGAGCCAGAGGAGACTCTGGAATGGGACTCTGTCTGTATCATTGC
Organism: Archivesica marissinica; assembly: GCA_014843695.1. Lineage (NCBI taxonomy): Eukaryota > Metazoa > Mollusca > Bivalvia > Venerida > Vesicomyidae > Archivesica > Archivesica marissinica. The sequence continues at coordinate 22,854,852 of CM026396.1, read as the reverse complement.
ACTATCCTCCAAAGATCTAAAATGACTAATCTCTTCAGGAGGCCGCGCTCATATGGGCAACCAGTAGCGACGATAAATAAACGTAAAACACACACTATGTACCACTGTGTTTTTAAAAGACAATGAATATTGACACCGCTTTGTGAAATGTCACTGCTGTATACAGCTTACGGATGATGACATAGATAAGATAGGTAATGTGTTATGTATGATGCGCTATATGACCCATGAACAAATTGTCATGGTAGCAAGTGTGAAGGGGATATGTTCACTCCTTATGGTCGATATGACGCCCAATAAATAATTATTGTTCTAGAGATTCATTAATTAATCATTCATTTTCATTTATAGACATCACAGTTGGGCCAATATTTAATTTATTAAATATTAGCTTGGTGATAGTGCTTTGTTTTTGCTTATTTTCAAAGTATTTGTTTTGGGGTCAATATCTAGCACATTGAAGATGACAGCCCCTTAAATAGCCAGGTAAGAATATACTTTCCATATTTCCCGGTAACTCCCACCGTCCTGGGAAATACTCTTATTTCCCGGGAAATTGCCAACACGGTTAAATATATATACCAAACTTTCATTTCTCGGTGCAATACTCCGGAACTGTAACGGAAATATGGATTTTTATTTATTTAACCATTTATTTTATTTATTTAACCATATTTTATTTATTTAACCATATTTTATTTATTTAACCATGTTTTATTTATTTAACCATATTATTTATTTAACCATGTTTTATTTATTTAACCATATTTTATTTATTTAACCATATTTTTATTTATTTAACCATATTTTATTTATTTAACCATTTAACCATATTTTATTTATTTAACCATTTAACCATATTTTATTTATTTAAACATATTTTATTTATTTAACCATGTTTTATTTATTTAACCATATTTTATTTATTTATATTTTATTTATTTAACCATATTTTATTTATTTAACCATATTTTATTTATTTAACCATGTTTTATTTATTTAACCATATTTTATTTATTTGCAGATCAATAATACATGTCATACACGTAAAGATACAATACATAGCATGAAAATACTATTTGTTTGGGCCACAAGTTTTAACAACATTAAACAACGGCCCGCACCAGGGATGCTTGGGATGACAGAAATTGGAGCATTTTCTGTCAAGGCACTGAAGGCCCGGGCCTGCAGATTGTCCTAGCAAATGACAAATCTAAAACCATCGAGAACGCAATAACATTTTTAGTTTAATCATATTTTATTTTGCTCTATGACACAGAATCTACATACAATATATACAAAGAAAGCCAAAATGGGTGGAGCCACAAGTTCTTACAACATTAGAGGCGGCTCTTCCGAAGAATAAAAATTGGAGGGGGAGGGGGGGGGGGTATGATGGGGGTACATCTCTGAAAATATCGAAATTTGAACGTCTAAGACATATATTATTAAGTACCGTCTCCGTGTCCTAGTGGTTAAGGCGTCCGCCGACTGAGCGGGAGGTCGAAGGTTCGAATCTCATCAGGGGTTTGTTCTGATATGGCCGGTTGGTGAGCCACCAGCTAGTTAAATAAAGGTTACCGATTGCCTACAAACCTGGTGCCTGGCATACAAGCATTGGGTTCGGGAAGTACTGATGTTCATAAAAAGAGGTGTCTCATAAGTCAGAAATGGCTGGCTCTTTAAATAGGGGTGGGTGACACTATAATAAATAAAGTTTATTTAATAAACACTTTACTTTTTAACACTTTACTTACATTAAAATGCGTGAGAGTGCACCATTGATGTTCTAGGATTCAAAATTTTACTGGGGGGGGCATGCCCTCACACCCTCTAGCAACATCACATCTTTGATACTCAATTTATTAGTTGGGTCTGCATATTCCAAATTTGATAGGATTTCAGAAGAAATAGCATCAGCAAGCTTTGTTCTTTCCAACTCTAGTGGTGATAATAACAGTCAAGTTATTTTCATGGAATTTCATTAAAATTGAGTGTCAAGTTATGTCATGGAATTTCATTAGAATTGTGTAGTCAAGTTATGTCATGGAATTCCATTAGAATTGTGTAGTCAGGTTATTGTCATGGAATTCCATTAGAATTGTGTAGTCAGGTTATTGTCATGGAATTTCATTAGAATTGTGTTGTCAAGTTATTGTCATGGAATTTCATTAGAATTGTGTAGTCAAGTTATTGTCATGGAATTTCATTAGAATTGTGTTGTCAAGTTATTGTCATGGAATTTCATTAGAATTGTGTAGTCAAGTTATTGTCATGGAATTCCATTAGAATTGTGTTGTCAAGTTATTGTCATGGCATTTCATTAGAATTGTGTTGTCAAGTTATTGTCATGGAATTTCATTAGAATTGTGTTGTCAAGTTATTGTCATGGAATTTCATTAGAATTGTGTTGTCAAGTTATTGTTATGGAATTTCATTAGAATTGTGTAGTCAAGTTATTGTCATGGAATTCCATTAGAAATGTGTTGTCAAGTTATTGTCATGGAATTTCATTAGAATTGTGTTGTCAAGTTATTGTCATGGAATTTCATTAGAATTGTGTTGTCAAGTTATTGTCATGGAATTTCATTAGAATTGTGTTGTCAAGTTATTGTCATGGAATTTCATTAGAATTGTGTTGTAACCAAACAAGTCTAATTAAATTGCATGACACATTTCCCAAGTTTTCAGTTACAAATAAGAAAAGCATGGACAGAAATATGTTTCCTTATACAAACTTGTCTTTAATTTCAACCAATCAAATGTTTCAATACTGCAGGTTGTCGGCTATACAGAGCCAAGGAGACGGATGTCGAAACAGAGGACTCATCCGGTAGAGGATCTGCTCAAAATATCAAGACAGATCGGCCATGACCTAGATACAGTCGAGTTTGCTCGCCATATGGACTGCTTAGATCCATTGAGAGAGTTAAGACATGAGTTCTGTTACCCGAAGATGAAAACGCTTGATTCAGGTATACATGATAACATCCATCCAGGTTCAACTGCACTTAACTCATTCAACACCAAGTGGCTGTCCGATTAGCGCAGTTGTTCGCGCGCTCGCTTCTCACCAATGCAACATGGGTCCGATACTCCGACCGGGAAGTATGCAAGATGGTATGGTGGTCGCCAGATCGTACAGGTGGGTTGTCTCTGGGTACTCCGGTTTCCTCCCACATGAATGACCACATTTACGCTTTCATCCGAGCCAACGAGAGTGATTTTTATAAGTTGTTAAAACTTGCTTTGCAATCGTTGTAAAATAAAGTTTTAAAAAAGCACCAAGTAACTGACATGGACTGATTCGTGATATTCTTAGACATGTATAGGTATTGTTTTTGCAGTGGACCAGAGTTTATCACTTCAGTATATGTATTGTTTTTGCAGTGGACCAGGGTTTATCACTTCAGTATAGGTATTGTTTTTGCAGTGGACCAGAGTTTATCACTTCAGTATATGTATTGTTTTTGCAGTGGACCAGGGTTTATCACTTCAGTATAGGTATTGTTTTTGCAGTGGACCAGAGTTTATCACTTCAGTATATGTATTGTTTTTGCAGTGGACCAGAGTTTATCACTTCAGTATAGGTATTGTTTTTGCAGTGGACCAGAGTTTATATCTTTAGTATATGTATTGTTTTTGCAGTGGACCAGAGTTTATCACTTCAGTATATGTATTGTTTTTGCAGTAGACCAGAGTTTATCACTTCAGTATAGGTATTGTTTTTGCAGTGGACCAGAGTTTATCACTTCAGTATATGTATTGTTTTTGCAGTGGACCAGAGTTTAGTAGATCCAGAAGAAGAATGTGTGTACTTCTGTGGCAACTCTCTTGGTCTATGTCCGATGAAGACGAGGGAATATATGAATGTAGAAATTGAGAAGTGGGAAAATACGTGAGTTCACTTGCTTCATTCAGACCCCCACAACACTCCTACCCCCCTCCCCCTAAATCAAGCCACATTGATCTGGCATTAGCCATTTCTCAGTAAGCAATAGGTGGAAGCTTTATTAAGCTTATAATAAATATGCAACAACGATTGCGAAGCAAGCTTTAGCAACTTATATTAATCACTCTCGTTGACGCAGATGAAAGCGTAAATATGTGTGGGAGGAAACCGGAGTACCCGGAGAAAACCCACCTGTTCGATCTGGCGACCACCGTACCATCTCACATACTTCCCGGTCCGAGGTTCGAACCCGGGTTGCATTGGTGAGAAGCGAGCTCGCTAACCACTGCACTAAGAAGTGTAGCATATGTTATATACCGTTATACATTTGTATTTGCAGGGCAATAGAGGGCCATACGCATGGAGAGTTACCGTGGGCCTGGTGTGATGAGGGCCTGGATGACCAGATGGCTACACTTGTTGGTAATCATGTGCAGAGAAGTGTATTTCTGTAAATAAGCATATCTTCAGACGGGGATGTGGCTTGAATGGTGCTTTTCTGTTAGTAATATAGGGTCACTGATGTAAAATATGCAAAACTAGGTTACTTGGTCAACATAAAAAGAGACTTAACGATTTTGTCTCATAATCCAATGATAGGAATGTTTGCAAAGATGGACTGTTGGCATCATTACAGCCCCCTCTACCAAGTTTGGTTAAATTGTGTAAAAATAGGTCACTAACACCTTATGGAAGTGTCTACTCGGCAGATCCGATTGGCAACACCGAGAATCTACTAAGTTAGTTCCCGTTACCAACCGATTCACAACAATACAATAACCAGTCCAAAACCTAGCAAACAATACACCAACCAGTCCAAAACCTAGCAAAAGCAATACATCAACCAATCCAAAACCTAGCAAACAATAAACCAACCAATCCAAAACCTAGCAAAAGCAATACACCAACCAATCCAAAACCTAGCAAACAGTACACCAACCAATCCAAAACCTAGCAAACAGTACACCAACCAATCCAAAACCTAGCAAACAGTACACCAACCAATCCAAAACCTAGCAAACAGTACACCAACCAATCCAAAACCTAGCAAACAATACACCAACCAATCCAAAACCTAGCAAACAGTACACCAACCAATCCAAAACCTAGCAAACAGTACACCAACCAATCCAAAACCTAGCAAACAGTACACCAACCAATCCAAAACCTAGCAAACAGTACACCAACCAATCCAAAACCTAGCAAACAGTACACCAACCAATCCAAAACCTAGCAAACAGTACACCAACCAGTCCAAAACCTAGCAAACAGTACACCAACCAATCCAAAACCTAGCAAACAGTACACCAACCAATCCAAAACCTAGCAAACAATACACCAACCAATCCAAAACCTAGCAAACAGCAGTGGCGTAGCTTTCTGTATGTGAGCAGGGAACCCATTAAATATGTAAATAAGTTGGTATTTCATTACTTTTAATTTGATAAAAGATTTTCAGAAATGTAAAAATATAATATATATAAAACTATATTCCATAAAATGCCCCAGAATGCAGCTGGGGGAGATACCACCGGACCCCTCCCCCATCCTAATGGTACCTACATTTATATCAAGCTACGCCGCTGAACAGTAGACCAAAAAATCCAAAACCTAGCAAAGAAAGTATATATTTCGTCTCCATGGCCTAGTGGTTAAGGCGTCGGCCTACGGACCAGGAGGTCGAAGGTTCGAACCTCTTCGGGCATTCATTCTGATATTGCTGGTTAGTGAGCCGCCAGCTAGTTACATAATGGTTACTGATTGCCAATCTGCCAGGCGCCCTGGCCTTCAAGGATTGGATTCTGGAAGCACTAATGTCCATAAGTCAGAAATGACTTGCCCTCTCAATAGGGGTGACACTATAATAAACAAATACTACTTTATTTCTCTTGTACAGGGTCACCTCCTGGAACATGCTTGAGAGTCAGGTGAGCCATTTAGGGATTCTGATCCATTTTACTTTTAGGTGCCAGAAATGGAGAGGTGGGAATTATGAATGGACTGACAGTCAATCTGCATTTACTTCTGGTAAGATACAGTCAATCTGCATTTACTTCTGGTAATATACTGTCAATATGCATTTACTTCTGGTAAGATACAGTCAATCTGCATTTACTTCTGGTAAGATACAGTCAATCTGCACTTACTTCTGGTAAGATACAGTCAATCTGCATTTACTTCTGGTAAGATACAGTCAATCTGCATTTACTTCTGGTAAGATACAGTCAATCTGCATTTACTTCTGGTAAGATACAGTCAATCTGCACTTACTTCTGGTAAGATACAGTCAATATGCATTTACTTCTGGTAAGATACAGTCAATCTGCATTTACTTCTGGTAAGATACAGTCAATCTGCATTTACTCCTGGTAAGATAGTCAATCTGCATTTACTTCTGGTAAGATACAGTCAATGTGCACTTACTTCTGGTAATATACTGTCAATCTGCATTTACTTCTGGTACGATACAGTCAATCTGCATTTACTTCTGGTAAGATACAGTCAATCTGCATTTACTTCTGGTAAGATACAGTCAATCTGCATTTACTTCTGGTAAGATACAGTCAATCTGCATTTACTTCTGGTAAGATACAGTCAATCTGCATTTACTTCTGGTAAGATACAGTCAATCTGCACTTACTTCTGGTAAGATACAGTCAATATGCATTTACTTCTGGTAAGATACAGTCAATCTGCACTTACTTCTGGTAAGATACAGTCAATCTGCATTTACTTCTGGTAAGATACAGTCAATCTGCATTTACTTCTGGTAAGATACAGTCAATCTGCATTTACTTCTGGTAAGATACAGTCAATCTGCATTTACTTCTGGTAAGATACTGTCAATCTGCATTTACTTCTGGTAAGATACAGTCAATCTGCATTTACTTCTGGTAAGATAGTCAATCTGCATTTACTTCTGGTAAGATACTGTCAATCTGCATTTACTTCTGGTAAGGTACTGTCAATCTGCATTTACTTCTGGTAAGATACAGTCAATCTACATTTACTTCTGGTAAGATACAGTCAATCTGCATTTACTTCTGGTAAGGTACTGTCAATCTGCATTTACTTCTGGTAAGGTACTGTCAATCTGCATTTACTTCTGGTAAGATACAGTCAATCTGCATTTACTTCTGGTAAGGTACTGTCAATCTGCATTTACTTCTGGTAAGATACAGTCAATCTGCATTTACTTCTGGTAAGGTACTGTCAATCTGCATTTACTTCTGGTAAGATACTGTCAATCTGCATTTACTTCTGGTAAGATACAGTCAATCTGCATTTACTTCTGGTAAGATACAGTCAATCTGCATTTACTTCTGGTAAGGTACTGTCAATCTGCATTTACTTCTGGTAAGGTACTGTCAATCTGCATTTACTTCTGGTAAGATACAGTCAATCTGCATTTACTTCTGGTAAGGTACTGTCAATCTGCATTTACTTCTGGTAAGATACAGTCAATCTGCATTTACTTCTGGTAAGATACTGTCAATCTGCATTTACTTCTGGTAAGGTACTGTCAATCTGCATTTACTTCTGGTAAGATACAGTCAATCTGCATTTACTTCTGGTAAGATACTGTCAATCTGCATTTACTTCTGGTAAGATACAGTCAATCTGCATTTACTTCTGGTAAGGTACTGTCAATCTGCATTTACCTCTGGTAAGATACAGTCAATCTGCATTTACTTCTGGTAAGATAGTCAATCTGCATTTACTTCTGGTAAGATACAGTCAATCTGCATTTACCTCTGGTAAGATACAGTCAATCTGCATTTACTTCTGGTAAGATACAGTCAATCTGCATTTACTTCTGGTAAGATACAGTCAATCTGCATTTACTTCTGGTAAGATAGTCAATCTACATTTACTTCTGGTAAGATACTGCCAATCTCCATTTACTTCTGGTAAGATACAGTCAATCTGCATTTACTTCTGGTAAGATACAGTCAATCTGCATTTACTTCTGGTAAGATACATCAATCTGCATTTACTCTGGTAAGATACAGTCAATCTACATTTACTTCTGGTAAGATAGCCAATCTCCATTTACTTCTGGTAAGATACAGTCAATCTGCATTTACCTCTGGTAAGATACAGTCAATCTGCATTTACTTCTGGTAAGATACAGTCAATCTGCATTTACTTCTGGTAAGATACTGTCAATCTGCATTTACTTCTGGTAAGATACTGCCAATCTGCATTTACTTCTGGTAAGATAGTCAATCTGCATTTACTTCTGGTAAGATACAGTCAATCTGCATTTACTTCTGGTAAGATACTGTCAATCTGCATTTACTTCTGGTAAGATACAGTCAATCTGCATTTACTTCTGGTAAGATACAGTCAATCTGCATTTACTTCTGGTAAGGTACTGTCAATCTGCATTTACTTCTGGTAAGTACAGTCAATCTGCATTTACTTCTGGTAAGATACAGTCAATCTGCATTTACTTCTGGTAAGATACAGTCAATCTGCATTTACTTCTGGTAAGGTACTGTCAATCTGCATTTACTTCTGGTAAGATACTGTCAATCTGCATTTACTTCTGGTAAGATACTGTCAATCTGCATTTACTTCTGGTAAGATACAGTCAATCTGCATTTACTTCTGGTAAGGTACTGTCAATCTGCATTTACTTCTGGTAAGATACTGTCAATCTGCATTTACTTCTGGTAAGATACAGTCAATCTGCATTTACTTCTGGTAAGATACAGTCAATCTGCATTTACTTCTGGTAAGGTACTGTCAATCTGCATTTACTTCTGGTAAGGTACGTCAATCTGCATTTACTTCTGGTAAGATACACAACTGCATTTACTTCTGGTAAGGTACTGTCAATCTGCATTTACTTCTGGTAAGATACAGTCAATCTGCATTTACTTCTGGTAAGGTACTGTCAATCTGCATTTACTTCTGGTAAGATACAGTCAATCTGCATTTACTTCTGGTAAGATACTGTCAATCTGCATTTACTTCTGGTAAGGTACTGTCAATCTGCATTTACTTCTGGTAAGATACTGTCAATCTGCATTTACTTCTGGTAAGATACAGTCAATCTGCATTTACTTCTGGTAAGGTACTGTCAATCTGCATTTACCTCTGGTAAGGTACAGTCAATCTGCATTTACTTCTGGTAAGATAGTCAATCTGCATTTACTTCTGGTAAGATACAGTCAATCTGCATTTACCTCTGGTAAGATACAGTCAATCTGCATTTACTTCTGGTAAGATACAGTCAATCTGCATTTACTTCTGGTAAGATACAGTCAATCTGCATTTACTTCTGGTAAGATAGTCAATCTACATTTACTTCTGGTAAGATACTGCCAATCTCCATTTACTTCTGGTAAGATACAGTCAATCTGCATTTACTTCTGGTAAGATACATTCAATCTGCATTTACTTCTGGTAAGATACAGTCAATCTGCATTTACTTCTGGTAAGATAGTCAATCTGCATTTACTTCTGGTAAGATACTGCCAATCTGCATTTACTTCTGGTAAGATAGTCAATCTGCATTTACTTCTGGTAAGATACAGTCAATCTGCATTTACTTCTGGTAAGATACTGTCAATCTGCATTTACTTCTGGTAAGATACAGTCAATCTGCATTTACTTCTGGTAAGATACAGTCAATCTGCATTTACTTCTGGTAAGATACTGCCAACATATCCCAACTGACAGGAGAGTGTGCCAACATATCCCACTGGATGGGAAAGTGTACCAACATATCCCACTGGATGGGAAAGTGTACCAAGATATCTCACTGGATGGGAAAGTGTACCAACATATCCCACTGGACAGGAAAGTGTGCCAACATATCCCACGTGACAGGAGTGTGCCAACATATCCCACAGGATGGGAGAGTATGCCAACATATCCCACGGGACAGGAGAGTGTGCCAACATATCCCACTGGATGGGAAAGTGTACCAACATATCCCACTGGATGGGAGAGTATGCCAACATATCCCACGGGACAGGAGAGTGTGCCAACATATCCCACTGGACAGGAAAGTGTACCAACATATCCCACTGGATGGGAAAGTGTACCAACATATCCCACTGGACAGGAACGTGTACCAACATATCCCACTGGATGGGAAAGTGTACCAACATATCCCACAGGACAGGAAAGTGTACCAACATATCCCACGGGACAGGAAAGTGTACCAACATATCCCACGGGACAGTAAAGTGTGCCAACATATCCCACAGGACAGTAAGTGTGCCAACATATCCCACGGACGAAAGTGTGCCAACATATCCCACGGGACGGGAAAGTGTGCCAACATATCCCACGGGATGGGAAAGTGTGCCAACATATCCCACGGGACAGGAGAGTGTGCCAACATATCCCACGGGACAGTAAAGTGTACCAACATATCCCATGGGACAGTAAAGTGTGCCAACATATCCCACGGGACAGGAGAGTGTACCAACATATCCCACGGGATGGGGGAGTATGCCAACATATCCCACGGGACAGTATAGTGTGCCAACATATCCCACTGGAAGGGAAAGTGTACCAACATATCCCACGGGACGGGAAAGTGTGCCAACATATCCCACGGGACGGGAAAGTGTGCCAACATATCCCACGGGATGGGAAAGTGTGCCAACATATCCCACGGGACAGGAGAGTGTGCCAACATATCCCACGGGACAGTAAAGTGTACCAACATATCCCATGGGACAGTAAAGTGTGCCAACATATCCCACGGGACAGGAGAGTGTACCAACATATCCCACGGGATGGGGGAGTATGCCAACATATCCCACGGGACAGTATAGTGTGCCAACATATCCCACTGGAAGGGAAAGTGTACCAACATATCCCACGGGACGGGAAAGTGTGCCAACATATCCCACTGGACAGGAAAGTGTACCAACATATCCCACGGGACAGGAGAGTGTGCCAACATATCCCACTGGATGGGAGAGTGTGCCAACATATCCCACTGGATGGGAAAGTGTACCAACATATCCCACTGGACAGGAACGTGTACCAACATATCCCACTGGATGGGAAAGTGTACCAACATATCCCACAGGACAGGAAAGTGTACCAACATATCCCACGGGACAGGAAAGTGTACCAACATATCCCACGGGACAGTAAAGTGTGCCAACATATCCCACAGGACAGTAAGTGTGCCAACATATCCCACGGGACGGGAAAGTGTGCCAACATATCCCACGGGACGGGAAAGTGTGCCAACATATCCCACGGGATGGGAAAGTGTGCCAACATATCCCACGGGACAGGAAAGTGTGCCAACATATCCCACGGACAGTAAAGTGTACCAACATATCCCACGGGACAGAAAATGTGCCAACATATCCCACGGGACGGAAAGTGTGCCACATATCCCACAGGACAGGAAGGTGTGCCAACATATCCCACGGGATGGGAAAGTGTGCCAACATATCCCACTGGACGGGAAAGTGTGCCAACATATCCCACGGGACAGGAGAGTGTGCCAACATATCCCACGGGACAGTAAAGTGTGCCAACATATCCCACGGGACAGTAAAGTGTGCCAACATATCCCACGGGACAGGAGAGTGTACCAACATATCCCACGGGATGGGAGAGTATGCCAACATATCCCACGGGACAGTATAGTGTGCCAACATATCCCACTGGACAGGAAAGTGTCCAACATATCCCACGGACAGGAAAGTGTGCCAACATATCCCACTGGAAGGGAAAGTGTGCCAACATATCCCACAGGACAGGAAAGTGTGCCAACATATCCCACGGGACGGGAAAGTGTGCCAACATATCCCACGGGACGGGAAGTGTGCCAACATATCCCGGAGGGAAAGTGTGCCAACATATCCCACGGACAGAAGTGTGCCAACATACCACGGGACAGAAAGTGTCCAACATATCCACGGGACAGTAAAGTGTGCCAACATATCCCACGGACAGTAAAGTGTCCAACATATCCCACGGGAAAGTGTGCCAACATATCCCACGGGACAGGAAAGTGTGCCAACATATCCCACGGGACAGTAAAGTGTGCCAACATATCCCACGGGACAGTAAAGTGTGCCAACATATCCCACGGGACAGGAGAGTGTACCAACATATCCCACGGATGGGAGAGTATGCCAACATATCCCACGGGACAGTATAGTGTGCCAACATATCCCACTGGACAGGAGTGTGCCAACATATCCCACTGGACAGAAAGTGTGCCAACATATCCCACTGGAAGGGAAAGTGTGCCAACATATCCCACGGGACAGGAGAGTGTGCCAACATATCCCACGGACAGTAGTGTCCAACATATCCCATGGGACAGTAAGTGTGCCAACATATCCCACTGGAAGGGAAAGTGTACCAACATATCCCACACAGGACAAAGTGTGCCAACATATCCCACGGACGGGAAAGTGTGCCAACATCCCACGGGACAGTAATGTGCCAACATATCCCACTGGATGGTAAGTGTACCAACATATCCCACGGACAGGAAAGTGTGCCAACATATCCCACGGGACGGGAAAGTGTGCCAACATATCCCACGGAACGGGAAAGTGTGCCAACATATCCCACGGGACAGGAGAGTGTGCCAACATATCCCACGGGACAGTAAAGTGTGCCAACATATCCCACGGGACAGTAAAGTGTGCCAACATATCCCACGGGACAGTAAAGTGTGCCAACATATCCCACTGCATGGGAGAGTGTGCCAACATATCATTTTACAGACCAAAAACACCAAAAAAACACACAAACAACAACCAAAAACACCAAAAAAACACACAAACAACAACCAAAAACACCAAAAAAACACACAATATCATTTTACAGACCAAGAAATGCACTGTTCTGATTGGTTTATAAATGGTTGATACTATTCTTGTTACAGATATCATTTTACAGACCAACAGCAACAAAATTTAAAGTATTAATGGAAGGTCATGCATTTCCCTCGGATCATGTAAGTCTGTTCATAATCTACATTCTAACATGACTCAGCTCAGGGTGGGTGGGTGTGTGTTTTACGTTTATTTATCGTCACTGCCGGTTGCTCATATGAGCGACCCCCAAAAAACATTTTAGATTTTTTGAGGATAGTGCAATGACCCATTCCAGCGTCTTCTCTAGTTCTTTTACGTGCACGGTGTACAGCACTGACACGAGACCTATAAAGTCCCATCTGAAAGACTGTTAATTTTATTAGGGTCAGACTGGAGATCGAACCTGCGATACCTGGATTACCAGTCCAGTATGTTGACCACTGGACTTACAGATCCGTCTGCTAAAGCTTCTGTTGGTTTAAACAGTATTTATTGCAAAACATATATCACATACATAATTAAGGCTCAAGTAGGAAGCTAACAGTAGCTTTTTATAAAAAACATTTTCCTTGAATTGGTTTTAAATGCAACGTAAAACTGTCGACAGAAACATAAAAAATAGCATTAGGAATGTGATGAAATGAAGTACAATATTGCTGTGTTAACCCTTTCCCTCATAGAAGCACCTCTTGACGCCATTGCCAATACGACATACATTGACAATGTAGTAGCCAAACCAATGTTCATAATAAAGGCCAGAATCGTATGTAGTCCCAGTAATATCTATGGAGGTGGGATAGTTATGGCCACTACTTATCCACTGCATGATAGCTAAATACCCAAAAAAAAAAACCAAACCAACCCAAAACAAAAAAACACACCACCAAACAAAGCTGTCGTGTGCATGGAGATATAATAGTATATTAACCTAAATCTCTATGTAGTCCCAGTAATATCTATGGAGGTGGGATAGATATGGTGACTACTTATCCACTGCATGATAGCTAAATGGCTGTCGTTTGTATGGAGATATAATAGTATATTAACCTAAATCTCTATGAAGGAAAGGGTTATGCTTATGTTGGCTTTTAACATTTACAGTAAATGTATATGAATAGAAAATTATATTACATCCAGTTTACCCCTGATTTACAGTATGCTGTAGAGAGTCAGATAAGACTGAAGGGTCATGACCCTGACACTGCCATGATCCTTATGGAACCAAGGGAGGTAAGTTTACCCCTGATTTACAGTATGCTGTAGAGAGTCAGATAAGACTGAAGGGTCACGACCCTGATACTGCCATGATCCTTATGGAACCAAGGGAGGTAAGTTTACCCATGATTTACAGTATGCTGTAGAGAGTCAGATAAGACTGAAGGGTCACGACCCTGACACTGCCATGATCCTTATGGAACCAAGGGAGGTAAGTTTACCCATGATTTACAGTATGCTGTAGAGAGTCAGATAAGACTGAAGGGTCACGACCCTGATACTGCCATGATCCTTATGGAACCAAGGGAGGTAAGTTTACCCATGATTTACAGTATGCTGTAGAGAGTCAGATAAGACTGAAGGGTCACGACCCTGACACTGCCATGATCCTTATGGAACCAAGGGAGGTAAGTTTACCCATGATTTACAGTATGCTGTAGAGAGTCAGATAAGACTGAAGGGTCACGACCCTGATACTGCCATGATCCTTATGGAACCAAGGGAGGTAAGTTTACCCATGATTTACAGTATGCTGTAGAGAGTCAGATAAGACTGAAGGGTCACGACCCTGACACTGCCATGATTCTTATGCAACCAAGGGAGGTAAGTTTTTTGATAAAAAATTGAACAACTTGCATTAATTATTATTGTATTGAATCAGGGGAGACAAGTCAGATAAGACTGAAGCGTCACGACCCTGACACTGCCATGATCCTTATGCAACCAAGGGAGGTAAGTTTTTCGACTTGCATTAATTAAATAGCTCATTGAATGTATCAATGCTCCCAGTTAAATACCCGGGGTGTGGGGGTATTTGTGACCAAATTGAAGCCAATTATTATTGTAGTGAATCAGGGGAGACAAGTCAGATAAGACTGAAGGGTCACGATTCTGACACTGCCATGATCCTTAATGTAACCAAGGGAGGTAAGTTTTTCGACAACTTACATTAATTAAATAGCAAGAGGAAGGGAGTAGTTCTGTATGTAACCAAGAGGAAGGGACTAGTTCTGTATGTAACCAAGGGGAAGGGACTAGTTCTGTATGTAACCAAGAGGAATGGACTAGTTCTGTATGTAACCAAGAGGAATGGACTAGTTCTGTATGTAACCAAGAGGAAGGGACTAGTTCTGTATGTAACCAAGAGGAATGGACTAGTTCTGTATGTAACCAAGAGGAAGGGACTAGTTCTGTATGTAACCAAGAGGAATGGACTAGTTCTGTATGTAACCAAGGGGAAGGGACTAGTTCTGTATGTAACCAAGAGGAATGGACTAGTTCTGTATGTAACCAAGAGGAATGGACTAGTTCTGTATGTAACCAAGAGGAATGGACTAGTTCTGTATGTAACCAAGGGGAAGGGACTAGTTCTGTATGTAACCAAGAGGAAGGAACTAGTTCTGTATGTAACCAAGAGGAAAGGACTAGTTCTGTATGTAACCAAGAGGAAGGGACTAGTTCTGTATGTAACCAAGAGGAAGGGACTAGTTCTGTATGTAACCAAGAGGAAAGGACTAGTTCTGTATGTAACCAAGAGGAAGGGACTAGTTCTGTATGTAACCAAGAGGAAGGGACTAGTTCTGTATGTAACCAGGAGGAAGGGACTAGTTCTGTATGTAACCAAGGGGAAGGGACTAGTTCTGTATGTAACCAAGGGGAAGGGACTAGTTCTGTATGTAACCAAGGGGAAGGGACTAGTTCTGTATGTAACCAAGGGGAAGGGACTAGTTCTGTATGTAACCTTGAGGAAAGGACTAGTTCTGTATGTAACCAGGAGGAAGGGACTAGTTCTGTACGTAACCAAGAGGAAGGGACTAGTTCTGTACGTAACCAGGAGGAAGGGACTAGTTATGTATGTAACCAAGAGGAAAGGACTAGTTCTGTATGTAACCAAGAGGAAGGGACTAGTTCTGTATGTAACCAAGAGGAAGGGACTAGTTCTGTATGTAACCAGGAGGATGGGACTAGTTCTGTATGTAACCAAGAGGAAGGGACTAGTTCTGTATGTAACCAAGGGGAAGGGACTAGTTCTGTATGTAACCAAGAGGAAAGGACTAGTTCTGTATGTAACCAAGAGGAATGGACTAGTTCTGTATGTAACCAAGAGGAAGGAACTAGTTCTGTATGTAACCAAGAGTAAGGGACTAGTTCTGTATGTAACCAAGGGGAAGGGACTAGTTCTGTATGTAACCAAGGGGAAGGGACTAGTTCTGTATGTAACCAAGGGGAAGGGACTAGTTCTGTATGTAACCAAGGGGAAGGGACTAGTTCTGTATGTAACCAAGAGGAAAGGACTAGTTCTGTATGTAACCAAGAGGAAGGGACTAGTTCTGTATGTAACCAGGAGGATGGGACTAGTTCTGTATGTAACCAAGAGGAAGGGACTAGTTCTGTATGTAACCAAGGGGAAGGGACTAGTTCTGTATGTAACCAAGAGGAAAGGACTAGTTCTGTATGTAACCAAGAGGAATGGACTAGTTCTGTATGTAACCAAGAGGAAGGAACTAGTTCTGTATGTAACCAAGAGTAAGGGACTAGTTCTGTATGTAACCAAGGGGAAGGGACTAGTTCTGTATGTAACCAAGGGGAAGGGACTAGTTCTGTATGTAACCAAGGGGAAGGGACTAGTTCTGTATGTAACCAAGAGGAAAGGACTAGTTCTGTATGTAACCAAGAGGAAGGGACTAGTTCTGTATGTAACCAAGAGGAATGGACTAGTTCTGTATGTAACCAAGAGGATGGGACTAGTTCTGTATGTAACCAAGGGGAAGGGACTAGTTCTGTATGTAGCCAAGGGGAAGGGACTAGTTCTGTATGTAACCAAGAGGAAGGGACTAGTTCTGTACGTAACCAAGAGGAATGGAGTATTTCTGAAAGATACAACTCAGAAGTTGTCGTTTTTATTTAGTTTAAACATATTTATTTTCTGTCAATACATGATTATGAGGAATTGGACAGAAAGCTGGATAGCTGATGATTGTCCTCTCCTTTCTAAATAATATACACAAACATTTCATGGCATAATAGTTTACAATTTCATAAATCAATGATTTTTCTTTAGGGAAATGTAATGTTTTAGAATGATAACATATATGTACTTACATAGAACATTACTAAACTTAATTCATAATATTTATGTAAATATGTAATACTTAAGAGTACAGAACATGAAAGGTTTTGAAAATTAAATGAAAGAGAAACAACAATTAGAAGATGAGAAACAAAAAGTAAATGAACATAGAGAAGGAGAAAAGAGATATACAGAATGAATGAACAACACTCCGCCATGATTCTTGGAAGCGACAGGGCGAGAATTTCGACATGAAACGTTTTTATTTACAGGGTGAGCACATAATAAGAACTGAAGATATTCTACAAGTTATAGAAGAGCAAGGCGACTCAATAGCACTCATATGTTTTAGTGGAATGCAGTATTACACAGGGCAAAAGTTTGATATGGAAGTCATAACAGATGCTGGTCATAAAAAGGTATATATTGTTTCTTTTATGCTCTCCAGTGAATGATAGGTCTTTTCTCAGTGAAACAATGAAAGATGGCATTTTCTCTGCCACTGTTCGCGTTTTGTATTCCTGCGTGGTTAGATGTACTTTTGTTATTTTAGCTATTTTCTGTCTATCATTAACAGTTATTTATTAAGTAATATATTCTAATGAATTTGTTTTGTGTGTAGTTTTTAATTTTGACAACAAACAAAAACTAACTTGAAAATTATACAGGAACTATTTCTTATTACGGACGTTCACACTTAAAAGAAGTGGTTGTGCGGTTGTGTCATGTAGTGCAATGAGGCTCAAGACATGGGCAGTTAAAATTAATATTATTTGAAAACAAATATTATATTAGCCAAAGTCATTGGAAATCATAAAAGAAAAAAATATGTGTTTATTAGTGTAAGATAGGATTTTTACAGACGGATCTGTAGTCCAGTGGTAACAAGCTGGACTGGTAATCCAGGGATCACAGGTTCGATCCCCCGTCTAATCCTAATAAAATTAAGTCTTTCAAATGGGACTTTAAACCAAGGTCTCGTGTCTGTGCTGAACTCCGTGCACGTAAAAGAACCAGAGGAGACTCTGGAATGGGTCTCTGTATCATTGCACTATCCTCCAGAAATCTAAAATGACTAATCTCTTCAGGAGGCGTCGCACATATGGGCAACCGGTAGCGACGATAAATAAACATAAAACACACACACACTTGTTTTCTAGATCCCAACTAATCCCTGAAAGGTAAAGGTCACTGTGAGGGTCAGGCGGCTTACAAATATGCTCTGTTTAGCTAATGTTCATGTGATATGTTTCAGGATTGTGTAGTTGGTTGGGACCTGGCTCATGCTGTGGGCAACGTGGAGATTAAACTGCACGACTGGAACATAGACTTTGCATGCTGGTGTACATATAAGGTATAATATCTTACCTCCATGCCAGATCGGTTTTAACAACTTATATTAATCACTCTTGTTGGCGCGGATGAAAGCGTATATATGGTCAATCATGTTGGAGAAAACCGGAGTACCCAGAGAAAACCCACCTATCCGATCT
Source organism: Archivesica marissinica (assembly GCA_014843695.1). Classification (NCBI taxonomy): domain Eukaryota; kingdom Metazoa; phylum Mollusca; class Bivalvia; order Venerida; family Vesicomyidae; genus Archivesica; species Archivesica marissinica. The sequence continues at coordinate 22,836,300 of CM026396.1, read as the reverse complement.
GGCGACCACCGTACCATCTCACATGCTTCCCGGTCCGAGGATCGAACCTGGGTTGAATTTGTGAGAAGCGAGCGCGCTAACCACTGCGCTAATCGGACAGCATAATGTGAGTGTGTGAATGTGCTAAATTCGAGTCCTATATATATCAGGACTCGAATTTAGCACATTCACATGTATATATATATATTTGTATTCGAAAATATTTGGACATTACCGATTGACAACTTGTGCTTTGTCATGTCTATTAGTTCTAGCTCACTTCATGTTTAATTGTAGGCGATGGTTAGATTGGCACGGAATTACACATCAATATTCATGTTTCAGTATTTGAACTGCGGCGCCGGCTGCCTAGCAGGATTGTTTATACACGAGAACCATTTTAATCACAGCTATCCGCGGCTCACTGGCTGGTGGGGTCATGAACTCTCCACCAGGTTTGAAATGGATAATAGTAAGTACTCTCTTGTAACATCTAGACATAAAATCCAAAATGGCTGCCATTACGGCAGCCATTTTGAAATCTTATTTTTGACTTCTCGCGATCCGTTTCATAAATTATGAAGCTTAGTATGGATTATGGAGGCATGTAGTTTAGTTTATACAAATTTATTTTAGATCGAGAGCGAAACAAGTTCTTACGACTTATATTAATCACTCTCGAGACCTCATTACTGATGGAATCCATCGCCATGAAGGAGAGAAGAGGCAAATGTGGAATTTAAATGCCTTGCCTAAGGGCACAATCATAACTGCTCCAGTGGGGCTCGAATTCTGGACCTTTCACACCTGGAGACGTTGAGGCATGTAGTTATTGATCAAAAATTGTATATAATTTGTACCCAAACTTTAAAATTCGTACAAAATGGACACAAGTCATCATCGATTATGAGCAATCTTGAGGATCAGATCTTGATTGGTTCGGGCGATGTTGTTTGAAGCAAATTGTTGACGACCGACGATACACAACACACGACGAAGGGACAAAAAGGCGATCGCAGAAGCTCGCCTCGAGTACTGTATGCTCCGGTGAGCTAATACATATATGGAATTAAAATGGATATGTGGCATAGCAAGCCTGGAAACTAGTGAAATATGTGACGGGAAGTTGCATTTCAACATGCTGGACGTCCAATATATTTAGAAGGTGTTGTACACTGAGACTGTCAAAACATGCTAGATTGTCACCAAATGATTTAACCAGGTACCGATTACGGTAGAATCGATTTTCAGTATTCACTCCATTGTCCCCGACGTGCTATAGACTTCGGATATAGATAGTCGTGATAGCTCATTGGATGCGTGTTCGCTTCAGGTGCGAAAGGTCTGGAGTTCGAGCCCCGCTGGAGCCGTTACGATTGTGCCCTTAGGCAAGGCATTTAAATTCCACGTTGCCTCTTCTCTCTCCCTCGTGGCGATGGATTCCATCAGGAATGAGGTCTCGAGAGTGATTAATATAAGTTGAAATAACTTGTTTCGCAATCGAGCTAAAATTAATTTGTATAAACTAGACTTCGGTTTTGTTATTACTGAGTATTTTTGTCCACATTTTGTAGTTGCACGTAGTGTAATGTTTGTATACAGTACATGATAATATGATGAGTTATGTATTACAGAATTCCAGCCATATCCAGGTGCTTTGAGCTACAGAATTAGCAACACACCCGGGCTACTCTGTCCCCCCATTAAAGCTAGTTTACAGGTGAGAAACTACTCTGTCCCCCCATTAAAGCTAGCTTACAGGTGAGAAACTATTCTGCCCCCCCCCCCATTAAAGCTAGTTTACAGGTGAGAAACTACTCTGTCCCCCCCATTAAAGTTAGATTACAGGTGAGAAACTACTCTGTCCCCCCCATTAATATTAGATTGCAGGTGAAACTACTATGTCCCCCCATTAATGTTAGCTTACAGGTGAACTACTCTGTCCCCCCATTAATGTTAGATTACAGGTGAGAAACACTCTGTCCCCCCCCCCATTAATGTTAGATTACAGGTGAGAAACTACTCTGTCCCCCCCCCCCCCCATTAAGCTAGCTTACAGGTGAGAAACTACTCTGTCCCCCCCATTAAAGCTAGCCTTACAGGTGAGAAACTACTCTGTCCCCCCATTAAAGTTAGCTTACAGGTGAGAAACTACTCTGTCCCCCCCCCCATTAAAGTTAGATTTACAGTGAGAATTTACTCTGTCCCCCATTAAAGTTAGCTTACAGTTGAGAAACTACTCTGTCCCCCCCCATTAAAGTTAGATTTACAGTGAGAATCTACTGTCCCCCCATTAAAGTTAGATTACAGGTGAGAAACTACTCTGTCCCCCCCATTAAAACTAGCTTACAGGTGAGAAACTACTCTGTCCCCCCATTAAAGTTAGAATACAGGTGAGAAACTACTCTGTCCCCCCCATTAAACTAGCTTACAGGTGAGAAACTACTCTGTCCCCCCATTAAAGTTAGAATACAGGTGAGAAACTACTTTGTCCCCCCCATTAAAGTTAAATACAGGTGAGAAACTACTCTGTCCCCACCCCCCCCGTTAATGTCTGACCCTAATAAAATTAACAGTCTTTCAGATGGGACGTTAAACCGAGGTCTCGTGTCGGCGCTTTACACCGTGCACGTAAAAGAACAAGAGGAGACTGTGGAATGTGTCTGTCTGTATCATTGCACTATCCTAATATGATATACATTGATAATGTAGTAGCCAAACCAATGTTCATAATAAAGGCCAGAATCTCATGTAGTCCCAGTAATATCTATGGCGGTAGAATGGCGACTACTTATCCACTGCATGATAGCTAAATGTCTGTCGTTTGTATGGAGATATAATAGTATATTAACCTAAATCTCTATGTAGTTCCAGTAATATCTTTTTAAACTTTATTTATTTTACAATGATTGCGAAGCAAGTATTAACAACTTATACCGGTATTAATCACTCTCGTTGGCGCAGATGAAAGCATAAATGTGGTCATTCGTGTGGGAGGAAACCGGAGTATCCGGAGAAAACCCACCTGTCCGATCTGGCGACCGTACCATCTCACATACTTCCCGGTCCGAGGATCGAACCCGGGTTGCATTGGTGAGAAGCGAGCGCGCTAACCACTGCGCTAATCGAATATCTATGGAGGTGGGATAGATATGGCGACTACTTGTCCACTGCATGATAGCTAAATGGCTGTCGTTTGTATGGAGATATAATAGTATATTAACCTAAATCTCTATGTAGTCCCAGTAATATCTATGGAGGTGGGATAGATATGGCGACTACTTATCCACTGCATGATAGCGAAATGGCTGTCGTTTGTATGGAGATATAATAGTATACTAACCTAAATCTCTATGTAGTCCCAGTAATATCTATGGAGGTTGGATAGATATGGCGACTACTTATCCACTGCACGATAGCTAAATGGCTGTCATTTGTATGGAGATATAGCAGTATATTAACCTATATCTCTATGAAGGAAAGGGTTAATGTGTAACAATTTATATGCTAGGTATGGCAACGTATTTCACTCTCAAGCATTAAACATTTTACAGATATTCCAGAAAACGTCCATGTCCGAGATAACTGAAAAATGTCGGCTGCTGACTGGATATTTAGAAGAAAGAATTATTCGTCGATATGGCTACCCATGTAAGGGAGACGAGAACATTAAGGAAAATGCAGCTAAAAAGGTGTATGTGGAAATATTCTCGCCATCGGATCTCTCGCAGCGAGGTGCTCAACTGTCTCTGTCATTCTCCATCAACATTACACAAGTGTTTCAGGAGCTGATGAAACGTGGAGTTATGGTAAATATTCTCCATTAACCCATTTAGTTTATTTTAGGTCGATTGCGAAACAAGTTATTTCAACTTATATAAATCACTCTCGAGACCTCATTCCTGATGGAATCCATCGCCACGAGGGAGAGAAGAGGCAACGTGGAATTTAAATGCCTTGCCTAAGGGCACAATCGTAACGGCTCCAGTGGGGCTCGAACTCCGGACCTTTCGCACCTGAAGTGAACGCGCATCCACTGCGCTATCACGACTTAACCTATTTCATTCTGGATACCGTTCAAACAGTATTTGCAAAGAATATACAGCCAGATCAACCGCCACGGAACGTGCCGTCTGATCAGGCTTTATGGTGTTTGCTAGTCAGATGATCTTGCTAAGACACTTGGCTATGTAGCAAACAACATAGATCCTGATCAGCACGCAGTGTCACGCTGCGGCTGATCTGGATCTATGTTGTTTGCAAAAGCCTTTAAATATATCCAGAATGAAATGGGTTAAAACACTGTCGTCGATGTCATATCTTTGCGACGGATCTGTAGTCCAGTGGTTAGCACATTGGACTGGTAATCCAGGGATCGCAGGTTCGATCCCCCGTCTGACCCTAATAAAATTAAGTCTGTCAGTGGGACTTTAAACCGAGGTCTCATGTCGGTGCTGTACACCAGGCATGTAGAAGAACCAGAGGAGACTCTGGAATGGGTCTCTGCATCATTGCACTATCCTCCAAAAATCTAAAATTGCTATTCTCTTCAGGAGGCGGCGCTCATATGGGCAACCGGTAGCGACGATAAATAAACGTAAACCACACACATACCTTTGTTCTAGCAGTCCATTATTATTAATATTGGACTGGTGTCAAACGTCCAGAGTTATATTAATACGTGTAAATGTACGAAATTAACACTTAATTAGTAGGATCTTATATATAAGTGTGTGTTTTAAGCAAGATATAAGCCTCAAACGGATCCAATATGTAAAATATTGGTATCGTCTTTGGCGCTACACGCCTCGCACAGTCAAATATTTTACATATTGGATCATTTTTAGCTTATAATAATGATGCACGTTCCAAATTCAGGCTCGAAGCCAGACCTCAAAAAAACGAGGTGAAAATTTAAACGAGCTAAACTGGCTCATCGACTGAGCAAATCTAAGGAGTAGGATAGGGGTCCCGGGACATCGCCTTGGGATTTATTTGGAAATTAAGGATGCAATTTCCTGCCTTCTGCTGCATTATAAATCCCTAGGATGCTATTTGAAAAGAAATATAAAAATCCAAAAGTAGAGGCCAAAAAAAATGTCTTATGTGATTGTGGCAGTCGTGATAGCACAGTGGTAGAGCGTTCGCTTCAGGTGTGAAAGCGCGCGCCCCCCCCCCTAATCCAATGGAAGGCGAGATGTAAACATAAATCGAATGGACCGCCTCCGTGGTACGAGTGGTTGCCGACTTTTATACCACTAACCTATCAACGCCGATTGTCACGGGTTCGAGCCCCGCTAAGACCGAGTCTTTATATGAAAAAGTTGAGTTTCTTACGGGGGTTGGTTAACCAATGGAGCCAGCCTAGGAAAGGTGGCATTAGGGGTAAAGTGCCCGTCGCTCAAATAGGCACCCAGTAGTGACGTTAAATAAACATTTAAAAAAAAAAAAAAAGCTGGACACATCACGTTGGATTTATTTTTAACAGAAATTTGCCGCCGTCAAGTGCACTAGGAAATTACTATTTCCAAAGTGCACTAGGAAAGCACTATTTCGAAAGTGCACTAGGAAATTAATATTTTGTAAGTGCACTAGGAAATTACTATTTTGTAAGTGCACTAGAAAAGCACTATTTCGAAAGTGCACTAGAAAAGCACTATTTCAAAAGTGCACTAGAAAAGCACTATTTCGAAAGTGCACTAGGAAAGTACTATTTTGAAAGTCTCTGAGGTTTGGTTTATATCACTCAATAAATCTTTATGCCGTTTGTTTTTGCAGTGCGACGAAAGAAAACCGAAAGTGATTCGTGTTGCCCCAGCCCCACTCTACTGTTCATTCGAGGATGTACACAGGTTTATGAAGTATCTGGATGAGGCTCTGCATGCAGCACATGCTCTCGAGTAAGGTCAAACATGTGCTTTACACAACGAAACTGCAGCCAATGGATTCTACGATAGTTACAAGAGACAGTATGCAACTATCATGAACAATATTTCCCAAGTTTAAGTTACTGACATTTCAATATCTGCAGCTTGTCGTTTGATATTTATACCGACGCAGCGTTTTACGATATTTATACCGACGCAGCGTTGTACGATATTTATACCGACGCAGCGTTTTACGATATTTATACCAACGCAGCGTTTTACGATATTTATTCCGACGCAGCGTTTTACGATATTTATACCGACTCAGCGTTTTATGATAAATATTCCGACGCAGCGTTTTACGATATTTATACCGACTCAGCGTTTTATGATAAATATTCCGACGCAGCGTTTTACGATATTTATACCGACTCAGCGTTTTATGATAAATATTCCGACGCAGCGTTTTACGATATTTATACCGACTCAGCGTTTTACGATAGTTTGATTACGTATAGACAATTGTATAGTTCACTGGCAATATCTGTACTCCTAAATAGTGTTGGTTATTATAGTGTCACCCATATTTAAAGGACCAACCATTTCCGAGACCTTTTTTATGAACATCAGAATTTACCGAGTCCTATGCTTTTATGCCAGGCAATCGGTAACTTGCTTGCGGCTGACCAACCTGCCATATCAGAATTACCCCCCCCGCGCTCCATAGGCGGATGCCTTAACCACGGAGACGGTACATGTCCGATATATTAACCGGTAGCTTGCAAAGAGCTTTGCCAGACTTATTCATAATGTAAAAATACCAGGAATATTTCTGGAATTGACCGGTGCTATACAGGCATGTAAAAATACCAGAAATGTCTCTGGAATTGACCGGTGCTATACAGGCATGTAAAAATACCAGAAATGTCTCTGGAATTGACCGGTGCTATACAGGCATGTAAAAATACCAGAAATGTCTCTGGAATTGACCGGTGCTATACAGGCATGTAAAAATACCAGAAATGTCTCTGGAATTAACCGGTGCTATACAGGCATGTAAAAATACCAGAAATGTCTCTGGAATTAACCGGTGCTATACAGGCATGTAAAAATACCAGAATTGACCGGTGCTATACAGGCATGTAAAAATACCAGAAATGTCTCTGGAATTGACCGGTGCTATACAGGCATGTAAAAATACCAGAAATGTCTGGAATTAACCGGTGCTATACAGGCATAACCGGTGCTATACAGGCATGTAAAAATACCAGAAATGTCTCTGGAATTGACCGGTGCTATACAGGCATGTAAAAATACCAGGGAGGTCTCTGGAATTAGAACGTCTCGTGTATCTTGGCACAATCCTGTATTTGTCTAGACATGCAGGAAGTGAACATGGTGGTCAAAGTTATGGTCTTTTCGCGACGTCGGGTATCTGCCGTCCATTACAAATTTGGCCGTCCACGGTACAATTAGTTTAGCATATATGCCGTCCAGTTATATTTGGGCATAGACTTCCCTCAAGCGGTCATCTGTGCACACTAGTCGCAAATTGGTAGGTGAATATGCCCACAGAAACAGTAGCGCCCACAGGTATATGCCCACAGAAACCGTAGCGCCCACAGGTATATGCCCACAGAAACCGTAGCGCCCACAGGTATATGCCCACATGTATATACCTACAGGAACCATACACACTACATGTATATGCAACAGTTTTCAAAGATTAAACAAATAAAACCGAATAGTTTTTATATTTTTATTTTGTTCACCAATAAATGCATCAATTATAATGATGCATCAGGACATGTCGAGGGTTGATCAAATAAACTAATGCATCGATATATAAAATAACGCCGTGGGGCGATGCAATAGCTTCATGATTAACCCTCGATGTAACAAACAGCAATAGCTTCGTGATTAACCCTCGATGTAACAAACAATAACAAGAGGGCCAAGATGACCCCTGAGCCATTTTACAGATTCTTTGGGACAAAAGTTAGTATTCAGTGAAGATGGCAAAGTATAATTTATGTTTGGGGGGAGGTGTGCACGAGATTGCTCCCTTTGAAATAATTGGATGCTTAATGAAATTATAATGGAAGAGGGGAGGGGAAAAAATCACCGGGCAGCACATAGTGCTGTGTAATAATGCAAAAAGATGGGGCAGCCGCACACAACGGGATGATAGGATGCTGGCGCAAGCGGATTGGAGAACATAAATGTAAACTTCAGTAGACAGCAGTGCAGACTAGGTTAAACCCAATGGGTGCCCATTTGAGAAGCAGTTTCGGACTAGGTTAAACCAAATGGGTGCCAATTTGAGAAGCCGTTTTGGACTAGGTTAAACCAAATGGGTGCCCATTTGAGAAGCAGTTTCGGACTAGGTTAAACCAAATTTGAGAAGCCGTTTTTTGTGGCATTGAATTTCGAATAAATCTGTTACTAGAAAATGATTAGTAATGGCGAGGATGGATGGACAGACAAGACAGACTGACTGACCCGACCAAGTAAATGAACAATATGTCTTCACCAAAATGAGAGGTAGGGATGGTTGTGATGAGGGGAAGACATATTAGAGATTCATGGACACCAGATAAATACTGCTAACAAACCCTGTTAAATACAAACACACGCACACATGGCACAAATAAATAAAAGTCTCAATTTCAGATTCTCAATTTTTCAGATTTTTTCGGAAAGTCTCGTCTATGGCATCAAGGAAATCCATGGTATACAAATAATGTTCCGTTTTCACACTGCAAGTACAAAATGTTGCATATTAACACCGATCGAATAGAAATGAATTCGCATATACACACACCAAGTTATCAAATAGAAATAAATCCGCATATACACACACAAAGTTATCATATAGAAATAAATCCGCATATACACACACCAAGTTATCAAATAGAAATAAATCCGCATATACACACACCAAGTTATCAAATAGAAATAAATCCGCATATACACACACCAAGTTATCAAATAGAAATAAATCCGCATATACACACACCAAGTTATCAAATAGAAATGAATCTATTTTATTTTAGGGATGTCCAGACATCCATTCACGGTGTGGTCGGCCAAGTTGCGAGTGTGTACTCACTTGGAGCCCATACTCTTCGACCAAGTTGCAGACATTCTATTGAAAATTTGTTCAATGCCAAGTGAGCGAGTCTAGTATTGATTAAACAGCGCTTCAGCACAGTTCACGCTATATCGGCCCGGGTTAAGTATATTGTATACAAGATTGATAAAACTATATCTGGAAAATATTATGTAGCAAAGATTAATGGTCAGTCAATTCAATGCCAACAAACAATTTTAAAAACACTATACGAGAAGGGAGACTACCAGCCCGATCCCAAACTGGCATGTTTGGGGTACCCATTGTCCAGTGTTATATATCAAAAAATGACAAATCAATCGTCGCACCTGAAAGTTTAGCAATGCTTTTACATTCACACATGCAGCGTGTTCATTTTTCATAGGATTTTGACATAATTGATGGATAATTGATGGACAATTCAGTCTGATAATATAGGTCATAATAAGTTTAAACTTTATTTTACAACGATTGCGAAGCAAGTTCTAACTTATATTAATCACTCTCGTTGGCGTGGATGAAAGCGTATGTGGGAGGAAACCGGAGAAAAGCCACCTGTCCGATCTGGCGACGTATTTGCGATCGTAATAAAGATTCATAAAATTAAAATTACGAAGCGACTACCTCATTGCAGGTTTCTGGCTTTTATTGAATGTTAGAAGGAAGATAAGTCTACGAATTAAGATAAAAAGGATGTAATTACTTTTTAATTCCATGAATACATCCGGCCAAATCTTTTGTCATGTGTCCATTTTCGACGGTGTCTATGCAAGCCTTTTCCAACGCGAGAGACCAGCGTTGTAATTGCTCATTTCCATCGAGCTTTCCTCTGTGTTCAAGGCCTCTCGTCCACGCAAATATGCTTGCAATTGGGTTAGTACTGGTAGAATTTCCCTGTAATTAACATTAGCAACAATTTTATGCATACATCACAGATAAGGATATTTGTTTTAGTGTTATGATCGAATTTAAACATATCACGAATTTATTAGACATCACGAGCGGTGCTTATTTTAGGCTGAAATACAATGCAACCATGAATGAAATTGAACTAGAACGTGTATATATGATGAAATCAAAAAAGTGTCGCAGACAGCATTGGCAACAATTTTTTTTCAACATTTAGCGGCTGGCACCACACGCGTGAAGCAGCGAGAAATAAATGCGTTTTTCCACTGCAGTCTAAACTGTACAAATCAATGCCCATGTATAAAAGATTGCCAACTGTGTCTAAGGAATTGGGATCTCTTCCTCCATTGTAGGCAACCAATTGGGTGAAGAAATCAATTTCAACAAATTGGTCAGACTCTAGACGACTCTTATAGAGTTAAGCACGGCCGTCGGGACAAGAGTTAAGCACGGCCGTCGGGACAAGAGTTAAGCACGGCCGTCGGGACAAGAGTTGAGCACGGCCGTCGGGACAAGAGTTAAGCACGGCCGTCGGGACAAGAGTTATGTTATATTTCGGGTTTTACGCCTGCATCAGCACCATTTTGGGCTATATCGCCGGCGGGCAGTTTACCCAACAACACCTTTCCTGGGCATGCTCCAGCGGTTAACCAGTATTTGGGTGCACCAACCTCCGTAAGAAATTGCCAACTTTTTCATATAAATGAGACACGACCTGAGCGGGGCTCGAACCCGTGTGACCATCAGTGATGATAGGTTACAGCGGTATAAAAGTCAGCGACCTTAACCACTCGACCACGGAGGCGGACTTCGGGACAAGAGATAAGCACGGCCGTCGGACAAGAGTTAAGCACGGCCGTCGGACAAGAGTTAAGCACGGCCGTCGGGTCAAGAGTTAAGCACGGCCGTCGGACAAAAGTTAAGCACAGCCGTCGGGCAAGAGTTTAGTGTAGAGAAGTTTTTACCTTCTGGTGTTCTCGGTAGTGGCGCGTCACTGTTCCATGAGCTGCTTCAGCTTCTATCGTCTTGCCATCCGGACATATAAGAACACTAGTCATCAAACCCAGGGATCCGTAACCTACAAATAAACTTATTCATGGTAACTTATTTTTACGAATAATTTTAATTTGTGTAGAGTAATCTAAACTTTACAACATGTCATTTCTTTCCCATCTTTTTTTATATTTTACGAGCCTTAAACCAGACCCATCTGATTATGCAGTGGTTAGCACGCTCGCTTCATACCAATGCAACCCCGGTTTGATCCTCTGATCGGGAAGTATGCGAGATTATGGTACGGTGGGTTTTCTCCGGATACTCCAAAAACGAATGGCCATATTTACGCTTTCATCCGCGCCAACGAAAGTAATATATAAGTTGTTAGAACTTTCTTCGCAATCGTAAAATATAAAGTTTAAACCTGTAAATAGGCTTACAAAAAGTATAGATCCAGATGAGCCGACTCTAGCCACACCACATCAAGATCGGCATCGTTTTGCCAGTAATACTATTTAGACAAAATTACCCATTTTGATAAATGAACTGGTCGAAATGTAATTTTCTGATTAATTTATTGGTCTAAACATCTCATGCACCCACCAGTCCATGTCAGTTACTAAGTGTTGAATGGGTTAAACGTCTTAGTTGCAACTTTTGCTTATTAAAAGGAAATCAAAATTGCCACCATTTGTCTGCCTAGACATTCTTCTAGGATCAGAACCAAACTGGTCGTTGAGCAGGTTTTGTTAAACGTTAAAATTGTGGAAGTCGTTATAGCGCAGTGGATGCGCGCTCGCTTCAGGTGCGAAAGGTCCGGAGTTTGAGCCCCACTGGAGCCGTTACGATTATGCCCTTGGGCAAGGCATTTAAATTCCACATTGCCTCTTCTCTCTCCCTCGTGGCGATGGATTACATCAGGAATGAGGTATCGAGAGCGATTTATATAAGTTGAAATAACTTGTTTCGCAATAGAGCTAAAATAAATTTGTATAAACTAAACGTTAAATTTCGGGTTTTACGCCTGCATCAGCACCATTTGGCTATATTACCGACGGGCAGTTTACCAAACACCTTTCCTGTGCAGGCTCCAGCAGTTAACCAGTACTTTGGTGCACCAACTAGAAACAATGCTTTTTAATATAAACGAGTCACGGCCTGAGCGCGGCTCGAACCCGTGACCTCATTGAGCAGGTAATACAAGCAATGACATAAATTTACCCTGAGCTACGATGTCCGACTGTACATCACCATCGTAGTTCTTGCACGCCCAAATAAAACCACCACTGGACTTCAGCGCTTGAGCAACCATGTCATCAATGAGACGATGTTCATACCAGATGTTCAACTTCTCAAACTGTGCTCGGTAGTCTGCCCTGAAAGCATACAAGATGGACGTCTCATAATTATGTAAACACACAGAACCGGTAAACCAGCGAGACCAGTCTGTCCGCACACACAGAACCGGTAAACCAGCGAGACCAGTCTGTCCGCACACAGAACCAGTAAACCAGCGAGACCAGTCTCTCCGCACACCGACTCAGCGGTTTAATTTATAAATATTATATAAAATACAAAATATTTCAAATCGAGGAAAATCAAACGGGTCTGGGTACAAGTTCTAGCAACAAAGAGTTGCGGCACTTGCAGAGATGGTCCTTGGGACACTTCTCTGGTGGTCTAGAGAGATCTGTCGTATATACCAGCACGTCCTATATATCAGCATGTCGTATATACCAGCACGTGTATAAATATTGGACAGCAGGCTCGAGTTATAAAGCCGTTACTGTATTTCAATCTGGCTAACTTGTTCATTGGTTCCGAGAGTATGAATATTGGTTCGGCCGAGAGTATGAATCACTTAAGCGCTCGTTTTAATTGGAGAAAATATTTATTACTAAGTGGTCTTCTATCAAGGTGGTCTTCTATCTTATATCTGTTCGTGAACAGCGACAACTATATAACTGTTCGTGAACAGCGACAACTATATAACTGTTCGTGAACAGCGACAACTATATAACTGTTCGTGAACAGCGACAACTATATAACTGTTCGTGAACAGCGACAACTATATAACTGTTCGTGATCAGCGACAAATATATAACTGTTCCGAATTGGAAATGGAAAAATCAATTGTGCAAAGGAAATCTGATGAAATGAATATTTTAATTTAACCCTTCATAGAAAACTAGGTTAATTTATTATTATATCTCGATACAAACAGCCATTTAGCTATCATGCAATGGATAAGTAGTTGCCATATCTATCCCACCTCCATAGATATTACTGGGACTACACGAGATTCTGGCCTTTATTATGAACATTGGTTTGGCTACTACATTGTTAATGTATGTCTTATTGGCAACGACGTCAAGAGGTGCAGCTATAAGGGAAAGGGTTAATAGCATTATTGTATAATGCTACCTGTACATACTGGAATATTTCCTCGAAGATGTCCTTGAATCTGCCATCGTATCGTTTGAGAATTGTGTTCTTTGTGCTCATGTAGAGCGGCCATTTCTTCATGATGGCGTATTGGAAACATGCGTGCGCAAAACCCGTGATCGACTGAAATAGAAAATGGCTAGGGTTACAATCTTCAGGTGTGCAAGGCACGTAGTTCGTATCCAGCTATAGCCGTTACGATGTTCCCTTAGACAAGGCACTAAAATTACACAACGAGACTCTTCAGTCCCTCATTGCGATAGACAAATGGCCGGTCACCAGCCATATGGCCGGTCGCCACAGTATGGCCTAAACATTAAAAATATTTTAGTTCTGCTGGTCAAAATCGATATTACACAAGTTATTAAAATTGCCATATATACCTGGTACTAACATAGTACGCAGTGGAAAGAATTACCTTCAATCCACATATATCACGATACAAATGTTTCTGTATGTTTCTCAATGTATATTACATGTATCCTGATATATAAAATGTTTAAACCAACCATATGGCCGGTCAACAAACTAATTTGATTAAATGAAGCTAGTATGTTGGGTGTGTGAAAGACTTGCCTTATCCGTGTTGTACATAGCCAAACCACATCCACCACCATCCTTGAACGTGAATACTTCAGATTTCACTTCTGCGCCACCAACTGGAGTCCAGCTGATCTGGAACGTGCCAGGCCCATCAAAAACCACATCCGTAGCTTTATACTGCAAAAATAAAAGCGAAATAGTGCACGGACGGACGGACGACCGGTTAACAAAGCATACATGATTAAAAGAAAATACATAAAATGTTTATTTAGATTTCATGAATATAATTTCCATAAGTTTAAAATACGCAAATATTCGCACAGAAACAAAATCAAATAAAGAAACGTCGTATACGCGAATTGTAAATACAAATGTTGAACGGCCTGTTTATTGCGCAGCGCAACAACGAAAGTTGAAAGGGCCGTCTTGTTCCGATTGCCGATGGAGAGCGATGCTTTCTTGGTGTACGCAAGGCTTGGCGAAACTATTAGTCATATTTTCAGTTTATTATATTGGAACAAGCACCATTTACACTACTGAAAATAATTTTATAAAATTATTCAAATATAATTATTGTCGCTGCAGCCTACAGACCATTTGCGATCAGTCGGCAGCCTACAGACCATTTGCGATCAAACACAGTTGGCAGTCTACAGACTAGTTAAAATGAGGATTAATTTGCAAAATTAAAGTGCCCATTTAGTCTATGCAAATTTCCAAAATTAATACATCTGAAATAAATAAATGTAATGCAATCTATAAACAATTCAATTATTATTTTTTTATAGTTTACTAAACTATTTCTACTCAACAAATCCTCTTCAGAAAAGACTAAATTTAATTTTATTGATCAGAACGGTGTCCGATAAACTCTTGGCAGGAGACATACCTGGTCACCAAAGGCATGTCTGCCAATAACTATAGCTTCAGTCCAGCCAGGTACCAGCCTGGGAATGTTCTGGCAGAGGATTGGTTCCCTGAACACTGTCCCCCCTAGAATGTTTCTTATGGTACCGTTGGGACTCAGCCACATCTTTTTCAGCTTGAATTCTGTAACAATTCACAAAGTATTACTGCAATAAACTAGTGCCCACTACAATGGCTGCTTCGACAAAACTATACGCAGGACAGCTACAACTTTCAGCTTGAATTCTGTAACAATTCACAAAGTATTACTGCAATAAACAAGTGCCCAGTACAATGGCTGCTTTGACAAAACTATATGCAGGACAGCTACATCTTTTTCAGCTTGAATTCTGTAACAAGTCACAAAGTATTACTGCAATAAACGAGTGCCCACTACAATGGCTGCTTTGACAAAACGATAAACATGTTGTATAACTAATACTAAACATGGACGCTAAACTTGTATCAAATGTGTCGGAACCATCTGAATTAATGAAATTGGTCTCTACGGGAATCTCGCTATTTACGAAGTGTTGTTTTAACGTATTTAACAACCATTTTAAATGGTCATGGTGGATGTAATGAACAAACGTATCATTTTAATTTACAGTACAAAAGGGGCATTGCTTCAGAAGTAATCATGCCACCACATCCTTGGGCGGTGGAGTAGTTACGGTCGCCGACTTTTATACCACTAACCAATCATCACTTAATAGTCACAGACCGTGACTCGGACCGTGTCTTTATATTACAGTTGGCAGTTTCTTACGAAGGCTGTGGCTGGTTAATCATGGAGCTTGCCCAGGTAAGCTGCCTGTTGCTCAAACGTTGCAACAGGTAGTGATGTTAAATAACCTTAATATAAAAAAAAGGGAAATTAATCTTAGCTAAGTCGCAAATATGTGCATGGCTTTAAATAGATTGCAGAGAATTGTAGATGTAGATGCCACAAGGTTCATATGGAAAAAAGTATGAAGGCATATTTAAAGAAACACTACCGGCGTTTTCCGTTTCCCATTTCTGTTTCTTCATAATTATGTCATAAATATAAACTACATTTATCCATTGTGTATGCTTTGGATATCCGTCTATAGAGTTTTAATAATCATAAGTAGTAATCCGGTGATGTGGATAGGATTTGGGGAATTGTAATCAAGACATGACCTCAGCGAGGGGAGATCGGACGGTGGCCGGCAGAATGATATATTACCAATATTCAAACCGGACTAAATACGATCAGCTATATCGCCGGCGGGCAGTTTACCCAACACCTTTCCTGGGCAGGCTCCAGCGGTTAACCAGTACTTGGGTGAACCCACCTCTGTAAGAAACTGCCAACTTTTTCATATAAATGAGACACGGTCTGAGCGGGGCTCAAACCCGTGACCATCAGAGATGATAGGTTACAGAGCTATACAAGTCGGCGACCTTAACCACTCGACCACGAAGGCGGACTCATCGGACAGTATAAGTCTGTACTGTATGCTAAAGCTAGTAATTTTATACCTTCAACTCTTTGTTCATCTGGAGTGATAGTGGCACACTTGATACCCACATTGTACTTCTTGATGGCTTCTGCTGAATCAATGGTCACCTGATCATCGGTAGCATCACGGTACGGCAAACCAAGGTCGTAATACTTGCAATCAATGTCAAGGTACGGGAAAATGAGCTGAAAAATAAAACGCAATGTACGGGAAAATGAGCTGAAAAATAAAACGCAATATACACTATCTGGCGGCAACAAGAGGCGGCAGCCAAAGGTCATAATGCATCTTGTATGGAAATTGGTTGAAAAATAACAGCTGGAAAGTGAAATACAGTCAACCCCGCCTTCAGCAGTCCCCCAGAGGGAAACGTAGAAAGTGGCTGCTTAATAAGAGGTCAAATGTATAATAAAACAGCATATTGGGAATCTGGCTGCTTAATACAGGTTTAACTGTATATGAAGTAATTGCAATAAAAATTCATGTATTAGTACATCACCAATGGTCTCTCATGAAATAAATAGAGACATTTATATACAATGTTTCAGGAGAGACGAAACACTGAATTTTATTTAAATAACCAACAAGGCGTATTTGAGATTAAGCTGTGCATTATAAAAGTCAAGTCAATCAACAGAAAGCTTGTGCAAGTGGATTTGTTAGTTTGGGTTCAACGCCTGCATCAGCACCATTTTTGGGGCTATATCTCCGGCGGGCAGTTTACCAAACATTTTTTCTGGGCAGGCTCCAGCGGTTAACCAGTAATAGAGTGCACCAACCTCCATAAAATACTGCAAACTTTTTCATATAAATGAGACACTGCCTGAACAGGGCTCGAACCAGTGACTGGTTACATTGGTATACAAGTCAGCAACCGTAACCATTCTACCACGGAGGCGGATCGTGCCAGTTTAACAAGATTACAATAGTCACAAGACGCTTTGTGCCAAGTTTGGTGAAACTGCAACAAAGAGTTTTGAAGAAGAGTATGGTAAAGGTATAATTGTGTAATTCACCTTTTCCTTTATTTTCTCCCATATAATCCTAGTCATTTCGTCGCCATCCAGCTCCACGACTGGATTAGCCACCTTGATACGACTTCCTTCAGCATCTGAAAGTCAAAATAGTATATTTATTATGTTGTAATACACCATTTGTTGTTTTTTTGAGTCTGAAACATGGAATTTAATTCTAATCTGGAGTATAAGACGCACCACACTTTTGGATACTATTCGAGGAAAATAAGTGCGTCTTATACACAAACGATTACGGTAGTTTAAAGACTTATTTTCAGTTTAAATAATGTTATATTTTGCTGCGTGTTTTACGTTTATTTATCGTCCCTACTATTTGCCCATATGAGCGACGCCTCCTGAAGAGATTAGTCATTAGATTTTTGGAGGATAGTGCAATGATACAGATAGACACCCTTTCCCAGAGTCTCTTCTGGTTCTTTTACGTGCACAGTGTAAAGCACCAACACGAGACCTCTGTTTAACGTCCCATCTGAAAGACTTAATTCCACATCTGGTTACAATGCGGAGATCATATCCATTTCAACAATTCTTTTGCCTGCAGGCCCTAATCATGTTAACCCTTCCAACACCACATACCTCTAAATAGGCTGTTAAAAGTGTACAGCCAGATCAGGATCTGCACTTTTTGCCAGTAATACTATTTTTAGACAAAATTGCCCATTTTGATAAATGAACTGGTCCAAATGTAATTTTCTATTGGTCAAAAAAATATCATGGACCAGTCCACGTCAGTTACTTTGTGTTGAATGGGTTAAGAGTGGCCGGGATATCAAGTAGATTAACTGATGGTAATCAAAGCTCCAAATGAGGTATACGTTGTAACTACACATTACCAAAGCATATGTTTGGCACGTTTGTTTGAACGCTAGAAAATAAAGTCTTAAATATGTCGGGAAATTTCATTATAATTTTGCTGTTACAGTAAAACCCCTATAATAAGACCACCTATTAGCAGGGTGGTCTCTTTATCGAGTATTGTCCAGATGACCAAATGATAATTTTACTACATGTACATATGACAATTTCTTGGTGTTTGTTTTAATTACAGAAGGGTTGGTTGTTTCTATGGTTTAGGATTGTAATTCTGAAATCCATTCATGGACAACTGTGTATCACAATTAATTAATAATAAAATAAACAATGTAAATGAGCTAATCCATTTATTTTCAACATTTATTTTCTTGTTTTCATTAATTATATTATGTACTTTTCAAGGAAACTACTGTGCTTGGTATACACATCAATCATTCATTATTTAAAAAAAAACATTCATGGGTTGACTGCTTATATAAACACTTCACTTTCAAGGATTGTTTCTCGATCTCATCTTGGATGTTTTAGCTAAGTCCGGTGACCGAGTCCTTACACATGCAGTACAACTTTAGCTGCGATACTCCACTTCAAACAATATACAAAAGATTAAAAGCAATCGAATCCAATCATTTACAATCAACACTTCCGTGTTTATCTTGCCGAACCTTGACCGATACCATAAAGTGGTCGCTTAATTGTCGTAAAACGGACATAATTAAAAATGTTTTATCAATGAAAGTGAGAAAATCGCCCGCGATCGTATTACGGGTTCAATTAGCATAGGATTAATGGCATTTGTCTGAATTAACTGGTCGTATTACGGAATAACGGGGTGGTCTGGTTATCGGGATCAATGACCATCGACGTGTATAGTGAAATATTCTGTTCTGGAAAAAAATCCTTCGCAATAGCAGGGTGGTCTCGAAATCGGGGTGGTCGCATAGAGGGTTTTTACTGTAATTAAATTCCACATTTCTAAAAAATGCCTCATTGGCGATGTATATTGTTTTTGGCATTAATGTCGCACAAACTGCTTGGGTCATATGGCGACTATTGGTGGAGAAAGACCCCCAGGTGCCCTCCGAGACTAGACAATGTCTCACAAACAGCTTGGGTCATATGGCGACTATTGGTGGAGAAAGACCCCCAGGTGCCCTCCGAGACTAGGCACAGACTATTTTATGAACTTAAGCGATTTTATATTACATGTAACAAGATTTCAATAAAAACTAACTCACTGAATGATATGACTGCACAATTACACATCTAAATATAACGGAAATTACACATAAATATAACGGAAATTACACATAAATATAACGGAAATTACACATAAATATAAGAGGTTATTTGGTTCTAATAACTGTCGTAGAATCTCTAATCAATTTGAATAAAATGGAGATTTTTAAAGGTTGTATATTAGTAAATAGGTGGCAGTGCATCCGAAGTCGAATGTAGTCGCGATACGTGCATTCTCCCCCTTCCAATGGGTAAAAATGCATTTTCATGACGGGCAGTGTATAGAGAAATTATGCGACTTATTAGACTTCAGACTAGTTGATGTGGAGACAATATGCGATATAAGATGCGATACAAGATCAGGCAATGCAAACTGAAGGTGGAGGGTATACTGTAATATTTGGCGAAGGAATACAGTGTGTAAACACAGTGACGTCGTTCACAGGCGAGCACCGTCAATGCTGACCATTACATTTGTGATATTTTTGCTGTTTTTCAGTTTAATTTGAATACCTCTTCAGTGGATGTGGTATCAGAATAAATTAAAGATTAGAATTATTAAATGAACACTTTTTACCATGTATTTAACAAGCAATTTATTTGTCGTTTTACACAACCGTACTAGATAAGAATTAAGATTCGTTTTGCACAGCTTGATAATGATGTACGACGTAGGTTTTGAAACCGGTTTTCTATCGATTACAGTTTGACAATTTAATCAGCAGGTTTCTTCACACTGACCAAATATCAAATTCATGTCCTTCGGATAGAATTTTAAAAATTTGTAAAGCATGGTAGACTAGATGAAAGGTAGGGTTCTTGCTTGGGTCAGGATTTTTGGGTAAAGTGAGAAAGCGTGCGATCGCGTCCTTATTGAATAAATATCAACCAAATATGGCTAAAATGCATAGTATGACCAATAAATATTTGAATACAAGGAATGCTTTACATGACTGGAAAGTTGAATGGAATTTAATTAATGAATCTGATAATGGATGCATTCTTATTTACAAATATAACCACATGTAAATTTAAATTTATAATATTTAACATTTAGCAATGGATATTGTTTAATACATAAAAAAATATATATAATGGGCCAGTGTATCTCGCTGGACATATATGAAAATTAAAAAAGATCATTTAGGGAGAAGTGGGAGGAGGCTACTATTCGCCCAAATCGCAATCTAGAATGAGCCCTGAAAAGTGGAGCAAAGTTATTACTAGGAGTTGATCAAGTACAGAAGAGATGATGAAGAGAAAGGAGCAGAATTTAGTAACAAATCCAACCAATGGTACATGTAGCACAACAAAATTAAGATAAGACTTTATAGCCATTTAGAAGCAACTAATTAGTGATTGTAACAAATATCCATTTGAATGTCCCGGGTAGGGTTCAAATGTTAGCATTCCAATATCCGAGCACGACTATACAAGGGTTCGAATGTTAGCTTCCAATATCTGAGCACGACTATACAGTACCGTAGTCGGGACAAATTTAAATGGGCAATCTTGGGGGGTCCGGGGGCATGTTACCCCCTTAAAATAGTTAGGCTATAGAAGCTATTTCCTGCATTTTCTGATTTAATGAGTTTAGACGTTATAAGTTATGTTTCGGGTTTTACGCCTGCATCAGCACCATTGTTGGGCTATATCGCTGGCGGGCAGTTTACCCAACACCTTTCCTGGGCAGGCTCCAGCGGTTAACCAGTAATTGGGTGCACCAACCTCCGTAAGAAACTGCCAACTTTTTCAAATAAATGAAACACTGTCTAAGCGGGGCTCGTACCCGTGACCATCAGTGATGATAGTTTACAGTGGTATACAAGTCAGCGAAATTTTAACCGAGGTAGTTGCCTTGGTGTGGCTACGGGCCTGCTATACAAAACTAGTCACATTCATAGAGCAAGAATAAGATTGTAAATATCATCCACCTTGTTCATGAAGATAATATTCACCTTGGGACCACAGTATTAGGCAGAGAGCCGTCGGGCCGTATTTTCGACGGCCTATCACCTAATAAGACGGTCAATTATATTGGCGACGGTTACCGACGGCCAGTTAAAAAAATGGCTGATAACAGTTTTTGTTTTGTTTTTTTTCTTCTCCGAGACCTCACTAGGTTTGTTAACATATATATATGCAGCTGTAAAACAATGACAAGAACTGGACCCTATAATAGGCTAATATTGTTCGCAATTCCTTTTTGGAGAGGCTTTCCCATCCGGGCTTTCCCAGTTTCTGCCGCATTTCGATCACGTCAGTTCGCCGTTCTCACATCAAGTCCGTGCGGCAATTTCCGTCATCATTCGGGTCCCGCTCTGGGGCTGGACTTATTATTTTAGACTCCCATTTTGATATTTCTGCCTAATACTATGCTTGGGACAACATGCATATCACTTTTCATTTGAAATAATTCCATGCTTCGACAGGTAGTTTTACCTCACATCCGTTTCAATATTAAAATACAGTTAAACTAGTCTTCAACCAGCCAAGGAATCGCAGACCGAGGCTGCTTAATAGAGGTTAAATGTATGATAAAAAAGCAAATTGGGAATCCGGAAACTGGCTACTTAATACAGGTTGGCTGCTTAATAAGGTGACCACTAACACAGGTTTTAGTGTATACAACAAATAATGTACGAGCGACTATACCGAAATATGTTTATGCTGTTGCATTCACACAGTGCTCATTCTAGATGGCGACAGTTTCAAGAGGCCATAGCGTTCTATACATCTTGCCCAGGTGAGGAACCACACAGGCAGCTGCCTCTTGTTAGAATTTCAAAAGCAAACAAAAAATAAAATGCACAAAATATCCCTTTGCTAGAGAGCTGAAAGGTCAGTACATAATTATACGTCATAAACCCCATTAGATATGCTTGATAAATGAACAGCAAGCCTCGATAAGTTCCTACATAACTATGGCAATCTGCAAACCATGGGACTAAATATGCTTGATAAATTAACGGAAATGTCACCTCTAGTCTGGAAAAACAATGATTTACTGTAGATAAAATAAGTTTACTACCATGTAGGTAGACCAGCTGAAAAGGATGAAGCAAATTATAACACTGCTGTAGAAAGATCTGTTCTGCATTATGAACATTTGCTAGACCTCAAAATGTTTAAGGTCAATGACACCCAACTATACATGTGGTTAAGAAATGATAGTATTATGTACAAATAAACTCGGGGGGGGGGGGGGGGGTTATAATTGATAGTGTACAATGCAGGGAACATAATCACCGATCTAAATCTTGCCGATTGTCGGAAGATCAACTGGATATCATTTATCAATAGATTGTAGACTTTAAAAGTTTAAATACAGACTAGATTAACCGGTAAAGAACCACCTCTATAGTAAAGTCTATATAATTACCTACACTATGAACATCATGCTACTCCCCCACCTGGCAGCTACTACACGACGAACCCCCCCTACCTCGCCTACCAAATAACCCTCGTGTTTATTTAATCATTCACCAACATATATATTTGCTCTGGAACACTTTAGTAAAGCGACCATATAACCCTTTTATGTGTTGATTCATCATTCACCAATATATACATATATATAGCATGTTTGAACATTTATTCCAACTTCCAATGTCGGTGCCATCTTTTCTAACATGGATAGCATTTAACACTAAAATTTTTTTTATATTTTTATCTTTTTAGCACTTTCTTATAAGACTGGAAACCACTTTAGGCCATAATCTGGTATACTTGGTATCTGCCTAGACCTACTGGCAGTGTCCGAAGATTGGGGGGGGGGTATGAAAGGTGCACTGTGCTGCAGCATGTGCCGTTTGGTGGGTGAGTTTTTATGCAGCTTGCTTACGAGTTTCTGCATTTCGTTTCAAGTAAACACATTAATTATGTAATATATTGTGTTGCAAAAGAAAGTGTGCAATTTCCGAAACTGAATATCCTACAACACTTTTGTTTCAAATTTTTAACACTAATTCATATAACCGTTTGCTCTAGTGGGGAGTAAAATTACTAGATGGGATAAAACAAATTTAAAATTGAATAATAGTAATCCAACACAAGTACTAATGGCAACGGACTGGCGTATGTACTCCCCAGGCTATAGGCACAATGGCCGGAGCAGGCTCTTGGCACATTAGCCGGAATTAGTCCCCTATAATTGATACTTCCTACAAAAAAGGCCAGGCCAAAACGCGTTATTCCTAATTTGAAGAATATCTTCACGCTTAAAATGCACAGTACAACCATTAAATAGAACAGTTGAATAGAAGGAGTGCAGTGTATCTTACTATAAAAAATTTGTCTTGAAAATCCAAAAAATAAAAATTAGGGAGAAGTCGGGGTTCCCTAGAGCGACAATTTCGCCCACATCGCCCTCCTGGTATAAGCAAGTTGCGATGCTTGCAATAGATTTGGGAGGCGCATTAATTTCTGTGCGTTGTGCAAATGTCGAGTATATGGAAGAGGTTTTCAAGGTATTCATAGTCTTGAGTATCTTTCAAACTAAATAACTGGACAAGACTAGCAATACGAAATAGTTTGTGTGCATATTGTATTGTTCTACTAGAGTTGTTCTGATCCCATCAACTGTATTCGCGCATGTAACTATTTCAAATTTATTCCAGTAAATTATACTAATTACAGTACGAGGAAAGGCAAGACAATCTGTATGTCTATTGTGTTTTATATACAAAGTACAGCCATTGGGATGCGTTCGTTCAATGCACCCACACAAAGTCAACGAGGTTTTGTCCATTCACAAGGCTTGTAAAACAAAATAGGATTTGACCTCGATTGTGAATTTGACCAAACCTGGTCAGAACATGTGGCGAGTTCTTATTTCAATTTTTTCTGGACGAACATTTCTCCCAAATGTAGATTAATATTGGGGGTTGAAAAGGTATGGGGGTTGAAAAGGTATGGGGGTTACACCGACTAATAGCAACAAGACATGCGCGCCTCAAAACCACCTTGGGTACCGGTACCATTGATTGTACGATGACAAGTTTGGGATTTTGTAATGTAATGGAAGAGAATAAGCTATTTTAGACACTACCTTGTTCGGTCATGCAGCTGCACATGTTTAACTATGAGCAAGGAGGCATTCCTTTAGTCAAGAATGTGGCCTACAGTAACGGTACATACAGCTGCTTGTATGCCTAACTGCTAAACATTTAGGGGGATTAGGGGACATGGGTACACAGTCGTGAATGTTTCAGTCGTAGAATATTGAACCGGAAAATATAATATTCTATAGGAAAAATTGACTCGCTGGTTCATAATCTACAATAGAATAATGACCCCCCTCCCCAAAGCCTACAAAATGTTATCAATATAATATAGTCGCACATAATTCTTTGGCACCCACCACTTCATCTTTGGAAATGCACCATCTTATTATCTTTAGAAATTAATAGAGACAATTAATCTGAATACATTGTTTTTCAGATTAAATATGTATGTATTCTGTACACAATTGTTTGAAAATATATATAGTTAGGCCCTAAACAGTGCTAAATAACATTTAATTATAATAAGAATATTTTCCCACAATACATGATATTGCTATTCTCAAATGGAGTAATTTTTATGCAAGGGGGGTCAATATTCTATGGCCAAATGACCTACAGTCATTATTTTGAGAGGTCAATATTCCATTTACACCAGGACAAGACGTCAATGGAAAAAATGCAAATATGTTAGCTAGTTTGAAAATAAACGCGAATATACAATAAAGCATGTATGCTATAAGTGTACGAAGCGAGCATGCTCCGACCACTTGCTATGGCCTACATCTAAATAGCCCGGCTACACGCCTGTACAACACCCAGTTTGGCAATTTGGACAGGCTTACAAACTGAAAGCCTCAAAAGAGGGGTCATTAGGGAATGCTATTACAGCAAGGTGTAAATTATTCCATTTCGCAATAGATAAAATTTGCACTCAATGGTCTTTCCTACTATACAGGATAGGCTGCTGTATTGAATAAGTGCAAAGAACATGTACACATGCCATTCAACTTCAAAGTACCAATTACACTAATATTGAAATGCAACAACCAAAGAAATATAGTACTTTCCATGAAAATGGATACATATAGATATCTTCCTCTAATGTCGAACACCTAGTGGGGATGTAGACAGGTTGTATGTATATACTTTACGGAAATTATTTATAAAGCTACGTTTTTAGAAGACAGTGACCCCACCCCCAAGTGGCTACCAAGTCTAGCAGATCAAATAAAGCCATTTAAAGATTTTTAACAGGTGCACGTTCAAGGACAAAGGTGATAACAATTACGTGCATTATGTAAACAATCAAATTAACTAATTAAGAATAAAACTTACAATGTCTTTTCTGTGTTGCGTTGACAGTAACTGGTGCAGCAAAATTCTGCAATTGACTTCCGACACGACAGACGGTTTGAACAACTTTCTTCATTGGGCTTGTCATCTTGCTAACGCGTGTCTACTGAAAGAATCGATTCACGAAACTGATTCTTGTATGAACCGGCACGGAAGTATAGGGGGGCCAATCTACTAGCAGGAGGGGGTGAAACTGAATATTTACTAGATCCGGTTATTGAAAAGAAGAAATAAAATAGCGCATTCTGGATATAGGACACATTTATTTCAATTTGAAGAGAATTATACTGAAAGAAGTCAAGCGTGACGCTCAATTATAAAGCTGGAGTGTTAATTGCAATCATTATTTTCATTGAAAAGATTCATAGTGATTATACACCCCTATAATAAAATGTGACTGTCCAATTTGTAAACAACGTGCCCGACTGATTGGACAAATTGGGTTATCACTAAAACACTGTACTGTACCTTCAGTTTTCAGTTTTAACTAAACAGAAACAATTGAAACAATGTAAGCCTTTACGTAATGCAGTTTTCTACTGGCATGAATGCGGGGACATGTATGCAACATATGTGTCACAGACTCGTACTCCCTCTAATCGTTATACTGTATGTGCGTTTAATTATCGTCGCTACCGGTTGTCCATATGAGCGACGCCTCCTGAAGAGATTAGTCATTTTAGATTTTTGGAGGATAGTGTAATGATATTGACCCATTCCAGAGTCTCCTCTGGTTCTTTTACGTGCACGGTGTAAAGCACCGACACGAGGCCTCCCATCTGAAATACTCATAATTTAATTAGGGTAAGACGGTGGATCGAACCTGCGATCGCTGGATTACCAGACCAGCGTGATGGTAACCACTGGACTACAGAACCGTCTGTGTATGTTTTACGTTTATTTATCGTCGCTACCGGTTGCCCATATGAGCGACGCCTCCTGAAGAGATTAGTATTTTAGATTTTGGAGGATAGTGCAATGATACAGACAGAGACCCATTCCAGAGTCTCCTCTGGTTCTTTTACGTGCATGGTGTATAGCACGACACCGACACGATACCTCGGTTTAACGTCCCATCTGAAAGACTGTTAATTTTATTAGAGTCAGACGGGGGATCGAACCTGCGATCCCTGGAAAGGTTCGATCCCTGGATTACCAGTCCAGCGTGCTACCGCTGGACTACAGATCCGTCTGTACAGATCCGTCTGCAATCACTCTAATCTTTATACTGTATGCTTTTAATCATAGCCAATTAACTGACTGTTCTAGACAGCGCCTACCAATCAGGATCGTGACTGATTGTTCGGCAGTAACAAGTTGAAATTGAGTGTTCTTCTTCAATGAGGTCAGGGGGCGTATCCAACTGCACATGTAGGCGTATCCGACTACGGTCAGGATGCGTATTCAACTGTAAGGTCAGGAGGCGTATCTGACTATAAGGTCAGGAGGCGTATCCAACTGTACGGTCAGGGGCGTATCCGACTGTAAGGTCAGGGGGCGTATTCAACTATAAGGTCAGGAGGCGTATCCAACTGTAAGGTCAGGGGGCGTATCCGACTGTAAGGTCAGGGGGCGTATTCAACTGTAAGGTCAGGGGCGTATCCGACTGTAAGGTCAGGGGGCGTATTCAACTATAAGGTCAGGAGGCGTATCCAACTGTAAGGTCAGGGGGCGTATCCGGCTGTACGGTCAGGAGGCGTATCCAACTGTAAGGTCAGGGGGCGTATCCAACTGCACATGTAGGCGTATCCGACTAAGGTCAGGATGCGTATTCAACTGTAAGGTCAGGAGGCGTATCTGACTATAAGGTCAGGAGGCGTATCCAACTGTAAGGTCAGGGGCGTATCCGACTGTAAGGTCAGGGGGCGTATTCAACTATAAGGTCAGGAGGCGTATCCAACTGTAAGGTCAGGGGGCGTATCCGGCTGTACGGTCAGGAGGCGTATCCAACTGTAAGGTCAGGGGGCGTATCCGACTGTAAGGTCAGGGGGCGTATTCAACTGTAAGGTCAGGCGGCGTATCCTACTGTAAGGTCAGGTTGCGTATCTGACTATAAGGTCAGTAGGCGTATCCAACTGTAAGGTCAGGGGGCGTATCCGACTGTAATGTTCACATGGAAATCGTACAACTACAACTTGCTTCTATATTCTAATTCCCCGATGTACATACATGTTTTTAGCAGATGGACGTTTCTCCGAGGACAGTACTTTTAATTCTTACTTAGATATCGGAAACTCGTCGTAATTATGATACTGACGAGATTCAGATATATTAATTACATTTTTGCACACGGACCATCTTTCTTTCTTTGTTTTCTTTTTAAACATCCCACGTTTATTGTTCGTGACACCGACGATGTAATTGTTAATTCTTATCCAGATAGTAAAGTTATTTAGTTGTGTACATAGCGGTTGCATTTGCGCCCAAAAATGTAAGTTAGCCTATATGTTTAATTTTAAGGTAAGCGAACTGAAAATTACATATTGTTGTGTGTCTTAGCATATTACTTACCTTGTCTCCCTGTTGCTTTGTTAGAGGGGGTGGGGGACCATTGCGTGTGAGCAGGGACCCGATTGTCATCACGCATTTATAAATGCATTCATACATGACATTAAATTATATTGCACGTGCCGGCTTCTGGCATTATCAACAATATCCGAGAACCACCATTACATAATAACACGGTATCACATTGAACTAACGTAGGCCTATGGCAGAGTGTGTGTTTTACGTTTATTTATCGTCGCTACCGGTTGCCCATGTGAGCGACGCCTCCTGAAGAGATTAGTCATTTTAGATTGTTGGAGGATAGTGCAATGATACACAGAGTGACCCATTCCAGAGTCTCCTCTGGTTCTTTTACGTGCACAATGTAAAGCACCGACACGAGACCTCGGGTTAACGTCCCATCTCAAAGACTGTTAATTTTATTAGGGTCAGACGGGAGATCGATCCTGCGATCCCTGGATTATCAGTCCAGCTTGCTACCACTTATGGCAGACTTTGCTCTGTAACTACTTATGTGTAGTTGGTAAACTTGTTAATCTAGTATATTTAAAACGTCCATATTATCTTGGCTATAATTACTACTAATCTTAATTAGCCAAGTTAAATCGACGAGAATACGATAGTCAATACTACAATTAATAACCGAAGACCTTTTGTCGTTTAATCTCATCATATAACTGCTGTATGATAAGTCTGGGTGTTTTTATTTATAAAGCTTTTGAAATACGGAAATTAAATAATATGTAATGAGACTTTGTATAATTAGAAATTGAGTGCGTATATGTATAGTATTACTGTCGTTGGCAATATTTACATAAGTTTGAACTCTTAATGTATGCAAACTCGAATGTAGTAATAGTTCCTGTTTCTAAATATATATTTAATGTATTCAAATTGAGAAACTATGATACTAATACGTAAGTAGGTGCTTGTAGAATATGTAAGTGTCTATTACACTGCTTGTAGAATACGTCTACAATATACAGCTGTTGTGCAAATTTACAAATTGCTTTATATAAAATAATATGTATACATGTACATGTCAGTTGTTATGAAATTCATGTTTTTCACTATTTACAATGTTTTTGTATTGTTTGTGGCTATAAATATGTAAATGTTTAATGCCAATAAACTCTATGTTATGTTATGTTATGTTATGTTATGTTATAGGGATATTGTAATACGTTCATTATATAATCATGTTGTATTGTATACTTTACCTTCTCCACATAATTGTCACCACTATTTGTTAATAGTTTGTATTATAGTGTTGTACCTCACGGGTCATATTGACCTACTGAAGTTTGAAAATAAAATTTCTAGCGTATGCTGGAATCGCCTGAATAAAAATATGAGCTTAATTGTATATTGATAATCTAGGGGCAATCCGTATAAGTTTGATCATTCTTAAATTACTCACTAATAGTCAAAAAAGTCAAATATCATTTATTCTCTATTTTCATGACATACATGAATAAATGAGGTATTACAATCAGTACAATACATGATGCTCATAATATTACTAGTATAATTAATAATTATACATACAGTCTACGTCTGTTATGTCCAATTCCATCGGACCGAACAAAATACTTCGACATAACCGAATTTTGGCTTAACGAAATTCGATATAAACGGAGCCAGTTATATGTAAAATGATAGTGTCTTAAACGGAACTCTGATCCGACTTCGAGATAACCGAATAATTCGACATAACCGACTTTGACATAACGGATGTATACTGTATATAACAATGATACATCTTTGCAATACAATAACTTCTCAAATTCTTTATCATATACCTAAATAGAGTTCACGTATTTTCTCTGTAAAATATATTATTCTCCTGCCTATTGTATATCAACCAATTGATAGGGAGAAGAACTATATAATTATGTTTTATTTCGTTCTAATCCCTTTCAGTCTACTGCTGTTAAATTATATGTAAGCTGTTCATTTCTTGATTACACGTAAACATCTAGCCTGGGGGCAGGCGTTGATATATGTTGCTTGGTCAGTCAAATAAATATATTTTAACACCGAGACGGGCCATATTGAGTTTCTGATAATATCAACTCAGAAGATATAAAAAAATTAATAAGTGAAAAATCGACAGACTGGAACCCAGGCTAGTAAGCATCCTGAAATAAATAATGTGTAAACTAAATACAGTCTACATCCGCTATGTCAAAAGTCGGCTATGTCGAATTATCCGGTTATCTCGAAGTCGGATCAAAGTCTCGTTTCAGACACTATCATTTACATATAACTAACGAATTCCGGTAAGTCAAACTTCGGTTATGTCGAAGAATTTTGTTCGGTCCGACGGAATTCGACATAACGGATGTATAGACTGTATGGTTAAAGCAGCATTACATCGTATGAAATAAAAGATATTTGAAAAATTCAATTTTTACGTATGGATAGCAATACTGCTACACATTCTAACATTATACTTTGTATGCTTATGTTCATTTGGTAAACAGTGTTTTTTTGCGATAAAACAAACTTGAAACTGAAAGTAGGACTTTCCCGAGTCGATCGGTCACGCACTTGTTTACAACCGGATAGATAGATAGTCTTTCATGTTCAAAATATATACGTTGTTTTCTACATCCTCTGTTGTTTCACGCACGCGCGCTGTGCGTGTTTTCATTTCGTGTGTTGATAAACAAATTCGCGTATACGACGGTTTAAATTTATTGGAATGTTATCGTTTCTGAGCGACTATTTCGATTTTTGTAAACACACACACATTAGTATTTATATTTTACCCAAAACATTCTTTATTATGATGTAATGCTGCTTTAAATACAGATTTCACTGAAGACATATTATAAGTATGGGATATAGTATGACCAGTTATATGTCTGTACTACAGATTATACGTATATGTACTTGGGATAAAGTATTAAATAGCTTAGGTTATTTCATATAAATTAATTTGAGCTCGATAGTGAAACAAGTTCTTACAACTGATAGTAATCACTCTCTCAAGACATCTTAGTACAGAACTACAGATACATATAGAGACAGTTAGTTTAAACAATATTTTATTTCTTTAAATATACATAGACTCGTATACATAGTATGTACATACATGTAGGATTGAGGAGAAAGCAACTTGCTTATATGGTTACCTCTTTCCTAATATAAATAAAACAATAGAGACAGTTCGTATATCTTATTCAGCATAGTAGTCTAATTTAATAATAGTGTATGCACATTTATGGTAGCTTGATTGCGAAACAAGTTTTTACAACATTAGATTAATTGCGTCGATTGAGATCTTAGGCAAGGCTAATAATTTTGTTCTGGGTGGGCTACATCGGTTGAGTGCCACTCTGTGTCCACAAGAAATAAATAATGCACCTGTCATTCATAATCAGAATTGATTGTTCGACATAGAAATAGAAACTTATAATTATGTGGGCAATATTGATTGAATTTGGTACCGGAATTATTAAAATATTCCAAGAAATAAAGTTATGGAAGGGAGCCATGCTTTCCGTTCTTTTCTAAATAATATATATAACGGCGCAGTGTGTTAAGCTTTCTATAATTTCTTCATTACCGAACAACAAATTTCTGATTATGACTGTAATGTCCATTTTTGGGGGGGGGGACACACTCAAACACGACGTAGCAAACACAGAAAGCTCGAGTCAATGTGTAATTTAAGCACCTTGTCTAATCGTAACGGCTACAGATCGGAGTGAACTCGGACACGATACCACTGCGCTATATCTGTATATAGACATGTATATCTTACAGACGGATCTGTAGTCCAGTGGTAACACGCTGGAATGGTAATCCAGAGATCGCAGGTTCGATCCCCTGTCTGACCCTAGTAAAATTAATAGTTTTTCAGATGGGACTTTAAACCGAGGTCTCGTGTCGGTGCTGTACATCGTGCACGTAAAAGAACCAGAGTAGACTCTGGAATGGGTCTCTGTCTGTATCATTGCACTATCCTCCAAAAATCTAATAATGACTAATCTCTTCAGTAGGCGTTGCTCATATGGGCAACCGGTAGCGACGATAAATAAACGTAAAACACACACTCATGTATATCTTCACCGCAGTTTAAAGGTTTACGTTTCCCTGGTTCCTCCATAACGAATTATACAAATTTATTTTAGCTCTATTGCAAAACAAGTTAGTACAACTTATATTAATCACTCTCGAGACCTCATTCCTGATGAAATCCATCGCCACGAGGGAGAGAGAAGAGGCAAAGTGGAATTAAATGCCTTGCCTAAGGGCACAATCGTAACGGCTCCAGCGGGGCTCGAACTCTGGGCGTTTCGCAACTGAAGCGAACGCTCTACCGCTGAGCTATCTCTACTTTCACAACTAATTATGTACAGCATAGCGACTTCCACAACTTGTCAAACTTCAATGGTTTAGTCAATTTAAGAGCTAATTTTCACATGTTGCGCATATCGATCTCATAATACACTTTGTTTGTTTGTTTGTTTGTTTGTTTGTTTAAGTTGAGTTGACGTCGCTAACGGTTGCCCATTTCAGCGACGGGCAGTTTACCTAACATCTTTCTTGAGCAGGCTCCAGTAGGCCTACACGGTACATCAACCTCCGTAAGAAACTGCTAACTTTTTCATATAAACAAGACAGGGTCTGCGCGTGGCTCGAACCCGTGCCCATCAGTGATGATATGTTACAATGGTATACAATTCAGCGACCTTAACCACTCGACCACGGAGGTGGTGATATAACAATAAAAGTTTGTTTTTGTATCCGTTTTTATAAAGTCTTTCGGTAGTTTCCGTTTGTAGAGTATAGTACAGTATATTGTTTTTAGGGATATACCTATTTCCCGTACATTCTCCGTACCAACCAGAATTCTCGGAGGTCATAGTTTTTGTTGCAAGACCTTGAAGAAAGACCGGTAAGCGATTATTTTAGTTGAATATAGTTGTATTGCAAATGTTTTTAAGTAGCTTTCTGTACTTTAATTCAGCCCAGCAAATGTAATTGTAGTTTGTAACACGGTCAGTGGTTTCTTTCTATGCAGTTTGTCAAAAATTATATCACGCCTGAATAGTAATTGACCCGTTATGTACCTGAATGACCCACAACAAGCCAAGTTGTTAGTAGGTCAACACCTTTTGAAATTGTTGCCCAAGTGAACACATTTTATAATATATTTATTCCAATATATATTTATTTTATGTCTTTAAGCTAGCAATTTATCGGCGACATGAAATTTGTTATATGAACTTGTTGGAAGGAAAAGAATCTTTATATCTTCCTTTGATGGCGAACCCCTCGCGGGGAATAGCACGTTAGCCTGCCGTCACTGTTTTTATGCCCGTGTAACGTGTTTCCCGGCCACTGTTTTTATGCCCGTGTAACGTGTTTCCCGGCCACTGCAGTTTCAAATATTGTTACCTTGAACGTATTTGAACGTCAGCTGTTGTTGACGTCAATGACATCTGAATGCAAAGTTCTTGTGCCATTTGACACATTTATGGTGTTAAAACATTTGTTTTCCATCATAAAAATAGTTTTGATTTATAAAGGACATCCTAGGTGGAGTGTCAGGGGAATTCTTGAGACTTGTTTGGAAAGGAAACCTTCAAGGACCACTTTGACAGGATGTATAATGCCACATATACATATATGAATAAATAAATAGCTACTCTTTATTTTTTTATGAAACCTTGTTTTGGGTTTATTTGAACCGAAAGCATATTCTATTAGCTTATCTCTTAGCTTGCAGAGAACTTTTTATGTTGATTCATCTGCTTCTGTCTATAATTTGGGCCCATGCTAAAGTGAGTGTTGCATAGGGAATCATTCTAGGATATTTCGGTCGTATTTCATCAAACCCTATAGCATTATTCTCTTTATTTGGTTTAGTTAGACAGTAAAACTGTAGGAAGGGTTTTAGGGTAGAAGCGGCACTTCTGTCAAAACCAATTAAGAATGCCCAGGTGAGCTTAGTGCATTAGTTTATACAAATTTATTTTAGCTCGATTGCGAAACAAGTTATTTCAACTTATATAAATCACTCTCGAGACCTCATTCCTGATGGAATCCAACGCCATGAGGGAGAGAAGAGGCAACGTGGAATTTAAATGCCTTGCCTAAGGGCACAATCGTAACGGCTCCAGTGCTTTAGAACTTGACCGATAAAACTGTCCGTTTGAAGTAACTTCGTGTATTAGTAAAGTGATTACTTAAAACGTGTATTAAAGAAAGTAGAAAATGTGTTTACTGTCTTATTGGTTTGTTAACCCCAACTTATAAGCGTGTCGGGTGTACCCAGAGTTGAACCTATGGGTTGGTAACCATGTCTTCAGTCTCACTACTTGGGTATGTGTACCTATGTATCGACCGGATAGGGCTTGAGGTCAATTTCAGATCTCGTTGAGATAACATTCTACGCATGACCCGACAAGCGCCCAGAGATATTGAGAATGGATAGTTATATATGGAATTTGATTTCCCCCCCACCCACCCAACATTCTACGCATGACCCGACAAGCGCCCAGAGATATTGAGAATGGATAGTTATATATGGAATTTGATTTCCCCCCCACCCACCCAACATTCTACGCATGACCCGACAAGCGCCCGGAGATATTGAGAATGGATAGTTATATATGGAATTTGATTTCCCCCCCACCCACCCAACATTCTACGCATGACCCGACAAGCGCCCAGAGATATTGAGAATGGATAGTTATATATGGAATTTGATTTCCCCCCCACCCACCCAACATTCTACGCATGACCCGACAAGCGCCCGGAGATATTGAGAATGGATAAGCATTTATTTTATGCTTTCCAATGAAATATTTAAATAAAATGCATTATTCCACTGGTTTAAAACAGTATTTTATAATATGACATAGTTTTGTTATATAAAACAATATTGGATACACCATATAGAATCTCCACACAATTGTGGGCTAGTGAACGTTGCATATAAGGATGTGCAATGTCTATACCCTGGACGTTTGATTCCCTGTCTAGGCAAACAAAAATAACCCTTGTTTACCGAGTCTGTAGGAACTTTTTAAAATATTTCTACCATAGAAAACGTTTTGCTTTTTTTCTTCAGAGTTTCATAAAAAATGGTGTGTAAAAACCGTGTCGGTAGGGGAAACCGTAAACAGATTTTTTTGGCCTAACCCTATTATTGGACTATAAACCAAGGTCTCGTGGATTTGTACTATATTTATACCGGGCATATAAACTTATTTTAATAACCAGGGATGGATGGAATTCTGCAATATCTTGCACTATCCTCCAAATAGATATGATATATACTTTGAGGCATGCGTCCCGATTAACCAAGAGTCAACGAATAGTAAAAATATCCAAAAACAAGAAAAATCACAATAGGTGATCAATGTCTCAGAAGCTTAGTGCCACCAAGCTAGACATATTGATTGGGGTGACAAATTTATATGAAGTATTGATGAATATGAATGAGACACCTGTGATTTTCTATTACCTCCCTTGGCTGATAGTCTGATTTATTCCAAAATGTGAATAGGTCCTTTTAGTTAGAATCCTTTGTTTTTACTGTTGTGCCCTAACCAGATGTTGCGGTATAATAATTGTGATTTTATCAAAAACGTGTTAATTAAGTGATAACATTATTTTACAAATAAGTACCCATTGCATATATTGTACGAGATCTGTTGAAATATAGTAATTTAATAATTATAAGAAGCGATCGCAGGATAAAATTGCTAGCATGTTGTGCAAAGGAAACGACGATAAAAACGGAGGAAAATACTTAATAGGACCTACCTACTTTTAGGGAATATTCAGGGGCAGTAACTGACCACTGACCAATGTCTTTCATTGTGTATTTCAGGTGGAATTCATCCAGCCAGTATGTTGCCTAGGTTACAATCGGTGGCCATCTTGGCAGACATCGGCTGTAATGTACAGAAACTGTCACTTCGCTGCAGCCGTGGCTTCAAGAATGCCCCGCGTAACTTTTGCCAGAAGGGGGAGGAGAAGGTTGTTGTTGGCACTAAGTACAGTAGCCTGACGGTTGGTGTCCCAAAGGAAATGTTCCCAAATGAACGTAGAATAGCCATATCCCCAACAGCAGTTGCATTGCTAACGAAGAAAGGATTCAATGTAACTATAGAAGATGGCGCAGGTCGCGAGTCCAAATTTACGAATGAGGATTTTGTTGCTTCTGGTGCGAAGATCGAACAAAGAGAGAAAACATTTCAGTCCGATATAGTATTAAAAGTTAGGCCTCCATTGGACACCGAAATTTCCTTGTTTAAGAAAAATGGAGTATTAATCAGTTTTCTGTATCCTCAACAAAATGCAGAGCTCGTAAAACAGATCAGCGATGCACAGTTGACATCATTTGCTATGGACAAGGTACCTAGGATCTCGAGAGCCCAAGTATTTGATGCACTGTCCTCGATGGCAAATATATCTGGATACAAAGCAGTGATCGAAGCGGCCAATAATTATGGGAGATTCTTCAGTGGTGAGTTTAAAGCTTAAACTATATTTACAATATATTATATTTTTAACGATTGCGAAGCAAGTGTTAACAACTTTAACAACTTATATTAATCACTCTCGTTGGCGCGGATGTGGTCATTTGTGTGTGGGAGGAAACCGGAGTACCCGGAGAAAACCCACCTGTCCGATCTGGCGACCGTCTTACCATTTCGCATACTTCCCGGTCCGAGGATCGAACCCGGGTTGCATTAGTGAGAAGCTAATTGGACAGCCAGTGGAGAGTTGAATAATGTTAGGGAATAAAATGGACCTGTGTTACAGATATTGTGCGTGTGGATCTGAAGGATTAGTTCAGAGCGCTACTTGTCCTATGTTCACTTGTTCTCCTGATTTAATACTTTTGCCAAATAAGCGACATTAAAGTAGTCCCTTCAGTGTTTATTTATATGCAAGCTACATTTGTATCGTCAATCGTATACCGGTAATATTAATGCTGGAGCCGTTACGATTGTGACCTTAGGCAAGGCATTTAAATTCCACGTTGCCTCTTCTCTCTCCCTCGTGGCGATGGATTCCATCAGGAATGTGGTCTCGAGTGTGATTAATACAAGTTGTAAGAACTTGTTTTGCAATTGAGCTAAACATTTGTATAAACTAATCCTATATTATTCTATTTTATTGACCTAACATCCTTTTTGGAATAACTGTGAAATAATTACATTTTTTTACACGACGGGTGAAGTGTAATTTCCCAATTTATTATCTTACTGTTCCGACTTGCCATCGTCGTCTGGTAATGCTATCTTGTTCTCTGTACTGCGATAGGTCAGATAACTGCAGCGGGTAGAGTACCGCCAGCCCCGTTGGGCACCATCTTCATCTGGTAATACTATCTTGTTCTCTGTACTGCTATAGGTCAGATAACTGCAGCGGGTAAAGTACCGCCAGCAAAGATATTCATCATAGGCGGAGGTGTAGCTGGGTTGGCAGCAGCTGGTGCAGCCAAGAGCCTTGGCGCTATTGTAAGACTGTATGATGTCAGGCCGGCTGTCAAAGAACAAGCAGAATCATTAGGAGCAGAATTCGTGGAAGTTTCTGTGAAGGTTAGTGCTCTTTCAGTGTTTAAGCTAGTGGGTAATTCATTGCAGAGAAATATTAAGTGACCTACCTCTATTTTCCATATTTTGAGCCAAAAGAACAATTTTTCCCATTCCCGGCCCCCTACCACCCCCATCAATGTCTCGGAGAAAACGTACTTCTTCCAAACTGTCATTACTAATACGACATGCGGAGTGACATGTTTGTGTGCAAACAGCAAAAACAGACACCGATAATAAAGCTTGAAATAAGCATTAAAAGACCCATTATCTGTGTATATAGGTTTGGTGAATGTGTTGACCTCCTATTATTACATTTGTATTATATTCTTTGAATATTATGGGTAAATGGCTGGCGTATGTATGGAGATACAGTAGCGTATAAGCCTAGGTCTCTAGCTGGGGAGGGGGTAGGTGAGGGATGTGTGAAAGGCTTTATTATAACGAATGTTTCTGGTCCGCCTCCATGGTCAAGTGGTTACGGTCGCTGACTTATATACCACTGTAACCTATCATCACTGATGGTCACGGGTTCGAGCCCCACTCAGGCTGTGTCTCATTTATATGAAAAAGTTGGCAGTTTCTTACGGAGGTTGGTGCACCCAAGTACTGGTTAACCGCTGGAGCTTGCCCAGGAAAGGTGTTAGGTAAACTTCCCGCCGGCGATATAGCCCGAAATGGTGCTGATGCAGGCGTAAAACCCGAATTATAACATAACGAATTGTTCAAATCTGTACAAATGATTAAAATGTTATTTTCTTTCTCCAATGAAATGAAGTGCCCATATATTTTTATTGGACTATTTATATATGCATAGTTTATACAAATTTATTTTAGCTCGATTGCGAAACAAGTTATGTCGACTTATATTAATCACTCTCGAGACCTCATTCCTGATGGAATCCATCGCCACAAGGGAGAGAGAAGAGGCAACGTGGAATTTAAATGCCTTGCCTAAGGGCACAATCGTAACGGCTCCAGCGGGGCTCGAACTGCGGACCTTTCGCACCTGAAGCGAACGCGCATCCACTGCGCTATCACGACTTCCATATATATGCAGGAAATGAAGTGCACATATTTTTATTGGAATATTTATATATGCAGGAATCTGGTGCGGCTGCAGGAGGGTATGCCAAGGACATAAAGGAAATGTCTTCGGAGTTCCAAGACGCTGTAAACAACCTGTATGCCAAACAATGTAAGGAAGTAGACGTAATCATCACAACGGCTCTGATTCCAGGAAAAAAGGCTCCAATTCTTATCACTAAGGTAAATGACCACTCTATAAAAAAATTTTTTCAATTTTGAGATATCACCCGAGTCATTTATTTTCATATTATGACTGTATACAATGGAACCCTTCAAAACCGTAGCCCTTCTAAAGCGTAATTCCGTCCAAATGGGAATATTTCCCCTGTCCTGATAGTTAGTTTTCCTTTATTGTAAAAAGACCTATAAACTGATGTCCATTTTGCACATATAAAGACACAAGCAAACATAAATTGACTGTATAGGATGACTTTACCACCAGATTATGTCCTAAAAGTGGCTTTCTGTGTTATTAGCGAGGGCTAAAAAAATTTTGAATTTGAAATGTTAAATGGAATCCATAATTACGTTTTAGAAAGAAAGCAAGCACTCCACCCCAACACTAAACATTTTAGCAACTTGCACGGGCTAAACATGCAATCTATACTTACTGTATGTCTTATCAGGAAATGGTAGATAGCATGAAGCCTGGATCTGTTGTCGTGGACCTGGCTGCTGAAGCCGGCGGCAACATAGCGACAACAAAACCTGGTGAAATATACAAATACAACGACGTTACACATATAGGATACACAGATCTACCTAGTAGACTACCAACACAGTCGAGTACATTGTATGGAAACAACATTACAAAACTCCTGCTCTCTATGGGTATGTATAATTAAATTTAAATTCGCGCATTTTCATCATTTTCCACAGAAGCGCTTCTTGAAGCCATTGGTAATATTACATACATTGACAATGTAGTAGTCAAACCATTGTTCTTGATGGAGGTTAGAATCATGTGTAGTCCCAGTAATATCTATTGAGATGAGGTAGATATGCTGACTGCCTATCCACTGATAGCTAAATGGCTGTTGTATGTATGGAGATATAGTAGTATATTAGCCGAGGTGAAGTAGATATCCCGACTGCTTATCCACTGATAGTTAAATGGCTGTTGTATGTATGGAGATATAGTAGTATATTAGCCGAGGTGAAGTAGATATGCCGACTGCTTATCCACTGATAGTTAAATGGCTGTTGTATGTATGGAGATATTGTACAGTGTACATCTGTTATGTCAGTCGGTTATGTCGAATTCTCCGGTTATCTGTCAGATCAATGTCCCGTTTCAGACACTATCATTTTACATATAACAATGTATAAATAAGAATTTCGTTAAGTCAAACTTCGGTTATGTCTTAAGTATTTTGTACAATCAGACGGAATTCGACTTATGGGATGTAGACTGTATAATTAACACTCTCTAATAAAGAAGTGCATGGTTTGAGCTTCAGACGGTAACATATGCGATGTATTGTCTACATAGACATTAACACACGTCGCATTACTATCACACATTCCACAACGTCGTTCGTTTCTTTATATTCGCCTAAATATCTATACAAAATTGTTAGAGTATTGACATACACCAGTAGATTGCATCCAAGACTGACAACTTGCAACTATATCTTAATTTGTCTGCAGGTGAGCAGGAGCATTTTAATGTGAATCTTGAAGATGAGGTGGTGAGGGGCAGCATTGTTACAAAAGATGTAAGTCTTCCATTTTTTTTCTTTTTTGATAGGTTTATTTATGGTCGCCCCCTGATTAATCGGGCCCCGACGCCCTCAGAGGTTTATTTATGGTCGCCCCCTGATTAATCGGGTCAGACGCCTTCGGAGGTTTATTTATGGTCGCCCCCTGATTAATCGGGCCGACGCCTACATTATTTATGGTCGCCCCTGATTAATCGGGCCCGACGCCTTCAGAAGTATTGGTCATTAGTCACAGAGGTCCAATAGTATAGTTGGATCTGTCGAGCTTGCAAAATCAAATGGCTTGGATAAGTCGGTGGTGAAGTGATTTGATCCCTCGTCTGACACTAACACCATAAACAACTGTAAACCGAGGTCTCGTGGAGGGGTGCTATATACAACGCATGCAAGCAAGTACCATGGATGCTTCTGCAATTGACCACCGACTTATCTAAGCCATTTTTGATTTTGCAAGCTCGCCCGATCTAACTACACTACTGGACCTCGGTGACCTAGTTGGTAAGGTCGTTGACTTCCAATCACTTGACCCTCGCAGCTGTAGATTCAAATTCTTTCATAAAGGGCCATAAATCGCGTATAAAATTATTTGTTCTCACAAAAATCAGTATCATTGTGACCAGTGAATACTTCTGAATATATTAATTTAAAAAACAGGAAATAAGTCTCTAAACAAGATTAGCGCAGTGGTTAGCGTGCTCGTTTCTCACCAATGCAATCCAGGTTCGATCCTTGGACCGGGAAATATGCGAGATGGTACGGTGGTCGCCAGATCGGACAGGTGTGTTTTCTCCGGATACTTCAGTTTCTTCCCACACAAATTACCACATTTACGCTTTCATCCGCGCCAACTAGTGATTTATATAAATTGTTAAAACTTGCTTCGCAATCGTAAAAAGAAAACAAAAATTAAAAAAAACCCAAAAACAACTTATTTCCAATAATCCTTGTTCTCTACTTGACATGCAGTCAAACCTGTCTATAAAGGCCACCCTCGGGAAAGTCAAAAAGTGGCCTTTGTTGGCAGGTGGCCTCTCAATAGAGGGTAAAATGCATAGAAAATGACTCGATGGGAGAGAAAAATGGTGGTCTTTAGAGACAGGTTTTTCATATGTGGTCTTTATTCGGAGGTGGCCTTTAGCACAGGTTTGACTGTATGTCAGACATATATACGATTGTGTACTTTCTGTTTGTCGGTCTGTAGTATACATTGTCAAATATAACTAGTGAATATAACCCTGTATATAGTATCATAATTGTATGGAACTTGCAGTGTTCTTCCTACATGAACGAAATGGAGTGGGGGCGTCCCGTTTGAAAAATTACTATCGCCGGTTGAATAAAGTTACCCTATTTGAAAATTTAAAAAAAATTGTAAATTAAATATACACATGTACAGTCTACATCCGTTATGTCAAAATCGGTTATGTCGAATTCTCCGGTTATCTCCAAGTCGGATCAAAGTCCCATTTCAGACACTATCATTGTACATATAACTGGCTCCGTTTATATCGAATTTTATTAAGTCAAACTTCGGTTATCTCGAAGTCGGATCAAAGTCCCATTTCAGACACTATCATTGTACATATAACTGGCTCCGTTTATATCGAATTTCGTTAAAGTCAAATTTCGGTTATGTCGAAGTATTTTGTTCGGTCCGACGGAATTCGACATAACGGATGTAGACTGTATTAGTTTATTTTGCTGATGAAATCGATTATAATGCAATATTTTATGCTCATATTCCTCCTACCCTGCATCTAATTTGTAAAACACAAATATGAGGACGTCTCCTGTGCATTGCCACGCGCCTTTATGACATTGTGCGCGTGTATTACGTTTATTTATCGTCGCTACCGGTTGCCCATATGAGAGACGCCCCCTGAAGAGATTAGTCATTTTTAGATTTTTGGAGGATAGTGCAATGATACAGACAGACTCATTCCAGAGTCTCCTCTGGTTCTTTTACGTGCATGGTGTAAAGCACCGACACGAGACCTCGATTTAAAGTCCTTATTGAAAGACTGTTAATTTTATTAGTGTCTGACAGGGGGGATCGAACCTGCGATCTCTGGATTACCTGTCAAACGTGCAGCGTATGTAACAATGTACTTATATTTTATGACAGGGTCAGATTTTGCCCCCAGCACCCCCACCGCAGCTCGATGCAGTTGTTGAAGCCAAGCCACAGGCAGCGGTTGCTCCACCCCCACCCATTGACACCAGGAAGACGACGTTCAATTCAGCATTGAAGTACACGGGTGGTTTCGGCACAATGCTAGCCCTAGGTGCAGCTTCTCCCAACCCTGCATTCACTACAATGGTATCCACGTTCGGTCTTGCAGGAATAGTAGGTGAGATTGTATTCACTGAATCCACACTAGACCAGTGGTGGTTGTATTGGTCTACATGTAAAATGAATGTAAAAATGAATGCTGCAGTGGTCTCCATTCCAAAATGAATGTAAAAGTGAATGCTGCAGTGGAAGTCGTGATAGCGCAGTGGATGCGCGTTCGCTTCAGGTGCGAAAGGTCTGGAGTTCGAGCCCCGCTGGAGCCATTACGATTGTGTCCTTAGGCAAGGCATTTAAATTCCACGTTGCCTCTTCTCTCCCTCGTGGCGATGGATTCCATCAGGAATGAGGTCTCGAGAGCGATTTATATAAGTTGAAAGAACTTGTTTCGCAATCGAGCTAAAATAAATTTGTATAAACTAATGCTGCAGTGGTCTCCATTCCAA
The DNA here is from genome assembly GCA_014843695.1 of Archivesica marissinica. NCBI lineage: Eukaryota > Metazoa > Mollusca > Bivalvia > Venerida > Vesicomyidae > Archivesica > Archivesica marissinica. The sequence goes on along the minus strand of CM026396.1, from coordinate 22,792,985 downwards.
AGTGAATGTAAAAATGAATGCTGCAGTGGTCTCCATTCCAAAGTGAATGTAAAAATGAATGCTGCAGTGGTCTCCATTCCAAAGTGAATGTAAGGATGGTATCCATTCTAAAGTGAATGTTGCAAAATGGTCTCCATTCAAAAGTGAATGTTGTAGTGGTCAAGTGTGCCTAGTGCTTTCGTGTGTGTGTTTTACGTTTATTTATCGTCGCTACCAGTTACCCATATGAGCGACGCCTCCTGAAGAGATTAGTAATTTTAGATTTTTGGAGGATAGTGCAATGATACAGAGACCCATTCCAGAGTCTCCTCTGGTTCCTTTACATGCACGGTGTAAAGCACCGACACGATACCTCGGTTTAATGTCCCATCTGAAAGACTGTTAATTTTATTAGGGTCAGATTGGGGATCAAACCTGTGATCCCTGGATTACCAGTCCAGCGTGTTACCACTGGACTACATATCCGTCTAGTGCTTTCATAATAAAGTTGATGTAATATATTTAATGTATTTGATAATGCATTACTGCAGTTTTCCTGATTATTATTTTGACAGGTTATTACAGTGTGGAAGGTTATAACACTGTGTGGAAGGTTATAACACTGTGTGGAAGGTTATTACACTGTGTGGAAGGTTATTACACTGTGTGGAAGGTTATTACACTGTGTGGAAGGTTATTACACTGTGTGGAAGGTTATTACACTGTGTGGAAGGTTATAACACTGTGTGGAAGGTTATTACACTGTGTGGAAGGTTATAACACTGTGTGGAAGGTTATTACACTGTGTGGAAGGTTATTACACTTTTGTGGAAGGTTATTACACTGTGTGGGAGGTTATCACACTGTGGAAGGTTATCACACTGTGGAAGGTATCACATGGTGTGGAAGGTTATCACATGGTGTGGAAGGTTATCACATGGTGTGGAAGGTTATCACACTGTGTGGAAGGTTATCACATGGTGTGGAAGGTTATCACACTGTGTGGAAGGTTATCACACTGTGTGGAAGGTTATCACACTGTGTGGAAGGTTATCACACTGTGTGGAAGGTTATCACTGTGTGGAAGGTTATCACACTGTGTGGAAGGTTATCACACTGTGTGGAAGGTTATTACACTGTGTGGAAGGTTATCACACTGTGTGGAAGGTTATCACACTGTGTGGAAGGTTATCACACTGTGTGGAAGGTTATCACACTGTGTGGAAGGTTATCACACTGTGGAAGGTTATCACACTGTGTGGAAGGTATCACACGGTGTGGAAGGTATCACATGGTGTGGAAGGTTATCACATGGTGTGGAAGGTTATCACATGGTGTGGAAGGTTATCACACTGTGTGGAAGGTTATCACACTGTGTGGAAGGTTATCACACTGTGTGGAAGGTTATCACACGGTGTGGAAGGTTATCACACGGTGTGGAAGGTTATCACACGGTGTGGAAGGTTATCACACGGTGTGGAATGCGACGCTGACTGCCTGTTCATTATTTTGACAGGTTATTACACTGTATGGAATGTGATGCTGACCACCCATTTATTATTTTGACAGGTTATTACACTGTGTGGAATGCGACGCTGACCGCCCATTTTTTATTTTGACAGGTTATTACACTGTGTGGAATGTGACTCCAGCCCTACACTCGCCTCTGATGTCGGTTACCAACGCCATCTCCGGTATCACAGCAGTGGGTGGCATGCTGCTCATGGGTAAAGGATACACACCAACCAACACCATCGAGACTCTGGCGGCTGTTGCATGTTTCATCTCCAGTATCAACATAGGTGGCGGCTTCACGGTCACACAGAGAATGCTGAATATGTTTAGAAGATCAGGTATTCTTGCCTTCCAGTAAATAAGACATTTAACTCTCTGCACGCTAGATTATGGCCTCAAAGTGGCTTCCCGTTTTATAAGCGAGTGGTAAAAAAATAATTTCAAAAACAAATCTGCTAATGGTATTCATAAAACCGTTTTCGAAAAAAAAGCACTCCGACATTGTGAATTTCTTCAACTTGCACTGGACAAAACATGTAGTTTATACAGGTCTGGTCTCCATTTTATCAACCAGTCCTATATGCGAGTGCATGCCAAAACCCATAAATTTCGGGACCAAAGTATGGCGGTCGTATTATATGGATCTATTTATATAGAATTTCGTCATGTCAAACTTCGGTTATGTTCAAGTATTTTGTTCGGTCAGACGGAATTCGACATAACGGATATAGACTGTATTTAATTTTTCATTATTTTTTTATTCATTTGAAAATTTTAACCGAGGTGCATCGGCATGCCTCAGTGTGGCTACGGGCCTGACTTGGTTGGTGTTGGGGAATGAAGTTGCATATTTTTCTTGGCAGACCATTCCATATGCGAAGACGCAAAAATAATTCTGTTGTCACAATTTAATGGGAGAAGAGTGTTTTGAGTAAAATAAATATGAAATAGTGTTTCATTTTCCTGGTTGTTTATAGACGGTTTTTCTTTGCGCACCATTCCATATGCCAAGATTCGAAATAATTCTGTTGTCCACCAAGTAATTAATGGGAGAGTAAAATAAAGATGAAATCGCATTTAATTTTGCTGTTTGTTTGTAGATGACCCACCGGAGTACAACTATTTCTATGCAGTACCTGGTCTAGCGTTGATTGGAGGATACAGTGCCCTGTCGTCCACGGGATCCTACCCAGATATGCATCATATGACCTACTTTGCTGCATCGCTGTGCTGTGTCGGAGCTCTTACTGGACTGTCATCTCAGAAGACCTGCAGACTTGGTCAGCGACACAGACTTGTACTTTAATAATTTCTTAATCTTATTATCCCACACGGAAGGGTACAAGGTAATAATTTCTGAGGGTACGCTGGTGGTAATCTGAGGGTACGCTGGTGGTAATCTGAGGGTACGCTGGTGGTAATCTGAGGGTACGCTGGTGGTAATCTGAGGGTACGCTGGTGGTGACCGCGAGGGTACGCGGGTGGTGATCGCGAGGGTACGCGGGTGGCGATCGCGAGGGTACGCGGGTGGCGATCGCGAGGGTACGCGGGTGGCGATCGCGAGGGTACGCGGGTGGCGATCACGCGGGTGGCGATCGCGAGGGTACGCGGGTGGCGATCGCGAGTGTACGCGGGTGGCGATCGTGAGGCTACGCGAGTCGCGAGGGTACGCGGGTGGCGATTGCGAGGGTACGCGTGTGGTGATCGCGAGGAGGGTATAATTATACTAGGCAATTGGATCATTCATACATGTATACATATACATGTATAGTTTTGTCGTGTACAGTTTATACAGATTTATTTTAGCTTGATTAGGTAATTAGTTCTTACAATCGCTATCGAGATCTCATTTCGGATGGATTCCATCGTCTTGATGGAGAGAGAAGAAGCAATGTGGAATTTAAATGCCTTGCCCAAGGGCACTATCGTAACGGCTACAGCTGGGCGTGAACTCGGGGCCTTTCGATCCTGTAGCGATACTTATCGTGCCAAGACGAGTCTTCCATGGGTATGATTGATATAAAATGACCAGCTGAGAACTCCGGCCTGTCGCAAACACGCTATTATGACGGTTTGTATAGTATTCAACACAGACAATATCCAATAATTGTCCATCGGGAGTTTTATGTACAAACAAGACTTTTTGGGTTGTCGGGGATTTCGCTGCATCAAAGATATAAATAATGAATTTACCTTTTGTGAATCGATCTCTAACTGCAAATGCACTACAGCGTCGGAACTGAGAAACACCAGAACTGGAATCGAAATCCAAAAGTAATATTAGCTTGTCTGAGTTGTTGGTATAGATGAGTCATATGGCTTCTCACCAATGCATCCCGGGTTCGTTCCTCTGACCGGGAAGTATGTGAGATGGTACGGTGGTCGGCAGATCGGACAGGTGGGTTTTCTCCGGGTACTCCGGTTTCTTTCCACACGAATGACCACATTTACGCTCACATCCGCGCCAACGAGAGTGATTAATATAAGTTGTCAAAACTTGCTTCGCAATCGTAAATAAACGTTTAATCTAAATATGGCGACTTTCACCTTGTCCATTTGTCTACAATTGTTTCAAAACATCTCGTCCGATGTGTAATTGACCGATGTCTCCCATTGATCACAGATGTTGCAGATATGAGAGACGATGAATGTTGTATAGTTTTACTTATATCGGTTTTGCAGGTAATTCCCTGGGTATTGATCAGTGTATCTTCTGGTGTTGCAGATATGAGAGACAATGAATGTCGTATAGTTTTACTTATTTCGGTTTTGCAGGTAATTCCTTGGGTATGATCGGTGTATCTTCTGGTGTTGGTGCCACTATTGGTCTCATTGCACCATCTGCAGAATCATTTGCACAAATGGCTGCATGCATAGGCACAGGTAACTTCTTACTTATATATGCTGGCATGTATTGTGTGGTACTTTAGTTTATACAAATATATTTTAGCTAGATTGCAAAACATTTTATTTTAGGTAGATTGCAAAACATCTAAAGTTCCTACAGCTTCGATTTGATGTGACTCTCGAGACCTCATTCTTAATTGATTCCATTGCCATGAGGGAGAGAGGCAATGTCAAACTTAAATGCCTTGCCCAAGGGCGCAGCAGTAATGGCTAGAGCTAGGCATGAACTCCCGGCCTTTCGAACCTGAATCGATACTTCCATGGGTATGATGGCCATATTTGGTTTGAGATGGCCCGATATATAGTTTGAGATGGCCCGATTTGGTTTGAGATGGCCCGATATAGTTCGAGATGGTCCGATTTGGTTTGAGATGGCCCGATATAGTTTGAGATGGTCCGATTTGGTTTGAGATGGCCCGATATAGTTTGAGATGGCCCGATATAGTTTGAGATGGTCCGATTTGGTTTTAGACGGCCCGATATAGTTTGAGATGGTCCGATTTGGTTTGAGATGGCCCGATATAGTTCGAGATGGTCCGATTTGGTTTGAGATGGCCCGATATAGTTGAGATGGTCCGATTTGGTTGAGATGGCCCGATATAGTTTGAGATGGCCCGATATAGTTTGAGATGGTCCGATTTGGTTTTAGACGGCCCGATATAGTTTGAGATGGTCCGATTTGGTTTGAGATGGTCCGATTTGGTTTGAGATGGCCCGATATAGTTTGAGATGGTCCGATTTGGTTTTAGATGGCCCGATATAGTTGAGATGGCGCGATTTGGTTTGAGATGGTCCGATATAGTTTGAGATAGCCCGATTTGGTTTGAGATGGCCCGATATAGTTCGAGATGGTCCGATTTGGTTTGAGATGGCCCGATATAGTTTGAGATGGTCCGATTTGGTTTGAGATGGCCCGATATAGTTTGAGATGGCCCGATATAGTTTGAGATGGTCCGATTTGTTTGAGATGGTCCGATTTGGTTTTAGACGGCCCGATATAGTTTGAGATGGTCCGATTTGGTTTGAGATGGCCCGATTTGGTTTGAGATGGCCCGATATAGTTTGAGATGGTCCGATTTGGTTTGAGATGGCCCGATATAGTTTGAGATGGTCCGATTTGGTTTGAGATGGCCCGATATAGTTTGAGATGGTCCGATTTGGTTTTAGACGGCCCGATATAGTTTGAGATGGTCCGATTTGGTTTGAGATGGCCCGATATAGTTTGAGATGGTCCGATTTGGTTTTAGATGGCCCGATAGTCGAGATGGCCCGATTTGGTTTGAGATGGTCCGATATAGTTTGAGATGGCCCGATTTGGTTTGAGATGGCCCGATATAGTTTGAGATGGTCCGATTTGGTTTGAGATGGCCCGATATAGTCGATGGCCCGATTTGGTTTGAGATGGCCCGATTGTTCGAGATGGTCCGATTTGGTTTGAGATGGCCCGATATAGTTTGAGATGGCCCGATATAGTTTGAGATGGTCCGATTTGGTTTGAGATGGTCCGATTTGGTTTTAGACGGCCCGATATAGTTTGAGATGGTCCGATTTGGTTTGAGATGGCCCGATTTGGTTTGAGATGGCCCGATATAGTTTGAGATGGTCCGATTTGGTTTGAGATGGCCCGATATAGTTTGAGATGGTCCGATTTGGTTTTAGACGGCCCGATATAGTTTGAGATGGTCCGATTTGGTTTGAGATGGCCCGATATAGTTTGAGATGGTCCGATTTGGTTTGAGATGGCCCGATATAGTTTGAGATGGTCCGATTTGGTTTGAGATGGCCCGATATAGTTTGAGATGGCCCGATATAGTTTGAGATGGTCCGATTTGGTTTGAGATGGCCCGATATAGTTTGAGATGGTCCGATTTGGTTTGAGATGGTCCGATTTGGTTTGAGATGGCCCGATATAGTTTGAGATGGTCCGATTTGGTTTGAGATGGCCCGATATAGTTGAGATGGCCCGATTTGGTTTGAGATGGTCCGATATAGTTTGAGATGGCCCGATTTGGTTTGAGATGGCCCGATATAGTTTGAGATGGTCCGATTTGGTTTGAGATGGCCCGATATAGTTTGAGATGGTCCGATTTGGTTTGAGATGGCCCGATATAGTTTGAGATGGCCCGATATAGTTTGAGATGGTCCGATTTGGTTTGAGATGGTCCGATTTGGTTTTAGACGGCCCGATATAGTTTGAGATGGTCCGATTTGGTTTGAGATGGCCCGATTTGGTTTGAGATGGCCCGATATAGTTTGAGATGGTCCGATTTGGTTTGAGATGGCCCGATATAGTTTGAGATGGTCCGATTTGGTTTGAGATGGCCCGATATAGTTTGAGATGGTCCGATTTGGTTTTAGATGGCCCGATAGTCGAGATGGCCCGATTTGGTTTGAGATGGTCCGATATAGTTTGAGATGGCCCGATTTGGTTTGAGATGGCCCGATATAGTTTGAGATGGTCCGATTTGGTTTGAGATGGCCCGATATAGTCGAGATGGCCCGATTTGGTTTGAGATGGCCCGATATAGTTCGAGATGGTCCGATTTGGTTTGAGATGGCCCGATATAGTTTGAGATGGCCCGATATAGTTGAGATGGTCCGATTTGGTTTGAGATGGTCCGATTTGGTTTTAGACGGCCCGATATAGTTTGAGATGGTCCGATTTGGTTTGAGATGGCCCGATTTGGTTTGAGATGGCCCGATATAGTTCGAGATGGTCGATTTGGTTGAGATGGCCCGATATAGTTTGAGATGGTCCGATTTGGTTTGAGATGGCCCGATATAGTTTGAGATGGTCCGATTTGGTTTTAGACGGCCCGATATAGTTTGAGATGGTCCGATTTGGTTTGAGATGGCCCGATATAGTTTGAGATGGTCCGATTTGGTTTTAGATGGCCCGATAGTCGAGATGGCCCGATTTGGTTTGAGATGGTCGATTAAGTTGAGATGGTCCGATTTGGTTTGAGATGGCCCGATATAGTTTGAGATGGTCCGATTGGTTTGAGATGGCCCGATATAGTTTGAGATGGTCGATTTGGTTTTAGATGGCCCGATATAGTCGAGATGGCCCGATTTGGTTGAGATGGCCCGATATAGTTTGAGATGGTCCGATTTGGTTTGAGATGGCCCGATATAGTTTGAGATGGTCCGATTTGGTTTTAGACGGCCCGATATAGTTTGAGATGGCCCGATATAGTTTGAGATGGTCCGATTTGGTTTTAGACGGCCCGATATAGTTTGAGATGGTCCGATTTGGTTTGAGATGGCCCGATTTGGTTGGAGATGGTCCGATATAGTTCGAGATGGTCCGATTTGGTTTGAGATGGCCCGATATAGTTTGAGATGGTCCGATTT
>CM026396.1:22761341-22784230 GCA_014843695.1 Archivesica marissinica | reverse complement strand
TATTGCAGACAGGTTTATATTGTTTATATATATATATGCAGACAGGTTTATATTGTTTATATATATGCAGACAGGTTTATATATGCAGACCGGTTTATATTGTTTATATATATATGCAGCCAGGTTATATTGTTTATATATATATGCAGCCAGGTTTATATTGTTTATATATATGCAGACAGTTTATATTGTTTATATATATGCAGACAGGTTTATATTGTTTATATATATATATGCAGACAGGTTTATATTGTTTATATATATGCAGACAGGTTTATATATGCAGACCGGTTTATATTGTTTATATATATGCAGACGGGTTTATATATGCAGACGGTTTATATTGTTTATATATATGCAGACAGGTTTATATTGTTTATATATATATATGCAGACAGGTTTATATTGTTTATATATGCAGACAGGTTTATATATGCAGACCGGTTTATATTGTTTATATATATGCAGACGGGTTTATATATGCAGACGGGTTTATATATGCAGACGGGTTTATATATGCAGACGGGTTTATAACAGACGGGTTTATATATGCAGACGGGTTTATATATGCAGACCACAGGGATTCGGCACGTTTGGGGGTACTAGTATATATATATATAAGTACAGGGATTCTACTCTGTGGGATGTCAGATTTCGCATCGATCAGTAAAATGGCCCTATCTGAAACAATTTTGTACAAAGCTGTCCAAATATAACGCCTATCCCGAGTCTTTATATTGTTCTTCAAATAAAACACAACTTTAAGCTGCATGCATGTATACTTTGCAAACAATTGCCACATACATTGGCCATAGCAGGTCACATTTCCATACTAGGACACGGGTTCTGTCGGCAACAAAAAAAAAACTTCGACGGGAGAGTTTTAACTGTGAATAACATTTATCAATAAAATGTGTTTCCACTAACCTGTATGTTTATTCGGCAAAAATGTACGCCAAAAAGAGATTTCGTAGCATTTTCAATTTGTTTTGAAAAATTCTAAAGCGGCGCAATTCGCGTTGAAACGAGCGTTCTGATTGGATTACGATTGTTCTTCATATATAAAAAAACATCTTGTTACATTCTAATAATCCAATCAGAACGCTCGTTTCAACGCTGGTTTCAACGCGAATTGCGCAGCTTTAGAAATTTTCAAAACAAATTGAAAATGCTACGAAATCTCTTTTTGACGTACATTTTTGCCGAAAAAACATACAGGTTAGTGGAAACACATTTTATTGATAATGTTATTCACAGTTAAAACTCTCCCGTCGAAGATTTTTTTTTGTTGCTGACAGAACCCATGTCCTAGTATGGAAATGTGACCTGCTATGGCCAATGTATGTGGCAATTGTTTGCAAAGTATACATGTATGCAGCTTAAAGTTGTGTTTTATTTGAAGAACAATATAAAGACTCGGGATAGGCGTTATATTTGGACAGCTTTGTACAAAATTGTTTCAGATATGGCCATTTTACTGATCGATGCGAAATCTGACATCCCACAGAGTAGAATCCCTGTACTTAAATATATATACTAGTACCCCCAAACGTGCCGAATCCTTGTGATGCAGACGGGTTTATATATGCAGACGGGTTTATATATGCAGACGGGTTTATATATGCAGACGGGTTTATATATGCAGACGGGTTTATATATGCAGACGGGTTTAGATTATTTATATATGCAGACAGAGGTGTGTATTATGGCCGAGATCGACTTATGGCCTTTTTAGATAATATCTGGCCTTTAGAGGTAATATGGTATGACTTCAGGGGCTGCATTAGGTGTGATTGGTGGAAAGCGGGTGGAAGTGACGGATCTCCCGCAGATGGTTGCGTTATTCCACAGCCTGGTTGGTGCTGCTGCCGTTGTCACGTGCATCGCTAACTTCATGCACGAGCAACCTCATTTCGACACTGATCCAGCGGCCAATGTAGTAAAGACGGCGCTGTTCTTGGGAACTTTCATTGGTGGCGTCACATTTACCGGATCTCTCATAGCATTTGGAAAACTTCAGGGTAAGTAGCCTCGTTCAAAAATATCCTATACATAGAGAATATTAGGTTACTGTCTTATAAATTTTAATTTATTAGGCGAGTCGGAAAAAAAAATACAAGGCGAGGCTTTGCCGAGCCTTGTATTTTTTCGGAGACGAGCCTAATAAATAAAAATGTATAAGACAGTAACCTAATATTCTATTTATCCTACATTCTGAGTGTGCACCCGACACAAAAACAAACTAGCCATGGCAGCTTATAAACTCGCTACGCACTTGGTAATATATTGCGCATTGATATTTCTATTTATAGATAAATGATAAATGACATTTCTCTGACAACAGTAGTTTCCAGAGGGGTCTCATCGAGTGCTGATAATTCATCCCAAACAACCTGAAAGTTTGCCTGTACACGACTTTCTTCTTGGGACATTTTCCAAACTCAGCAGACAACACAATGTGACCACAGACGCTTTGTTTTATTTACTGGGTCATAAAAGCTTTATTAGGCACTGACTAATAAAGCAAAATTTATTAGGCAGGCCGTTTTTGTACGTTATTTCGCATGACGGTAGGATAAATGTACTTATGATGGGCACGGCACATCTTTGTAGATTGCGAACAAAACACTGTTATTTATTATCACCCACCGGAATGTCGGCTCCATTTTTACAGACGGATCTGTAGTCCAGTGGTTAACACGCTGGACTGGTAATCCAGGGATCGCAGGTTCGATCCCCCGTCTGACCATAATAAAATTGAGTCTTTCAGATGGGACGTTGAACTGAGGTCCTGTGTCGGTGCTTTACATCATGCACATAAAAGAACCAGAGGAGACTCTGGAATGGGTCTGTCTGTATCATTGCACTATCCTCCAAAAATTTAAAATGGCTAATCTCTTCAGGAGGCATCGCTCATATGAGCAACCGGTAGCAACGATAAATAAACGTAAAACACAAACACTCGGCTCCATTCCTTGGATGGGTACCTGTAGTTACCGGGTGTTCTACTGTATTTTACACATTTAACTAAATTTATTCAGAGAGAAAGGGGGGGTCCGTGGCCGACTGGTTACGGTCAAATCTTCCACCACTTCAAATCACTTACACCCCTCACTGCTGCTGGTCCGTGGCCGACTGGTTACGGTCAAATCTTCCAACACTTCAAATTACTTACACCCCTCACTGCTGCTGGTCCGTGGCCGACTGGTTACGGTCAAATCTTCCAACACTTCAAATCACTAAAATATAACATAACCCCCTCATTGCTGCTGGTTCAAATCCCATTGGGAGTGTTGAATTATTTAATGTGAAGGAGCCGTCCAGCTGACGTGCGGAAGGTCGGTGGTTCTAACCTTCCGTGCATGAATACTGCTTGAAGAGGCATCCAGGGTCTTCCTCCACCAATAACGGCTGGAGAGTCGCCATATGACCCAAGCTGTTGGTGCATCCAGGGTCTTCCTCCACCAATAACGGCTGGAGAGTCGCCATATGACCCAAGCTGTTGGTGCATCCAGGGTCTTCCTCCACCAATAACGGCTGGAGTCGCCATATGACCCAAGCTGTTGGTGCATCCAGTGTCTTCCTCCACCAATAACGGCTGGAGAGTCACCATATGACCCAAGCTGTTGGTGCATCCAGGGTCTTCCTCCACCAATAACGGCTGGAGAGTCGCGACAATAAACCCAAAAGACAAACAAATTATTGTAAATGTAAATATTGTTACATCTAATTACGTTAAATCTTTCAGGAACGTTGAAGTCAACCCCGCTTCTTATGACCGGTAGACACGTTCTCAACGGCGGAATGATGATGTCCAATATTGGAGCGTACGGCTACTTCATGATGGACAATGCTTACGCCAGCGGTCTCTCCATGCTTGGCATCACTACATCCTTGTCTAGTGTTATGGGGGTGACTCTTACCATGGCCATCGGAGGTGAACACTTTTTCTTCTATTTTCGCCTCAACTCTTTGCATGCTGGGTAAAATCGAGGCTATAAATAATTCAAATAATTATAGCATTTCATTAGTGTTTTTCTCATTTGATACTGAAAATGGTCACGGGTTCGAACCCCGCTCAGGCCGTGTCTCATTTATATGAAAAAGTTGGAAGTTTCTTGCGGAGGTTGGTGCACCCAAATATTGGTTAACCGCTGGAGCCTGTCCAGGAAAAGTGTTGGGTATACTGCCCGCCGGCGATATGATCCAAAATGGTGCTGATGCAGGCGTAAAACCCGAACTAACGAATAACAAACAATTGATATCGAAAACTCTGAAAATATGTCGTGGAATTTTTTATCAGAATTGTCATTAAGCCAACAACTCTAATGAAAGTCTACCATATATTTCATTGTTCTTTCTACCGCTAACTTGCATAGAGTTAGAATTATATTCTTGTTCATAAACGACTCGCACAATTTACTATGAAGGTTATGTGTTTTTGTATTCGTTTTAAAACCTGTAGTACCCAAGTGTTTCCGTTAAGAAATCCAGCCTATGACATTATTAAAATACTATAAAAAAATATAAACTGTAAAAGAATATATATATATATAATCTAGGGATGGCAACGAATAGTGATTTCACTTTCCGAATATCCGGTCAGTAAGATATTCGAATATTTGGTTTAATTCTATTAAAAACTCAAAATCACTCACTCTTCTAAGAAATGCCAAATTAAGCTACTTTTAAATTACTAAACGTCATCTTCTTTCTGTAAGGCCATGCAAATATGACGACAATTCATTCAGTTATTGTTATCGGCCACTGTACATTTATGGGCGTTTTCACAAATGAAGCCGATGTCACTTGAACTGCTTTCCGTTGAAGTGTGTTTGTTTTTCAAATGATTATTCAGATTGATCTTGTACCCGAATCTGTTAAATCCAATTTGCACCTAGCAGTTTTCTTATTCCCTGCGCGATTGTAGTCTATCCAAACGTATGACTGAGTGGGCGGCATTTTTTGGAGGACAACATCATAAAGATCGTAATTTATATGTAACAGATAGTACTTTTGGGTAATATTGAGCAGTTAATTATAAATTTAAGAAACACTGGGTGGATGTTGCAGCTTGTCTGTAATATTTCAAAGGAATTTTCTCGTCTAAACAGTTTTGACATCATAATTAAACACCTTAGCACCTACTGTAATTATCCAATTACATGGCAGAGTGTCGATTAACACTTGCCATGGATGCGACCACAACATTGTTTATTCAAACATCCTGGGGCAATTTCTTTTGTATTGGAAGGTTGATGGCTTCAAGTTGTAAGAGAAAGCAACGTATCAGATTTATGACAGTTTATATCATTTTTGCAAATATTATATATTTTTCTCGAATATTCGAATACTGGAATAGTATTCGGATATTCGGACATTCAAGCGAATAGTTGAATGTTCATTGCCATCCCTAATATAATCTTATTTAGACTAGGAAACACTCTTTGCATGGCTCCATCTCGTAGTTCCCGCTGTCGGAAACAAATATTGACTCTAAATTTTGTGGATTGGCGAAAAGATGGGGGGCGCAACTTTGTTTTGATTTTTTTTTTTGGCACATGTTTTGTACATTACTTCAAATATATATCTGTGAACCATATACCTCTTACCGGTAGTCGGCTCCAAGTTTTTCAAGTTGGCTCCAGTTTTTTTCAATTGGCGACAGAAGTGGCAGACAAAAATTAAATTGACAAGAGGAAACGTTTAGTCCGTCGTTGCACCATCATCAAAATCATAAATTGACTAATCTCTTCAGGGGCACTATGCTGCTCGGATGTGTAACCAGCAGCGGAAATATACGCAAGACGCACAAAGGGTGGTGTGGTGTGGTGTGCACATTTTACAATTTGTATGACGACACTAACATTTGCAGGTGCCGACATGCCCGTCGTTATCACCGTATTAAACAGCTACTCTGGTTGGGCATTATGTGCTGAGGGCTTCATGCTCGACAACAACCTGATGACAATTGTAGGGGCTCTCATCGGATCATCCGGCGCTATCCTCTCGTACATCATGTGTAAGGTAGGTGCAATCCTCGCGTACATCGTGTGTATGGTGGGCACTAACCTCTCGTACCTCGTGTGTAAGGTGGGCACTATCCTTGCGTACCTCGTGTGTAAGGTAGGCACTATCCTTGCGTACCTCGTGTGTAAGGTAGGCGCTATCCTGTCGTACATCGTGTGTAAGGTAGGCACTATCCTCTTGTGCATAGTGTGTAAGGTAGGCACTATCCTCTCGTACCTCATGTGTAAGGTAGGCACTATCTTTGCGTAGTGTGTAAGATAGGCACTATCCGCTCGTACCTTGTGTGTAAGGTAGGCACTATCTTTGCGTACCTCGTGTGTAAGATAGGCACTATCCGCTTGTACCTTGTGTGTAATGTAGGCACTATCCTCTCGTACATAGTGTGTAAGGTAGGCGCTATACTCTCGTACATCGTGTGTAAGGTAGGCACTATCCTCTCGTGCATAGTGTGTAAGGTAGGCACTATCCTCGTGTGTAAGGTAGGCACTATCCTCTCGTACATCGTGTGTAAGGTAGGCACTAACCTCTCGTACATCGTGTGTAAGGTAGGCACTATCCTCTCGTACCTCGTGTGTAAGGTAGGTGCTATCCTCTCGTACATCGTGTGCAAGGTAGGCACTATCCTCTCGTACATTGTGTGTATGGTAGCAGCTATCCTCGCGTACATCGTGTGTATGGTAGCAGTTATCCTTGCGTACATTGTGTGTAAGGTAGGTGCTATCCTTGCGTACATCGTGTGTAAGGTAGGCACTATCCTCTTGTACATCGTGTGTAAGGTAGGCACTATCCTCATGTGTAAGGTAGGCACTATCCTCTTGTGCATCGTGTGTAAGGTAGGCAATATCATCTCGTGCATCGTGTGTAAGGTAGGCACTATCCTCTTGTACATCGTGTGTACGGTAGGCAATATCCTCCTGTACCTCGTGTGTACGGTAGGCACTATCCTCTCGTATATCGTATGTAAGGTAGGCACTATCCTCTCGTACATCGTGTGTAAGGTAGGCACTATCCTCTCATACATAGTGTGTAAGGTAGGCACTATCCACTTGTACATCGTGTGTAAGGTAGCAGCTATCCTCTCATACATCATGTGTAAGGTAGGCACTATCCTCTTGTACATCGTGTGTAAGGTAGGCACTATCCTCTTGTACATTGTGTGTAAGGTAGACACTATCCTCTCGTACATTGTGTGTACGGTATGCACTATCCTCTCATACATAGTGTGTAAGGTAAGCACTATCCTCTCGTACATCGTGTGTAAGGTAGCAGCTATCCTCTCGTACATCATGTGTAAGGTAGGCGCTATCCTCTCGTACATCGTGTGTAAGGTAGGCACTATCCTCTCGTACATTGTATGTAAGGTAGGCACTAACCTCTCGTACATCGTGTGCAAGGTAGGCACTATACTCTCGTACGGCGTGTGTAAGGTAGCAGCTATGCTCTTGTACAGTGTGTAAGGTAGCAGCTATCCTCTCGTACACCGTGTGTAAGGTAGCAGCTGTGCTCTCGTACAACAATGTGTAAGGTAGCAGCTATCCTCTCGTACACCGTGTGTAAGGTAGCAGCTATCCTCTCGTACACCGTGTGTAAGGTAGCAGCTATCCTCTCGTACACCGTGTGTAAGGTAGCAGCTATCCTCTCGTACAACAGTGTGTAAGGTAGCAGCTATCCTCTCGTACACCGTGTGTAAGGTAGCAGCTATCCTCTCGTACACCGTGTGTAAGGTAGCAGCTATCCTCTCGTACATCGTGTGTAAGGTAGCCACTATCCTCTCGTACAACAGTGTGTAAGGTAGCAGCTATCCTCTCGTACAACAGTGTGTAAGGTAGCAGCTATCCTCTCGTACAACAGTGTGTAAGGTAGCAGCTATCCTCTCGTACACCGTGTGTAAGGTAGCAGCTATGCTATCATATATCCGATTAATGCTTGACTGAACCACTATTTAGAATAGATATATTCACCTTCAGGCTATGAACAGATCGTTAACCAACGTGATCCTAGGGGGTGCAAACATTGGAACAAAATCTCATGCCGGCGGAAAGCCTATGGAAATAACTGGAACCCACACAGAGGTGGACGTCCCCACATGTACAGAATACATAGCCAATGCCAAGAACATCATCATAGTTCCCGGATACGGTCTCTGCGTTGCCAAGGCACAGTACCCCATTGCAGAGATGGTGGACTATCTCGGGAAAAAGGGCAAAAATGTCAGATTTGGAATTCATCCAGTAGCTGGTAAGAGTTATGCATGTTTAGAAGTTGCCATTCTGCCTCAGAGATGCATTGAAGTGGCATTTGCAAATGGCATACAGCCAGACTAGTGGCATTTGCAAATGGCATACAGCCAGACTAGGTGGCACAGAACTTGCCCACCATTCTGCCTTAGAGATGCATTGAAGTGGCATTTGCAAATGGCATATAGCCAGACTAGGTGGCACAGAAATTGCCGGCATATAGCCAGACTAGATGGCACAGAACTTGCCGGCATATAGCCAGACTAGGTGGCACAGAACTTGCCGGCATATAGCCAGACTAGATGGCATATAGCCAGACTAGATGGCACAGAACTTGCCAGCATATAGCCAGACTAGGTGGCACAGAACTTGCCGGCATATAGCCAGACTAGATGACACAGAACTTGCCGGCATACAGCCAGACTAGGTGGCACAGAACGTGCCAGCATATAGCCAGACTAGGTGGCACAGAACTTGCCAGCATATAGCCAGACTAGATGGCATATAGCCAGACTAGATGGCATATAGCCAGACTAGATGGCACAGAACGTGCCGGCATATAGCCAGACTAGGTAGCACAGAACGTGCCGGCATATAGCCACACTAGATGGCACAGAACGTGCCGGCATATAGCCAGACTAGGTGGCACAGAACTTGCCGGCATTACACTGCGGATGATCTGGATCCGTTTACAGATGCCATTTCATTTTGCTCACGGCAGAAATGGGTAGTAACCTTATTTATTTTACAATTGCGAAACAAGCTTTAACAACTTATATTAATCACTCTCGTTAGCATGGGTGAAAGCGTATAATTAGTATAATTAGTCATTAGTGTGGAGGAAACCGGAATACCCGAAGAAAACCTACCTGTCTGATCTGGCGACCACCGTACCACCTTACATAATTCCTGATCCGAGGATCAAACCCAGGTTGCATTGGCGAGAAGCGAGCGTGCTAACTAACCACCTGCCATAATGGGGCAGCCAGAATGGGTATAAAAGCAGCCATATACCAGATTCCCAATCTGATGGGACGTTAAACAGAGATCTCGTGTCGGTGCTTTAGACTGTGCACGTAAAAGAACCAGGAGACTCTGTAATGAGTCTCTGTCTGTATCATTGCACTATCCTACAAAATCTAAAATGACTAATCTCTTCGGGAGGCGTCGCTCATATGGGCAACCGGTAGCGACGATAAATAAACGTAAAACACACACACTGTTGTTTTCTAGACCCCAACTAATCCCTGAAAGGTAAAGGTCACTGTGAGGGTCATGCGGCTTACAAATCATTAGCTTAGTTTATTTTATACAGCTTAATCGCTCTTTAAACCTCCTTCCTGATGCAATCCACTGCCAGGAGGGAGAGAGATGAGGCAATGTGGATTTAGGAGTTTTGCCCAAGGACATCAGCACCGAGGTTCTGGTGGGGTTCGAACTTGCAAGCTCTCTATTACGGACAAGGACATCAGCACCGTGGTTCTGGTGGGGTTCGAACTTGCAAGCTCTCTATTACGGACAAGGACATCAGCACCGTGGTTCTGGTGGGGTTCGAACTTGCAAGCTCTCTATTACGGACAAGGACATCAGCACCGTGGTTCTGGTGGGGTTCGAACTTGCAAGCTCTCTATTACGGACAAGGACATCAGCACCGTGGTTCTGGTGGGGTTCGAACTTGCAAGCTCTCTATTACGGACAAGGACATCAGCACCGTGGTTCTGGTGGGGTTCGAACTTGCAAGCTCTCTATTACGGACAAGGACATCAGCACCGTGGTTCTGGTGGGGTTCGAACTTGCAAGCTCTCTATTACGGACAAGGACATCAGCACCGTGGTTCTGGTGGGGTTCGAACTTGCAAGCTCTCTATTACGGACAAGGACATCAGCACCGTGGTTCTGGTGGGGTTCGAACTTGCAAGCTCTCTATTACGGACAAGGACATCAGCACCGTGGTTCTGGTGGGGTTCGAACTTGCAAGCTCTCGATTACGGACAAGGACATCAGCACCGAGGTTCTGGTGGGGTTCGAACTTGCAAGCTCTCGATTACGGACAAGGACATCAGCACCGTGGTTCTGGTGGGGTTCGAACTTACAAGCTCTCGATTACGGACAAGGACATCAGCACCGTGGTTCTGGTGGGGTTTGAACTTGCAAGCTCTCGATTACGAGCCTTTGCCGAGCTTAATAACAAAATTCCAAAACGAGTTTCATAAAATCACCACTCGTATAATATCCTTTTTTTATCACATGTCCACAGTAACAACCATAAATCAGAAGAAATAAAAACGTTTGTTCAGGGATCATTCTAGAGGGCGATGTGCGCGAAATTTTTTTTTGGGTTTTTTTTTATGATTTTCAAACAAAAGTTTGTCTACTAAGATACACTGGCCCATTATAAAGCACTCCTCCTATTCAAATGTTGTATTTAATGGTTGTACTGTGCATTTTATCCCTATTTTGCAGAAGTATATTAAAGAACACCATTTAAGGATGCGATCACACGCTTTCTCACTTCTCCCAAAAATTCTGACCTAGAATGAACCCTGCCGGTATATTGTTCAGCCTTATTACATTATGCTGCATCCGTACGCCGCAGTAAATAGTCCCTCATAATCAAACAACTTCATGCAAATAATAGACACAATATTTTTAAATCACTGTATTTCGCTAGTTCATAGTTAGCATTTTATTGATTAAACAGTTGATGTTCAACAAATAAAGCATGAACACAAACAAAATGACTGTAATGTCTATTGCAAGCTGTCGGCGTCATGCCGCGACCAATCAGAATCCTTCCATGTGTTATTAACCCTTTCAACACCACAGACCTCTAAATAGGCTTACAAAAAGTGTAGATCCAGATGAGACGGCTCGTCACGAGGATCTGCACTTTTTGCCAGTGATATGACTATTTTTAGACATAATTACCCATTTTGATAAATGACCTTGTCCAAATGTGATTTTCTGATTCATTTATTGGTTTATGAATATCATGGACCAGTCCATGTGAGTTACTTGGTGTTGAAAGGGTTAAACATTGGGTCATACAATAATTTACGATACGACTCTTTTATTACACTGACTACAAGTTATGTGATAAATATTGTTTGTGTATTACTACAGGACGTATGCCTGGTCAGCTGAATGTATTACTAGCTGAAGCTGGCGTACCGTACGATGTTGTCCTGGAGATGGATGAACTCAACGACGATTTCCCCGATACAGATCTGGTTCTTGTTATTGGAGCCAATGATACTGTTAACTCGGCCGCTGAAGAAGATCCAAACTCTGTCATTGCTGGTATGCCGGTCCTGCGAGTGTGGAGGTCAAAACAGGTGAAAAATTAGAATCCTGTCCAACATGCATATTAGTGTACGATAGATACGGTGTCAACATTGCAACTGATGGCTTTGAGAGTTTAGTTAGTCCATGATTCTGGTTGGGGTCTCGCGAGCTTGCAACTTCTTGGTTACGTGGCAAACACCATATTCAATACACTGAAAACTTCTATTGGCCCGTCAGCTCGCCTCATTTCATCTACTGGAGGGCACTGCACGGGTTTGAGCCCTGCTCAGGCTGTGTCTCTTTATATGAAAAAGTTGGCAGCTTCTTACGGAGGTTGGTGCACCAAGTACTGGTTAACTGCTGTAGCCTGACATGGAAAGGTGTTCGGTAAACTGCCCGTCGTCGATATAGCCCAAAATGGTGGTTTGAAGGTGTAAAACCCAAACAAACATCTACTGGAATTGCTCAAACTTCAAGCAAGCTTTTGTGAGAAGCATCGGCTATCCAGCAGTAGTTGGAAATTCATGTTTTCTCGTGAAGTATCAGTAGGAATATTTCCAATATGGTCTGGAGCATCCTTGCAACAACCTTCAAGGATCATTCTAGAGGGCGATGCGGGCGAAATTGTCGCCCTAGGGACCCTGACTTCGCCCTCTGGGGACCCCACTTCTCCCTTTAAATTTATTTTTTGGTTTTTACAATTTTCATACAGAATTTTGTCCCAATATTCTATTACAGGTTGTCGTGATAAAGAGGACATTGGGGGTCGGCTATGCTGATGTATTATTACAGGTTGTCGTATTGTGGTATTTTATTACAGGTTGTCGTGATGAAGAGGACATTGGGGGTCGGCTATGCTGCTGTTGATAACCCAATCTTTTTCAAAGAGAATACCAACATGTTGCTAGGGGATGCCAAGAAGACGTGCGATTCCCTCCTTACACAAGTCAAACAACACTATGGCGACGACTAAATACACATTTGCAACCCGAACATACTAGTGCTTTTATGGAAAAATTGGTTCAGTTGAATTGTGTTGTTTACCCAAAGGTTATATACATATTTGCATAAGAATGAATTAGTGCTTTTATAGACGGAATTGGTGCAGTTCATGTGAATAGTTTGGCTTATCCAAGTGTTATGTGTATATTTGCTTTGCATAAGAATGAATTAGTGCTTTTATGGAATAATTGATTAATCGTGGTTGGTTTGCCCAAGTGTTACGTATATATTTATAGAATAATTGATTAATCGTGGTTGGTTTGCCAAAGTGTTGCGTATATATTTGCATAAGAATGAATTAGTGCTTTTATGGAATAATTGATTAATCGTGTTTGGTTTGCCCAAGTGTTGCGTATATATTTGCATAAGAATGAATTAGTGCTTTTATGGAATAATTGATTAATCGTGTTTGGTTTGCCCAAGTGTTACGTATATATTTGCATAAGAATGAATTAGTGCTTTTATGGAATAATTGATTAATCGTGGTTGGTTTGCCCAAGTGTTGCATATATATTTGCATAAGAATGAATTAGTGCTTTTATGGAATAATTGATCAATCATGGTTGGTTTGCCCAAGAATATGTGACCAACCTGAAGAGAATGTGTTTACCTTTGGATACGGAGCGAGATTGTTTTGTAACAAGTACCTGTGTATCTATTTTTCCAATTATATATTTTGTGTAGGATTTATGCAAGCTGCATAGTTAGTGTACATCTATTTAAGTATGGAATAAGTTTTTGGACAAATTTTGTTGCGATTTGCAGAGTTTGCAAGGGTATTGATACATGAGCACACTATTATTAATATTGGACTGCTTTCAAAAGGCCAGAGTATTATATTAAATCCTAGGCGTAAATGTATGAAATTTACAATTTTAATTAGTAGGATTTTGTTATATAAATGTGTGTTTTAAGTAAGATATAAGCCTCGAACGGATCCAATATGTAAAATATTGGTACGGTCTTCTGCGCTATGCGCCTCGCACAGTCTGATATTTTACATATTGGATCGTTTTCGGCTTATATCCTATACATAGAGAAACTGTACCTCGTTCTTTGCCCGCGTCTTCAGTCCTCCGGTGGGATTTCCTTTCCTGCAATTCTATGGAGGTGATAGATTTATTTTCTCGCTTATGCTTTTGATGCACTTTACAAATTATGCCAGCATCTATATACACGCATGTATGGCATATGAATTTATTATAAAGTGACGAGGTCATTGGAATGTGACAATTTATTCACATTTTTGTTGAACACTTAAAAAGTAAACACCATGTACATGTTAAGTTTAATGGTTTAACCAATCGGACGACTGACTTGAGCCCAGGACACCCTTCCCATATCGAAGCATCTCTTGATGCCATTAGCAGTACAACATTGACAATGTAGTAACCAAACCAACATCCATAATAGAGGCCAGAATCTCATGTAGTCGCAGTAATACCCACCGAGGTGGGGTAGTTATGCCGAATAGTTATCCACTTGAGGAACAAAATGGCGAGAATATCGAGTAATGTCGGACAGACTAGACATTCATTTTATTTTCAATCTGGTTGCATAGAAGCAAACAATATTATAATTACAAAATGAAGCTATGTAATGGAGAAATCCACACTTAACCCATTCAACACTACAGAACTCTAAATAGGCCTACAAAACATGTAGATGCAGATGAACCAGCTCAAGACGAGCCGTCTCGTCAGGATTTGCACTTTTTGTCGGTAATATTATTTTTAGACAATTACCTATTTTGATAAATGAATGAACTGGTCCAAATGTAATTTAAGTATCAATTTATTGGTCGAACAATATCATGCACCAGTCCATGTCAGTTATGTGGGTGTTGAATGGTTTAAAAAGGTTTCGTGTCGAAGCCATGTGTGCATGTATCGTACACTGTCGACGGTCTTGGTTTGTTTTGGAATACGGGTAATATTTAAAAATGGATACAGCAAGCGGTTTTAATTTGGCGTGGCGCTTTTTAGAACTGCTTACATTGGCTAGATTTTAAGTATGGCACATCCTTCCATGTTCTGTCAAATTTAGACACTTATTGATGGCTGTTAACTGAAGAATAAATTAAATTAATAAATTATCGTTATTTTTACTATTTTGCATGTTGTGAATTATTCAAGTCGGGATAAAGATTAGTGGATGGTTTTGTGTGATATATATAAAAGGAGTGTTGTGGTCACGGTTCTGGGCTTCAAATCACTTGCCGTGCAGGTTCGAATCCCACTGGTGAGGTCAAATATTTTGAAAGATCATGTGGTGTAGCTTCAACACTTTCATCAAAGTCCGTAAATAACTTTGATCAAGTTTCAGTTTTTGAGATATAAAGTCACACCAACAGCTCTGGTAATATGGGGACACATGTGCTATTTATTATTGGTGGAGGCAGACCCTGGGTGCCTCTCCAACCAGTACACCCAGGTAGAACCACTGACTAGACCGATGCAGCCAAAAATAATAATGGGTACCGACATGCGTACATCTAGATAAGCACAAATTGCAAAGAGTCCTGGAACTTATTTAACTCCTTGCATGCTGGGTAAAATAAAGGCTATAAATAGTTAAAACAATTGTAGCAGACGAAGATTCATTAGTGCGTTTTTATTATTTGTAACTGGAAATGTGTTTCGGAATTTCATTGGAACGACACAATTGTAACGACAATATTCTACTTGGAAGACATTCGACAGTTATTTTCACCATTAAACGCTGAGCCGAGCCCTACTGTGGGGTCAAATATGAAGGCATGATCTTGGTTTCAGCAAACTTTGTAGTGATCCTACATGCAAAATATCAAAGCTGTGTGTTTTACTTTTATTTATCTTCGTTACCGGTTCCACATATGAGCGACAACTCTGATTAGATTAGTCATTTTAGATTTTTGGAGGATAGTGCAGCAATGATAGACAGACCCATTCCAGAGTCTCCTCTGGTTCTTGTACGTGCACGGTGTAAAGCACTGACACAAGACCTCGGTTTGAAGTCCCACTGAAAGACTTTAATTTTATTAGGGTCAGACGGGGGATCGAACCTGCGATCCCTGGATTACCTGTCGGTGTTACCACTGGACTACAGATCCGTCATCAAAGCTCTGGACATTGTGGTTTGTGATGAGATGGAAATACTCTGTAAATATTATACAGTGTTCAATATATGGGGGGGGGGGGGGGCTAATTTAACATTACTTGTAATTGGAATGTTTCCATACCATATTAGATTAGCAATATTGTTTTATCTTAATGAGTTTTGACTGCAAACGTTTCATTCATGTAACCAAATACTTTCCTGAAAACACAATGGCCAGTTGTCAAAATATAGTTTGCAATAATGACATGTATCTTGTTCAACCCGTTCAACACTACAGGCCTCTAAATAGACTTACAAAAAGTGTAGATCCAGATGAGCCGGCTCGTGACGAGCATTGCCAGTAATAATTATTACTATTTTTAGATAAAATTACACATTTTGAAAAATGAACTGGTCCAAAGGTAATTTTCTTAATTTATTGGTCTAAAAATATCGTGCACCAGTCCATGTCAGTTACTTGGTGTTGAATGGGTTAATATCGTGCACCAGTCCATGTCAGTTACTTGGTGTTGAATGGGTTAATATCATGCACCAGTCCAGGTCAGTTACTTGGTGTTGAATGGGTTAATATCGTGCACCAGTCCATGTCAGTTACTTGGTGTTGAATGGGTTAATATCGTGCACCAGTCCATGTCAGTTACTTGGTGTTGAATGGGTTAATATCGTGCACCAGTCCATGTCAGTTACTTGGGGTTGAATGGGTTAATATCATGCACCAGTCCATGTCGGTTACTTGGGGTTGAATGGGTAGAATATCATGCACCAGTCCATGTCAGTTACTTGGTGTTGAATGGGTTAATATCGTGCACCAGTCCATGTCAGTTACTTGGGGTTAATGGGTTATATCATGCACCAGTCCATGTCGGTTACTTGGGGTTGAATGGGTAGAATATCATGCACCAGTCCATGTCGTTACTTGGTGTTGAATGTGTTATGGCTTAAAGCAGCATTACATCGTATGACATAAAATATATTCGAAAAATTCAAATTTTACGTATGGGTAGCAATGCTGCAACACATTCTTATATTATAAATTGTATAATTATGTTCAATTAGTAAAGTGTTTTTTGCAATAAAACAAACTCGAAACCGAAAGTAGGACTTTCCAAGTCGAACAGGTCACGTGCATTTATTTACAATCAGAACCGGATGTACATTCGGGATGAATCGTTCGCCTTTGGCAATGATGAAAAAACGTGGTATTTTGTCGTCCATTTTCCAGCCAGAACTATTACAGTAAGTTGAAACGGCCTCAATACATAGTTCCCACGGCAGTCAAAAACACTGATAAAATCTTATCTTGGCAGCCATTTTGACTGGCAAGTTTTATTAACGGCAATTTCATGATTTTACTAGTAATTCTTTAATTGCAATAACTTTATTAATTTTGGTTTATTAATATAAAATTTGGTATGATTTTAAAGGTATTGAAATGCACTTTTTAAATATTAATTTATTTTTTGACAATGATGAATGGATTATAAATTATAAGAACTTAACTTGCACCTATTTTTGAAAGTCTATTTTCACAGTTGAAATATTAATATACAGGTAACTTATTATGTATTCATCATTGATACGAAATTTGTGAAATGATACAAAAAATATGTCCATTGAGAGCTTTCCAACAATGTATGAACCATGGTGATGGGATGAAAAATAAATATTTTATGAAGAAAGCAAAATTACGCTACTATATATTATATATAATATCTGATCAACTTTGCCAGTCAAAATGGCAGCCACAGTAGGAATGATGACGTCACACGGGAACTATGTATTAGTATTACAATGTATCTCAAATGATGTAAATGTGATTGGGTTTTAATTGGATATCGTGCAAAATGTTTCATATGCCGAATAAATATTAAATTAATGTGAAACCACCTCGGAAGTCATTGGGGGCGCATATGGGGTATTTTAACAAATCATTATAAAGATGCAGAATTTATGCATAAAGTATTAATTAATAGATTCGTGTGGGGCGGGGAGGGCTTACATATCCTGTTTTTATTGTGGCTAAAGTGCATTTCAAGTATTTAGTTTATAAAAAAATATTTTAGCTCGATTGCGAAACATGTTAATTGTTATTAATCTTATATTAATCACTCTGGAGACCTCATTCCTGATGGAATCCATCGCCACGAGGGAGAGAGAAGAGGCAACCTGGAATTTAAATGCCTAGCCTAAGGGCATAATCGTAACGGCTCCAGCGTGGCTCGAACTCCGGACCTTTCTTCCGTGGGCCAGCATCGCATTTGGAATTGAACGGTCCCAGGTGTCATTGAGCAAGGCACCTTACACACATGGCTTAGTACTGTTTAACCGCTTAAGTCGGCTAAACCTGCCCAGGACAACATAATAGGGGTTTGACATTTATAATGGAACATACATACAAATTGGTTTGTTTCGGAAAATGTCGCACTTGCCCGGGATTCATACATGGTTTACCACTATAATGTGTGGCGTGCGTGGTCCAGTGGTAGAGCGTCGGATTTGGAATCGAACGGTCCCGGGTTCGATACTCGGTTAGGCCACGTATGTAGTGTCATTGAGCAAGGCACCTCACACACATTGCTTAGTACTGGTTAATCGCTCAGGTCGGCTAAGCCTGCCCAGGAAAACATGTCTAAGTCCCCGAGAGGGGTTTGACATTAAAGGAACATACATACATAATATTACTGAGGCGACCACAGGCGAGAACTGTTTATTGCCCGGTACCGAACCTAGTTGACCACAGCTGGCACAAGCTACATTGAATATATACGACATAGTCTATAAATGTGTACAAATTTGAATGCTTAAATTTTAAAGGAAGAAAAGAACAGAATTGCAATAAATGTAATTCAGTGGCAATCGATGATGATTTTCTGCCACTCATTCTAAATGCAACTACATGCAAATTGTACAAGACTTAGTATATACATATATTACATGTCGTCTATTGTTGCAACCGTATATAATAATGAACATGTATTATTTACTTTTCACAGCTATTATAGTGAAAAGACGGAGAAGAACTTGGCAGGGAGGTAAACGTGCAGATGGGTTGTGGTAGAGGTGGCAAAGAGGAAGTTCTAGGAGTAGAAGTATATGAAGAGGTATTTATGAATGTTCCATTTTTGTCGACAAGCTAATATCAATACTAAGCACTTTGTATGAGGAGCCTTGCTCAATGACACTACATTTGTTCCGTGACCGAGTATCGAACCTGGAACCCTTCAGGCTTTCTATTCCAAATCTGGCACTCTACCATGGGTGTCACACAATTAAATACACATTCCAGCTTTATGTCTTATAACTAACATATCTAAAGGTTTTTGCAATACCTTTGATGATGTTTGCTGTGCAGACATACATGGCCATTATAATACAGTATTGTGCGCAAGATTTAGTCCTTTTAGACAGTACATTTGCTCATTCGGATGCGTATCAATGATATAAAAAGTGTTCTTCACTGAATCATGGATGTCACACAGGGCCATGTCACACATACAGTGAGTGACGCACCATCACCGTGAAGTCACATTGTTTTAATAAGATACTGTATTTTTTTCTTAATGGGATTCTGGCTGTTTATTTATGTACCTCATAGAAAATTCATTGCATTTACAGGTTGTCATTGAGCAGGGTGTTGATAAGATGCAGAATCTGGTACTCAATGATCAATCTCCACCATCATAACCAGACCTCTACAACCAGCTGTTAGTACACAATATTGGTACAGGTGTGGACATTGCAATGAGATGGGGGCAGACTTGAACAAATAGTGTGGATGTCTGCCCAGCAACTGCATTTCAATGCGCAACGTAAGAATATATTCCAGTCATATATATATATAGAGTATCAGTCAAATATGACTGTGCCAGTGCAAGTCATAAATGTTTGGATGATATTTGCATCACTTAAAGTGTTACAAATGGAAGTTGATTGTGTGTGTATTTTACAGATATTTAACATCGCTACCTGTTGCCCATATGAGCTACACCTCTTTAAGAGATTAGTGATTTTAGTGGATTGTGCAATGATACATACAGAGTCTCCTCTGCCTCGTTTACGTGAACGGTTTTGAGTCTTATCCGAAAGACTACGATGTGAGTCATTTTAGTATGGTATAGTGGTTAGTTTAACCTGCGTGTTTAACCACTGGACCGCTACATAATTGAAGTTGATTCTGATCACAAATTAGTATTCACTTGTTTATAAGTAACCTCACATATATAGTTGTGGCTGTCCGATTAGCGCTCGCTTCTCACAAATGCAACCTGTGTTCGATCCTCACATTTGGAAGTATGTGAGATGGTACGCTGGTCACCAGATCAGACAGGTGACCAGATCAGACAGGTGGGTTTTCTCCGGGTACTCTGGTTTCCTCCGACACGAATGACCACAAATACTCAGTCATCCGCTCCAACAAGAGTGATTAATACAAGATGTTACAGCTTGTTTCCCAGTCATTGTTATATAAATAAAGTTTAAACTTAACCTCATACAGTTGTCACAGGTGAGCTTCCATTGGACATCATTGATATACCTCATCCCCCCTCCCTTATGTCATAATGTTAATTGACGAAACTTCCAGCATTTTAAAAATCATCTTTAATATCAGAAACCATAATTCTCTTCTCAGATAATGTGGCTAGTGGATATGTATACTAGCTGTGTTGCAACTATAAGCATTCATTGGGCGACCTGTTATGTTAAACTAGCATTAAATAGAATACAAATAGTGTAAAGCATTGTTTATTTTAATGTCACCCTTATTGAAAGGGCCAGTCATTTCTTGCAAGGTTCAAACTTTCAACCTCCTGCTACATATATGTGGACGCCTTAACCACTATGCCACGGAGAATATGCGAACGTTCCAGATACTGTGTTTGTATAACCCGATACAAAATTTATTTTGAGTCGGCATGATTAAACAATGAACATTAGCTATGCATAGCTATTAACCGACATTAACCCTTTGAACTCTGGTGAGCACACTGAGGCCTTCAAAAGTTCATGGTGCTCTTGTTTAAATTAACTTGCATCCTAGAAATTACTAACTAATACGAAATGTCAATAATACATTCAGGCTTTTGATGATAATTTACTATTGTTTCAGATTGAACGGTTGATCCTAGACGGACAGGTTCTGACATTGTCTTCGGTGCTACATGGAAAGGTTGGGACGCAATGGAATATACGTATGGAAATGTTGAGACGCAATGGAACAAACTAATAACCAATCTTAATGAAATGAATTGCTGTATAATCATCTGGAATAAAAGTGCATTAAATGACAATTGTTCTCTTTTATTTCCTTGTTTCAAATAAAGTTTTAGTTTGAGGGGGAGATAAGTTAGTCAGTAATCCTCAAATCATGTTGACTCAGTTTGTTCTGTCCGTTTTTCTTCACACTGCATAGTGTCTGGATATGATTGGCATTATCGCATATATATCCATACTATTTTGGTTCTTTCACAACATAACGTGTTCAGTTGTTGCTATATTCTACATAGCCTGTAAATAAAATACAATATCAATAATACTGGTACTAAACCTAACTAGAGACAGTTTACCCTGACAAACCAGACAATGGTTAAAATTATCGTCAAACTACTGATCTGGTTTTGTACGAAGCAACTGTTGTATAAATGAGTTATCACACAATTCAGTATTGTAAGCTGGCCTAGTTTTACACAATGGTCCCATTTTAACTCGGAAGTTTATATGAAGCTATTGACAGAGTGCTACATTCACTATCTGTCTGCAACACCCACTATATCTCCATAGATGAGTATCTAAGGTAGTCGGTCACCTGCTTCTCAACTATATAGGTTCAAATTCCACTGGTGGTGTCCAATTATATCAGGTTGGTGGTTTTACAAGGTGCATGAAATACTGCTCAGAGGGCACCTGGATATATAAGCTGTTCTGCTGTCGGTAATATACAAATTTCAGAATGACCATAAAGTCTAGATAGGCCTGTAAACTGTTTTACAAAATGTCACAAATACATCTATAAAACATGAAAAAGTTGGCAGTTTCTTACGGTGGTCGTGCATCCAAGTACTGGTTAACTGCTGGAGCCTGCCCAGGAAAGGTGTTGTTAGATAAACTGCCCAAAATGGTGCTGATGCAGGTGTAAAACCCGAAATATAACATAATCTATAAAACTAGAGAATAGCACTTGGATTGCTGGTATTTGACAAAAGATTAGCATGACCCCGATTCAACATTGAAAGGTCAAACATATGGTATTGTTTATTTGACAGTTCATACTATAGAAATCAATTGGAGTGGACTCGTCGCTGATCACACAGACATTTGACCAAATTCACACACAATCATACACCAGCAAACATCCACAGTCTATCAACATATTTTTGAGATACCCTGTCCTTGGACAGACGTAGCTATAAACATTAGCACCCATTCCTATCGCAAGGTTAATTATTTATTGATGGAAAAAACAAATTACATTCTCCAAGTAATATGAACATTTCTTTAGGTGGTGGCATATTCACGACCCTTTGAGGAGGGTTATATAGTGTCCAAAGTATCGATATACAGTCAATAGAATAAACTATTACATGATCATTCAGGCATTATAAATTATACCTGTTTATATACTAATAATAAATTAAATAAGGTGTGAGAATCTGGTCTATTAAAATAAAATAATTAATATGCGACACAGCTGCTTTAGTGTAGATTCAATGTATTAATGAAGTTATCTTATGAATGATCTCTCTGTTATTCAATATTGTGGTGTTTCCGTCCTCGTTCATCTTGTGGACACTCGACAGTACCCTGATGCCTGACATGTCTTCAATAATACACAGTTCTGATCTAATTCTGCAACAAGAATGACACATACCCATTCTTAATTTTAGCTGGGTGAATATCTTATCTAGTTTATTCAAATTGCTTGATTGCGAAACAAGTTATTTCATCATTAGTTTAATTGATCTCGCTGCCTCATCCCCTTAATGGAACACATTGTCACGAGGAAGAGGCCGTGTTGATTTAAACGGCTTCACTACATACATCATCACTATGGTTCTGGTGGGGCGCAAACTCACACCATTATGGTATATTATTAAAACCTTTCAAATTAAAGGTTATTGCATACATGTGGGTATGCAAACTCACAAAATGAAATGGGTGTTAATTAGATTCCTGGCAAAAAGAACAACAACTGCCTAGCAGACCATCTGTTAACCCTTTCCTTTATAGAGATTTAGGTTAA
>CM026396.1:22577403-22760341 GCA_014843695.1 Archivesica marissinica | reverse complement strand
CTTCCGAACGAATATTCGCAAATTTCTCCAACTTTATATTTCCACTACAGTTAGTGCCTGTAAAACAAATGCTTCTCAGTTTGTGTCCCGTCAAATAGACTGCATTAATCAATTAGTGACCCCTGTACGGTGTGAACAACATGTCATCACCCTCCTTTGTTATTTGGAGCCAAATCGCGATGACATTTCGCACCTTCGGGCACACATTGGGTCATTCTTTGTTTTCGAAACTTAATTGATTGAAATTTAAACAAACATATATATCCTTTTAAGTTATGATTTAACTGCAATTGATTAAAATTTTATTTGAATTTTTTTTTTAATATTCGAATATGGTTTTAATATTCGAATATTCGGACGTTCGAACGAATATTCGAACATTCGTTGCCATCCCTACCACATTACACGTGCATTTAATGCCATGTTAGAGTCATTTGTCCTAAAATACATCCATAAAATGTAGTAGCCACAGACGGCTGTATCAGTGTTCGAACCTACTAAAGTACCCCCCGGCTAGGCACTTGCTAGGTAATGGCTTAAGTAATTGCTAAGTAGTTGCTAGATAGTTGTTAGGTAATTGTCAGGCAGAGACTAGGTAATGGCTAGGAGATTGCTATGTATTTGTTAGATAATGACTAGGTAATGACTAAGTAGTTGCTAGATAGTTGTTAGGTAATTGCCAGGTAGTTGCTAGATAATTGCTAGGTAGTTGCTAGGCAATGGCAAGTATTGGCTAGGCAATTGCTACTTAATTGCTAGGCAATGGCTAAGTAATTGCTACCTAATTGCTAGGTAATAACTAGGTAGTTGCTAGGCAATGACAAGGCAATGGCTAGGTAATTGCTGGGTAGTTGCTAGGCAATGGCTAAGTAATTGCTAGGTAGTTGCTAGGCAATGGCTAGGTAATTACTAGGTAGTTGCTAGGCAATGGAAAGGTATTGGCTAGGCAATTGTTAGGTAGTTGCTAGGCAATGGCTTGGTTATTGCTAGGTAGTTGCTAGGCAATGGAAAGGTATTGGCTAGGCAATTGCTAGGTAGTTGCTAGGCAATGGCTTGGTAATTGCTACCTAATTGCTAGGTAATAGCTAGGGCAATTTCGCCATCGCAGTGAGTGTGTGATACCTGGCTAATGCCTGTATGTAAATAAAATGGACACACAACAGATCAATTAATATACCAACTCATACCAGCATAGTATGAGTGTAGCACACCGCAATGCCAGGAACTGGTGCCAGCATGTCCGTGTCGTGCTTGGCTTAAATGGCCAATAATCCCCCCATGCAACCCAGCCCTTATAAATTATACTGATTGTGACATGTTCATACAAAAGTTTAGAATATGAAAATAGATTGAAGCTTTTCACAGTAAATATAATGTGTTGTACATGTGCAGAATTGTACAGGGTGATGATGCAAGCTGTACTAGATGTGAGAAGCAAGTACCTGCGTTATATCATCCTGATGTGACTCACTGTAGGCCCCTAGCAACTCACTGACCCTCCGATCCCTGTAATAACAATATTACAGGCAAAAGTCGCAATACAATCCACATATATTACTGCTACAAGCTAAACATGGTTGGGGTAATAATGCTGCTATCGTTATCGTCATGGCATCACCGCAGTTAAAGAGGTCAACAAGAAGGTTATGATGACCTTGTCGCACTAACATGCCGTTGCAGGACAATATTTCAAAGTAGACGGCAGCGAAGTTAAAGGTCATGTTGACCTTGTCACGCTCACCAGACGGCAGTGGGTGCATGGCAGATAGACGTGCATTGCATGGAATTTAAAAAATTAAAAAACAAAAATGGTTTGAAAATAATATGTTTGGTGGGCTGTAAACTGTTAAAAAAACATAACAACAACAACAAAATAAAAACATCTGTCCACACTTATACTATCGCAAGAATGTTGCTGAATTCTCGGGAACTTCATTACCTCCACCCCACCCTGCTGAGAGCCTCCACTTTAAGACTTCAGTACCCCTGCTGAGAGCCTCCACCTTGAGACTTCAGTACCACTGCTGAGAGCCTCCACCTTGAGA
The DNA here is from genome assembly GCA_014843695.1 of Archivesica marissinica. Lineage (NCBI taxonomy): Eukaryota > Metazoa > Mollusca > Bivalvia > Venerida > Vesicomyidae > Archivesica > Archivesica marissinica. The sequence continues at coordinate 22,758,296 of CM026396.1, read as the reverse complement.
CTTCAGTACCACTGCTGAGAGCCTCCACCTTGAGACTTCAGTACCCCTGCTGAGAGCCTCCACCTTGAGACTTCAGTACCCCTGCTGAGAGCCTCCACCTTGAGACTTCAGTCAGTAACCCTGCTGAGAGCCTCCACCTTGAGACTTCAGTCAGTAACCCTGCTGAGAGCCTCCACCTTGAGACTTCAGTCAGTACCCCTGCTGAGAGCCTCCACCTTGAGACTTCAGTCAGTACCCCTGCTGAGAGCTTCCACCTTGAGACTTCAGTCAGTACCCCTGCTGAGAGCTTCCACCTTGAGACTTCAGTACCCCTGCTGAGAGCCTCCACCTTGATACAAGTAAAATGTATATACGATTGTAACTATATTTTCACACACAAATACAAATCTTCCAAGGATTTGTTCTCCTTTGGGTTCTATGTAAATATTTGAATCTTCCAAGTATTTGTTCTCCTTTGGGTTCTATGTAAATATTTGAAATGCTCTCCTATATGAGATGTCCCCATTGTGTTCCAGAAAATGTTCACATGTATGTATTATTGCTAATCCAGACTTCTGGAATCTGTAAGTACTGAAATTACCAGAATTCCAAATCATAGCAACATTAGAAACTATATTTTTAAAACAGAAAAGTTAAAGTGCTGCTACCAGAAGAGAATAAACGTATTTTCATCCGCGTCTGCTTCCTGACCGGCACAGATAACTCTGTCTGTGGCATTGATATCCAAACATGTGTACACATTATCAGTCTCGTCTGAACCTAAATGTCATAAACATATCCTTTAAAACACTCATATATCATTTAAAACATTCACATATAATTTAAAACATTCACATATCCTTTAAAACACATTCACATATCATTTAAAACATTCACATATCATTTAAAACATTCACATATCCTTTAAAACACATTCACATATCATTTAAAACATTCACATATCATTTAAAACATTCACATATCATTTAAATTATTTCATTGGTCATTTAAAGCATTTTTTTATCTGTTTGTCAAAAACGTTTATCTGGTCATCTAAAACATATATCCTGTCAATTTTTATTTTATCTGGTCATTAAAAACATTTATCATGTTGCTGAGTTGAAGTAAACCTTGAGCACAACATTACCCAGGCAGCACCACTAACCTTCTGCATGATACCCAGGCAGCACCACTAACCTTCTGCATGATACCCAGGCAGCACCACTAACCTTCTGCACGATACCCAGGCAGCACCACTAACCTTCTACATGATACCCAGGCAGCACCACTAACCTTCTACATGATACCCAGACAGCACCACTAACCTTCTACATGATACCCAGGCAGCACCACTAACCTTCTACACAATACCCAGGCAGCACCACTAACCTTCTGCACGATACCCAGCAGCACCACTAACCTTCTGCACGATACCCATACAGCACCACTAAACTTCTGCATGATACCCAACAGCACCACAACCTTCTGCATGATACCCATAAATCACCACTAACCTCTGCACAATACCCAACAGCACCACAAACCTTCTTCATGATACCCAGGCAGCACCACTAACCTTCTGTATGATACCCAGATATCACCACTAACCTTCTGCATGATACCCAGATAGCACCACTAACCTTCTGCATGATACCCAGACAGCACCACTAACCTTCTGCATGATACCCAGGCAGCACCACTAAACTTCTACATGATACCCAGGCAGCACCTCAAACCCTCTGCACAATACCCAGGCAGCACCACTAACCTTCTGCATGATACCCAGGCAGCACCTCTAACCCTCTACAATATACTGACAAACTTCTACATGTACAAAATACAATAACTGTGGCATCCGTGGTCCAATGGTAGAGCATCGGATTTGGAATCGAACTGTCCGGGTTCGATACTCAGTCAGGCCACGTATGTAGTGTCATTGAGCAAGGCACCTCACACACATTGCTTAGTACTGATTAACCGCTATAGTCGGCTAAGCATGCCCAGGAAAACATGTCTAGGTCCCCGCAAGGGGTTTGACATTAATGGTACATACATACATACATACATACAATAACCTTGACTTCAGACAATTTCAAATGCTGACCTGAAATAAATTACCATCTGACCTCTTGACCAATTAAAATTGCTGTAAAATACTGTAAATAAAAAATGATTTGTTATACCTAATGATTGTTATACCTTTTAACTTCTGAACTTCCTTTGTTAATTTTGTTCTTGTGTCCCAGCATCTACAATAGAAAGCAAAGGGCGATAAAAACATTTAGTTCAGCTTTCATGTCCTCAAATTCAGAATACAGAAAGATACGATTGACTCCCTGTGATACGGTTGACTCCCTGTGTTACAGTTGATTCCCTGTGTTAAGGTTGACTCCCTGTGTTAAGGTTGACTCGCTGTGTTAAGGTTGACTCGCTGTGTTACGGTTGACTCCCTGTGTTAAAGGTTGACTCCCTGTGTTAAGGTTGACTCCCTGGGTTACGGTTGACTCGCTGTGTTACGGTTGACTCCCAGTGTTAAAGGTTGACTCCCTGTGTTAAGGTTGACTCAGTTGACTCCCTGTGTTAAGGTTGACTCCCTGTGTTAAGGTTGACTCCCTGTGTTAAAGGTTGACTCCCTGTGTTAAAGGTTGACTCCCTGTGACATGGTTGACTCCCTGTGTTAAGGTTGACTCCCTGTGTTAAGGTTGACTCCCTGTGTTTAAGGTTGACTCCCTGTGTTAAAGGTTGACTCCCTGTGTTAAGGTTGACTCCCTGTGTTAAGGTTGACTCCCTGTGTTAAGGTTGACTCCCTGTGTTAAAGGTTGACTCCCTGTGTTAAGGTTGACTCCCTGTGTTAAGGTTGACTCCCTGTGTTAAGGTTGACTCGCTGTGCTACAATGCACATTATGACCATTAAATACAACATTTGAATACAAGGAGTGATTTATAATGAGCCAGTGTATCTTACTGGACACATTTTGTATGAAAATTGTAAACATTGTAAACAATTTTTTAGGGAGAAGTGGAGTCCCCAGGGGGCGAAGTCAGGGTGCCTATTTCGCCCAAATCGCCCTCTAGAATGAATCATGCCTAGACAGAGCTGTCCTGATCATGATTGAACGTATTTACCCGCACTGGAGGCGAAACAAGTCAGTGAGAATTGTTGCCCGAGTATAAACTATAATGGTCAAACTTGTGTTTCCGTAGGTGATAGATTAGTCCTTGGATACAGAATACAGAAGATATGGTTCATGCATTCCTCATGTTTTACTCTACCTGATAGAGTTGTCCTTGGATACAGAATACAGAAGATATGGTTCATGCTTTCCTCATGTTTTACTCTACCTGATAGATTTGTCCTTGGATGCAGAATACAGCAGATATGGTTCACGCTTTCCTCATCAGAATACAGCAGATATGGTTCACACTTTCCTCATCAGAATACAGCAGATATGGTTCATGCTTTCCTCATCAGAATACAGAAGATATGATTCATGCTTTCCTCATGTTTTACTTTACCTGATAGATTTGTCCTTGGATACAGGATACAGAAGATATGGTTCATGCTTTCCTCATCAGAATACAGAAGATATGGTTCATGCTTTCCTCATCAGAATACAGCAGATATGGTTCCTGCTTTCCTCATCAGAATACAGCAGATATGGTTCATGCTTTCCTCATCAGAATACAGCAGATATGGTTCATGCTTTCCTCATCAGAATACAGCAGATATGGTTCATGCTTTCTTCATGTTTTACTCTACCTGATAGAGTTGTCCTTGGATACAGAATACAGAAGATATGGTTCATGCATTCCTCATGTTTTACTCTACCTGATAGAGTTGTCCTTGGATACAGAATACAGAAGATATGGTTCATGCTTTCCTCATGTTTTACTCTACCTGATAGAGTTGTCCTTGGATACAGAATACAGAAGATATGGTTCATGCTTTCCTCATGTTTTACTCTACCTGATAGATTTGTCCTTGGATGCAGAATACAGCAGATATGGTTCACGCTTTCCTCATCAGAATACAGCAGATATGGTTCACACTTTCCTCATCAGAATACAGCAGATATGGTTCACACTTTCCTCATCAGAATACAGCAGATATGGTTCATGCTTTCCTCATCAGAATACAGAAGATATGATTCATGCTTTCCTCATGTTTTACTTTACCTGATAGATTTGTCCTTGGATACAGAATACAGAAGATATGGTTCATGCTTTCCTCATCAGAATACAGAAGATATGGTTCATGCTTTCCTCATCAGAATACAGCAGATATGGTTCCTGCTTTCCTCATCAGAATACAGCAGATATGGTTCATGCTTTCCTCATCAGAATACAGCAGATATGGTTCATGCTTTCCTCATCAGAATACAGCAGATATGGTTCATGCTTTCCTCATGTTTTACTCTACCTGATAGAGTTGTCCTTGGATACAGAATACAGCAGATATGGTTCACGCTTTCCTCATGTTTTACTCTACCAGATAGATTTGTCCTTGGATACAGAATACAGCAGATATGGTTCACGCTTTCCTCATGTTTTACTCTACCTGATAGAGTTGTCCTTGGATACAGAATACAGCAGATATGGATCACGCTTTCCTCATGTTTTACTCTACCTGATAGATTTGTCCTTGGATACAGAATACAGAAGATATGGTTCACGCTTTCCTCATGTTTTACTCTACCTGATAGATTTGTCCTTGGATACAGAATACAGCAGATATGGTTCACGCTTTCCTCATGTTTTACTCTACCTGATAGAGTTGTCCTTGGATACAGAATACAGAAGATATGGTTCATGCTTTCCTCATGTTTTACTCTACCTGATAGATTTGTCCTTGGATGCAGAATACAGCAGATATGGTTCACACTTCCCCCAGCATATTCCACTGATCACATCTGTATGGCCTGTTTGATACACAAAGAACATACTAGAATATACAAATTATCACTATCGGTATGCATGCTAGATGAATCCTGGAATAGTTCAATGGACAGAGACACGAACTGTACAGCATTGAATGTATGAGCCCAGTAGAAACATTAGTTTCAAATCTAATTTACATTGGAATGAAAACATGAGATATGGAACCAAAACTTTCACATTTACTTTCTAACAGTAAGTGTTTAAACAATACTACAGTCTACATTCGTTATGTCAAAGTCAGTTATGTCGAATTATCCGGTTATCTCGAAGTCGAATCAAAGTCCCGTTTCAGACACTATCATTTTACATATACCATAACTGTCTCCATTTATATAGAATTTCATTAAGTCAAACTTCGGTTATGTGCATTTTTGTTTGGTCCGCTGGAATTCTACATAATGAATGTAGACTGTATTTGTTTGGTCCGCTGGAATTCTACATAATGAATGTAGACTGTATTTGTTTGGTCCGCTGGAATTCTACATAATGAATGTAGACTGTATTTGTTTGGTCCGCTGGAATTCTACATAATGAATGTAGACTGTATTTGTTTGGTCCGCTGGAATTCTACATAATGAATGTAGACTGTATTTGTTTGGTCCGCTGGAATTCTACATAATGAATGTAGACTGTATTTGTTTGGTCCGCTGGAATTCTACATAATGAATGTAGACTGTATTTGTTTGGTCCGCTGGAATTCTACATAATGAATGTAGACTGTATTTGTTTGGTCCGCTGGAATTCTACATAATGAATGTAGACTGTATTTGTTTGGTCCGCTGGAATTCTACATAATGAATGTAGACTGTATTTGCTTCTTATGATTATGCAACGGTAATGTAGTGCTACAATTTAGGATAATAGAGGTCTTTTGAGTATGGTCTAAGAGGCAGTTGGTTATACGTTATATTTCGGGTTTTACGCCTGCATCAGCACCATTTTGGGCTATATCGCCGGCGGGCAGTTTACCTAACAACACCTTTCCTGGGCAGGCTCCAGGTTAACCAGTACTTGGGTGCACCAACCTCCGTAAGAAACTGCCAACTTTTTCATATAAATGAGACACGGTCTGAGCGGAGCTCCTAAGAGGCAGTTGGGTAAAATATCATGAATACAAAAATAGAAAATAATTTCCATCTTACCTTTGATCACTCCAACACCTGCTATATTGCTGCCAGAAAACAGACGTATTGTGTTGTCACTGCTGGTAGCTGCTAAATATTTACTGTCGCTGCTGCAAATAGAACAGCTACCATTAATATGATTAAACCATTACTGCAAATAGAAATGCTACCATTAAACCATTACTGCAAATAGAAATGCTACCATTAAACCATTACTGCAAATAGAACAGCTACCATTAAACCATTACTGCAAATAGAACAGCTACCATTAAACCATTACTGCAAATAGAAATGCTACCATTAAACCATTACTGCAAATAGAAATGCTACCATTAAACCATTACTGCAAATAGAACAGCTACCATTAAACCATTACTGCCAATAGAAATGCTACCATTAAACCATTACTGCAAATAGAACAGCTACCATTAAACCATTACTGCAAATAGAAATGCTACCATTAATATGATTAAACCATTACTGCAAATAGAACAGCTACCATTAAACCATTACTGCAAATAGAAATGCTACCATTAAACCATTACTGCAAATAGAAATGCTACCATTAAACCATTACTGCAAATACAACAGCTACCATTAAACCATTACTATAAATAGAAATGCTACCATTAAACCATTACTGCAAATAGAAATGCTACCATTAAACCATTACTGCAAATAGAAATGCTACCATTAAACCATTACTGCAAATAGAACAGCTACCATTAAACCATTACTGCAAATAGAACAGCTACCATTAAACCATTACTGCAAATAGAAATGCTACCATTAAACCATTACTGCAAATAGAACAGCTACCATTAAATCATTACTGCAAATAGAACAGCTACCATTAAACCATTACTGCAAATAGAACAGCTACCATTAAACCATTACTGCAAATAGAACAGCTACCATTAAACCATTACTGCAAATAGAACAGCTACCATTAGACCATTACTGCAAATAGAAATGCTACCATTAAACCATTACTGCAAATAGAAATGCTACCATTAAACCATTACTGCAAATAGAAATGCTACCATTAAACCATTACTGCAAATAGAAATGCTACCATTAAACCATTACTGCAAATAGAAATGCTACCATTAAACCATTACTGCAAATAGAACAGCTACCATTAAACCATTACTGCAAATAGAAATGCTACCATTAAACCATTACTGCAAATAGAAATGCTACCATTAAACCATTACTGCAAATAGAAATGCTACCATTAAACCATTACTGCAAATAGAAATGCTACCATTAAACCATTACTGCAAATAGAACAGCTACCATTAAACCATTACTGCAAATAGAACAGCTACCATTAAACCATTACTGCAAATAGAACAGCTACCATTAAACCATTACTGCAAATAGAACAGCTACCATTAAACCATTACTGCAAATAGAAATGCTACCATTAAACCATTACTGCAAATAGAAATGCTACCATTAAACCATTACTGCAAATAGAAATGCTACCATTAAACCATTACTGCAAATAGAAATGCTACCATTAAACCATTACTGCAAATAGAACAGCTACCATTAAACCATTACTGCAAATAGAACAGCTACCATTAAACCATTACTGCAAATAGAAATGCTACCATTAAACCATTACTGCAAATAGAAATGCTACCATTACTGCAAATAGAACAGCTACCATTAAACCATTACTGCAAATAGAAATGCTACCATTAAACCATTACTGCAAATAGAACAGCTACCATTAAACCATTACTGCAAATAGAACAGCTACCATTAAACCATTACTGCAAATAGAAATGCTACCATTAAACCATTACTGCAAATAGAACAGCTACCATTAAACCATTACTGCAAATAGAACAACTACCATTAAACCATTACTGCAAATAGAACAGCTACCATTAAACCATTACTGCAAATAGAACAACTACCATTAAACCATTACTGCAAATAGAACAGCTACCATTAAACCATTACTGCAAATAGAAATACTACCATTAACCATTACTGCAAATAGAAATGCTACCATTAAACCATTACTGCAAATAGAACAGCTACCATTAAACCATTACTGCCAATAGAAATGCTATCATTAAACCATTACTGCAAATAGAAATGCTACCATTAAACCATTACTGCAAATAGAACAGCTACCATTAAACCATTACTGCAAATAGAACAGCTACCATTAAACCATTACTGCAAATAGAACAGCTACCATTAAACCATTACTGCAAATAAAATGCTACCATTAAACCATTACTGCAAATAGAAATGCTACCATTACTGCAAATAGAAATGCTACCATTAAACCATTACTGTAAATAGAACAGCTACCATTAAACCATTACTGTATATAGAACAGCTACCATTAAACCATTACTGCAAATAGAAATGCTACCATTAAACCATTACTGCAAATAGAACAGCTACCATTAAACCATTACTGCAAATAGAAATGCTACCATTAAACCAATACTGCAAATAGAACAGCTACCATTAAACCATTACTGCAAATAGAAATGCTACCATTAAACCATTACTGCAAATAGAACAGTTACCATTAAACCATTACTGTAAATAGAACAGCTACCATTAAACCGCTACTTGAACTTCATTTAACAATCCCAGTTTCCACTAGCAGATTTATACACTCAGTAAATTTCCATTTGAAGATGTGTTGTGCTAGCCTGGGTTCCAGTCTGTCGATTTTTCACTAATTTACTTCTGGCAAAATGTTGTTAATCTTATCAGAAACTCAATATGGCCTAATTAATGATCTCAGTATTAAAATATATTTATAAGACTGACCAGGCAAAATACATCAACGCCAGTTCCCAGACTAGTGTTGTACAACTGCATAAATTAATAGTGTGTGTGTGTGTGTGTTTTACGTTTATTTATCGTTGCTACCGGTTGCCCATATGAGCGACGCCTCCTGAAGAGATTAGTCATTTTAGATTTTTGGAGGATAGTACAATGATACAGACAGAGATCCATTCCAGAGTCTCCTCTGGTTCTTTTACGTGCACGGTGTAAAGCACCGACACGAGACCTCGGTTTAACGTTCCATCTGAAAGACTGTTAATTTTATTAAGGGTCAGACGGAGGATCGAACCTGCGATCCCTGGATTACCAGTCCAGCGTGTTACCACTGGACTACAGATCCATCTGTAACACTGTATACTGTATGAACTATTAATGTATGCAGTTGCAGGGTTCATTCTAGGTCAGAATTCTTGGGAGAAGTGAGAAAGCGCGCGATCGCTTCCATAAATGGTGTTACTTAATAAATTGCAACAGTATATGGTTAAACTGCACAGTATGATCATTAAATACAACATTATAATAGAAGGAGTGCTTTATAATGGGCCAGTGGATCTTACTGGACACCATTACATACAACATTATAATAGAAGGAGTGCTTTATAATGGGCAAGTGTATCTTACTGGACACCATTACATACAACATTATAATAGAAGGAGTGCTTTATAATGGGCAAGTGTATCTTACTGGACACCATTAAATACAACATTATAATAGAAGGAGTGCTTTATAATGGGCAAGTGTATCTTACTGGACACCATTAAATACAACATTATAATAGAAGGAGTGCTTTATAATGGGCAAGTGTATCTTACTGGACACCATTAAATACAACATTATAATAGAAGGAGTGCTTTATAATGGGCCAGTGTATCTTACTGGACACCATTAAATACAACATTATAATAGAAGGAGTGCTTTATAATGGGCAAGTGTATCTTACTGGACACCATTAAATACAACATTATAATAGAAGGAGTGCTTTATAATTAGCCAGTGTATCTTACTGGACACCATTAAATACAACATTATAATAGAAGGAGTGCTTTATAATGGGCCAGTGGATCTTACTGGACACCATTAAATACAACATTATAATAGAAGGAGTGCTTTATAATGGGCCAGTGGATCTTACTGGACACCATTAAATACAACATTATAATAGAAGGAGTGCTTTATAATGGGCCAGTGGATCTTACTGGACACCATTAAATACAACATTATAATAGAAGGAGTGCTTTATAATGGGTCAGTGTATCTTACTGGACAGTACACATTAAATACAACATTATAATAGAAGGAGTGCTTTATAATGGGCCAGTGTATCTTACTGGACAGTACAACCATTAAATACAACATTATAATAGAAGGAGTGCTTTATAATGGGCCAGTGTATGTTACTGGCCAGTACAACCATTAAATACAACATTAGAATAGAAGGAGTGCTTTATAATGGGTCAGTGTATGTTACTGTACAGTACAACCATTAAATACAACATTATAATAGAAGGAGTGCTTTATAATGGGCCAGTGTATGTTACTGGCCAGTACAACCATTAAATACAACATTAGAATAGAAGGAGTGCTTTATAATGGGCCAGTGTATGTTACTGGCCAGTACAACCATTAAATACAACATTAGAATAGAAGGAGTGCTTTATAATGGGCAAGTGTATGTTACTGGCCAGTACAACCATTAAATACAACATTAGAATAGAAGGAGTGCTTTATAATGGGCCAGTGTATGTTACTGGACAGTACAACCATTAAATACAACATTAGAATAGAAGGAGTGCTTTATAATGGGTCAGTGTATCTTACTGGACAAATATGTGTATGAATATTGTAAAAAAAATAAGGGAGAAGTGGGGCCCCCCAGAGGGCAAAGTCAGGGTCCCTAGAGCGACTAGTTTGCCCACATCGCCCTCTAGAATGATCCCTGCAGTTGTACAACACTATTGTATGATACAATGTACATGGGTAAAAATAAAACGGAAACCTGTTTTTGATAATATTTGATCTTAGCTCTACATACACAAACTATTTCCATCATACCCCATTGGAGAATTTGAAGCAATTTATTATTATTAAGACATGACCAACCTTTGTGCCGCTATATCCAACACGTAGTCTTCCTCGACATTGTCAATGCAGAATGCGGACTTCTCTAACAAACTCAATTGACCAAACAATGACTCTGTTGTCATGTTGATTATCTGTAATATACAAAATACTGCTACCGTGTCAAGCTGACTTGAGTAAGGTTCATCAATGGTACGTGCTTGCACCTTGAAGTGCAACAGTGACCGATGTGGCACCTGGGGTCTCAATGGTTGATGTGTGACTTTGGATGTTGTGTGAGATTCTAAATTTACAGTTTTAGAATCAACCTAATCGGGCGGGTAGTTTCACAATATATATACATGTACAATGATGTAGCTTCAACTGTTTTGAGTAAGATTTTTAACATTACACATTATTTCAGTAACTATTACTTTGCTCTCTGACACAACAGAAAAACATTCTACCTCAGGGTTTTTTTTTAAAAATAAAAAATTAATTGGGGGGGGGGGGGTACATGTTTTGTCGAATACATGGCTTCCAATATTTATTTGTGAACTATATGGCTCTTTGTTGGCTCCAAGTTTTTTAAATTGGCTCCAGTGTTTTTCAATTGGCGACAGAAGTGGCGCAGACAAACATTCAGACAGAGGGAACCCTGCTACTTGTTTGATATTGTCAATATATGTTCAACTTTACATTTACAATTTTTATGGGAATTTAAGATTTCTAAAGGCTGAACCTCTTGTGTCCATATTTGTTTGTCACATTCCAGTGGAGGTCTAATCTGGATTTAAATGTGTCGACCTAGTATACAGAAACTACCCTATGTTTTGACGTAACAGTACTCCTTTGTGGAGGGAGAGTTGGTTTATACAATTTCATGGAATTTGCTGAGATGTTTGACCTTTTGAATTAGATATGAGAGTTTATTTGATACTTTGTTCCTAATAGAATTTTGAATGTATCAATTAAGTCCCCTCTTAAGTGCCGCTGTTTCAAACTTAGTCAAATTGAATGCTTAGCATGACCTTGTCCATCACGTGATCGTTAGGATTATTGCTGTTTGTTCGGGTTTTACGCCTTCATCAGTACCATTTTGGGCTATATCGACAGCGGGTAGTCTACCTAACAACATCTTTCCTGGGCAGGCTCCAGCGGTACTGGGTGCACAAACGTCCGTAAGAAACTGTCAACTTTTTCATACAAATACACGTCCTGAGCGAGGTTTGAACTAGTGATGATAGGTTACAGTGGTATACAAGTCAGCGATCATAACCACTCGACCATGGAGGCGGACACGTCATTAAAATTCATTATATATGAACGGAACGTCAAGAACCCCAAGAGTGGGGCTGAGCGTGACAGTGAGATGTTAGTTACCAGTTTTGCCATCAGCTTAAAATGTTATTATTGGATTGAATTTCACTCCCAATAACTGCCACATGACATTATGAATATCATAAACAACAACCACTGAACAACAATGACTGAAAAGAACCATTCACATCCGAATATATTTCACAGGGGTGTCGGAGGTTTCGTCAACTAGAGGTTTCGTCAACCCTGGTGGTTTCGTCAACGATTTGATAATTGAAGAGGTTTCGTCAACTAACCAATTAGTTATTAATTGGCAAGGAAAATTGATTTTTATTTAATTAACTAATGTGTTATTTTTATTTGTATGTGGTTTTGTACTGTTGTTCGTGATTTACAAGGTATTTGGCCGACTCAAGTGGAGTTCATATTGACTGCAAAGATACAGACTTTGGAACTGGAGTCTATTATCTAGAAAACCTAATCCACCTAAATGTTTACTCTGTTGCAGGTGTCTGCCGGGTTTCTCGTGTTGCAGCTCAGTCATGCCCACATACAGGACCACGATCTGTGGAATAAATCAATCAATTAATCAATCAATCTTTTACACGGATTTCGGATAGCGACAACAAAATGAAGTAACTCAAAACATTTTATTCAACAATATCGACAATACTAACATATATACATTACAAATACGATCATAAAACCTTTGGAGTACGTTCTCCAATATCAGCACATTTGATTGGTCGAGACTGAGCACAGTTCAGTCATCGAAAATTTAAATAAACTAAACATATAATTACATGTATAACATATTTTGTTCTTTCATCTTAACAGGAGGAGTGCCAATGAACAAAATGTATGTAACTCAAAACATTTTATTCAACAATATCGACAATACTAACATATATACATTACAAATACGATCATAAAACCTTTGGAGTACGTTCTCCAATCTCGTTATCAGCACATTTGATTGGTCGAGACTAAGCACATATAACACATATATATTTCATCTTAACAGTGTGCAATTTCACAAATGTCTAATAATGTTCATGTTCAGTCGTCGTGGATGGCGTCTTCGGCGTGATGTAGTCCGGCTATGTTGCTGGCCTCTCGTAATAGTTGCGCAGTGCTGATTTCCTCATCTTCGTAGCGATCCCATGCGTCAAACAGACGTCCATGGATGCTGGCGTACTTCTTCCGGTGGTGTCGCGTCAGGAGATTGTCGGAGACCAGACGAATCTGTATATCGACCATGTCAGCTTCTTTCTTCAATAGCGGTACCAGGACGTAGAAACGGTTGCGCGGTTGTTGATGCGATCCCTCCACGTCGTTGTTTGTTCGGATCGTCTCTCGGAAAAGTCCCCAATTGTCCACACGCCACACACTACCGTCGACCCACGTACGTCGAATGTAGTCAGTCAGTTGTTGCAGAGGTCCGCCGATTTCCGCCACCTGCTGCTCGAGGATCTCGAATGCCGCCGCGATGTGTTCATAGGTAGATATGGTAGGGCCATCAGATTCCTCATGTAGCGGTACTTGTCCTTCTCTCGGTACGCCGTCACGAGTCCCAGTGTAGAAATCTTCCGGTAGATCCGCTGATTCCAGTGGAATCCACAGCCCTTGACGAGTGTGTGGGGTAGAACCTCTCGAATGGCTTGCCACATAGCTGAAACACATAATTGATAATAAATACGAATATAAAATAAGTACATGTAGTAGAAAATGACGACCAATACGTTCATATTGTCACAGTTTCTGGTTTCTTGATTGATTGAATGGTGTTTAACGTCCGTTCAACAGCGACAGACGGGAATATACATTGAACATGTATATACTAAAAATTCATGTGATCTAATCTTAATAGTATCAACATATTTTACATACCTGCCTCGAAGTCGAGCATGATCCATTCCACGTGTATCTCCGGTAGTTTGGCCATCACTGAACGGAACACCTGCAAATATACATTGAGATTTATAATTACAAAGAAACCCAATAATTGGTATTACATGTCTGTCCTTTTTTTGAGATTTATAATTACAAAGAAACCCAATAATTGGTATTACATATGTCTGTCCTTTTTTGAGATTTTTCGGCATATTAAATAATTGCACCATAGTAAAATAGGAAAAGTTTGTATGTATGATGTGTATATCATTACATACCTCGACATAATCTCTCTTGGTCCGTCGTGACATCAACACGTACAACAGTGGCACCTGTTTCAGGTCCTCGCCCTTCTTGACGAATGCATGGATTGATGTGAGTTGATAAAATGGACGCCGTACAATCTTAAATGTTCCATCGATAAACCAGCGTTTCGCCTCCCCGAGTCTGCGTAGCTGTGCCGCCGTAGCGAAGATGACGTGTCGCTGGTCGTCCACCCGTATATCGTCCACGTAGAAGTCTTCGCCAATGAAGCGTTCGTTGACCTCGAATGATAGATCCGTCGGCTCGTTTGGACGCAGCTTCTGTCGGTGAAGATTCCCTGCACGAATCAGGTTGTCCGGTTTTGGTAGACAGTGGTCCGGTGGGTTGTATCATCTCTGATAATGCACTCTCGACGATACTGGACATAGGTCTGAAAACGTTGTCTGGACATCTCCTTAACCTGAAAACAAAATAATATTAATGAAACATGTGCAAGATCCTGATTAGACACGTACACTAAATAAATTTACACATACATGTTTACAACATGCGTAATGTTGAAATGTTTCAATATAATGTATGTATATAATTTGATGTTCAATAATTCATAATTCAATATGTATAATTATACTCAACTTACCTTCGCCGAAGATTTCACTGCCAAAGCAGCGCCCGTGTTCGCCGCGTGGACGTGAGCGTTCAGTCCTGGTTTGAACATCTCCTTGTACTGGCTGACACTGGCGTGGCACGTCAGCTTCTTTCCCCGTACGCTACAAGTCCAGAATACCCGATCTTTGGATGTCCGCTGTAAGTAAAAGGTTATATGTTAATGGCATACACATATTGAAGTATGAAGTATTTGTTACTGACAAGTTGACCAATTCTATTAAAACGCTAATGTATAATATTATTATTGGGAATATTACACGTATTAATCAATACAAATAAAGCACCAATAACATGTACTTACCCGAACTGTGTATGTGTAACCTGTGCTACTGACGAGCTTCCGGCCGCCCCGCTTGCTGCCGTTGACAACCACTTCAAACGTCTCCGGTCGGTCGACTGGAATTTCGTCATCCAGGACGGGATCCACCATGGACTGTTCGATGACGGGATCCGGATGTTGTATGTCACCGCGTGGTAGATCGAACGTCACGTCGGCAATAGAAGCGTCGGGTGTATTGGGCCGACGATCTTCTTCCGTCACGATTTCCGTAGTGAGGTCGTCGTCGATCGTCGGCAAGTCTGGGAGTGTTGGTGCCCAGAGACTGAAAGTTGAATTCAGCCGTGGAGGCGACCGAACAGGTGTCGTATCCATGTCGTCCATTGCGGTATCAGTGCGACAGTTGCTACATTTCCACTCTAGATTAATCTCCCCGCGTGTCATTTTCTTGTAGTCATCAAAGGATACACCTGTGAAAATAAAAACAAAATAATAAAAATAGCAGTATTACTATGTATCTCCATATAAGTTATGCTAAATATTAGTCAACATATTTTTTTTAAATTGTTAAAATTTAATTAATCAACTATGGAACATTTATATTCCATGTACTTAAATATATACATAATTAGATATAAAGACTTACCTGTATCACATTTTCTGTGTTGCCACCGATTACAATCGTCGCAGCATATAGCATGCATGCGAGCAGTTACTACACCAGAACAAGAAATACAATACGACTTATCAGACATGATGAGTTGTGAGTTGGTCATCCACCGATCACCCTTGTATATATATCTTTTCTTGGCGTTGGCATGCTTCAATTAAGTACCAAGCTATGACGTACCAAGCAGCGCACTAACAATCATAATTAAGATGCGCGTGTGATAATTAAGTTAAATTGGTCATTCATTAACAGGGGCATACAGTGGTCAAGCCAATTAGTGAAGGCGTGACAATCATCCTTTGTTGCTTAATCGCCTAATTGACGTAACCTCTCACATAATCACATCGTTGACGAAACCACATAACAATTTCCCTCTATATTGCCCTGTTGACGAAACCTTCAGTTGACGAAACCTCCTGCATCCTTTACGAACATATATAGTCGATAAAGTAACTGTCTTCCTTCTCAAATATGTCTTGGTTTTATACCCCGTGGGGAGCCCCATAAATTATAACGATTGTTTGTAAACAAGTATGTCCAGTTTGTCCACGGACATATACCATAGTATGTTGATTTTAACCGCTACAATGATTAAACAACTACTGGTAGTTATAAGATACATCGTTAGTGCTCAAAACTAAATAATTCTTACAAAATAAAACGTAGCAACAAACCTTGCGTTTAGTAGATAATACGCGATGGAATTGGTGAATTTCAATGTCTTTGTCTTTCTAAATCCTCCACATTTGCCCCACGTTGTCTGTTTTAATTGAATTACTTGATATGTCGATTCATAACCACTGTTGTATAGGTTCATGCAAGAGGTTTGACATTAATGGGACATACATACACTTCTGTCGTGTTCAACGTGCTTTTCTACATGCGCTATTTCACGCATGCGTGTTGTGCGTGTTTACATTTTGGTTTGTTGATAAACATTGCGTGTTGATGTAAACAAATTCGCGTATACGACGGTTTAAATTTATTGGAATTTTATCGTTTCTGAGCGACTATTTCGATTTTTGTAAACACACACACATTAGTATTTATATTTTACACAAAACATCCTTTATTACGATGTAATGCTGCTTTAAAATGCTGAATAAATTGGAAGGAATGTGCAAACAGATTCCAGATCAGCCATGGCATAACGCTGCATCTGATCGGGATCTATGTTGCTTGCTATTGTACCACGTAGTTTGGCTCCACTATCAGAATAGCCAATTATAGCATACAGCCTGATCAGATAGAAACAAGTATGTTATACAGAACGTGCTAACACAGTATGTTTAACATTAATATAACCAGAATATTTAAATTTCCAACTGTAGCTATGTCTCTGAACGCTGTTCATTCACAATATATTTATTAATCGGGACAAGAAAATTAATCTTGTCTATAGTATAAAGTTTATTCCATGTATATGACCATGAAAGAGTGAAGGCAGAGCCTCGTTCTTTACATCCATATAAGTGTGCTTTATGTAAGATATAAGCCTTGGATCCAATATGAAAAATATTGGTACTGTCTTCCGCGCTACGCGCCTCACAATTCAATATTTTACATATTGGATAGTTTTCAGCTTATATCCTATACTAGAAACTGTACTTTCAATCTGTTGATGAAAGAGTGAAGGCAGAGCCTCGTACTTTGCACGCGTCTTCAGCCCTCCGGTGGGATTTCCTTTCCTGCAATTCTATGGAGGTGATTTATTTTATCGCTTATGCTTTTGATGCACTTTACAAAATATGCCAGCATCCATTGATGTACATGTTAAGTTTAAGCCGTTGTTCAGTAATAGAAGGTTCTATTGGAAGTCGTGATAGCGCAGTGGATGCGCGTTCGCTTCAGGTGCGAAAGGTCCGGAGTTCGAGCCCTGCTGGAGCCATTACAATTGTGCCCTTAGGCATTTAACTTCCTCGTGGCGATGGATTCCATCAGGAATGAGGTCTCGAGAGTGATTAATAGAAGTTGTAAGAACTTGTTTCGCAATCGAGCTAAAATAAATTTGTATAAAACTGTTTCTTAAATACTAGACTACAATCAAATCAACACAGTAAGGGCAAATATATTTATCACATAACTTTGCTTGTATTCAGTGTAATACAGTCATCTCATAATTTCTTATATGCTCACACGTGTAATAACATCTGATTGGTTGAGAAAATAATCCGTATAATTTGTAAATAAAACTCTAAAGTATGCAAATTTCTATTTAAATTGGTACATAACGTTAATGGTAAGACAATAGCCTCGAGACTTATTTTTAATCGTAGTTTATGACGCTGTTTAAGACATAAATATAACGCTGCTATGCGTAGTGACGTCCTGACAATTTCATGACGATATAACAATTTGCACCGACACTTAGCGCCAAAATGAAAGTAGCAACGTTATTTATTAAAACGAGCGCCATGGTAACGTGATAAAAAGGGATCTTACACTCGTGATGATTTCATGCCATATTTTATGAAACTTGTTTAATAGCAAAATTTCAAAACTTGTTTTAAAAAAAATATGGCATGAAATCACAACTCGCGCAAGATCCTCTATACATTGTTATCTACATGTTTCCACAATGATGTATAATTTCAAAACATTAACGCCCCTTCCGTTACCATATGTTCAAATACTAATATCCTAAATATTATGTTCCGTGTAAATGGAAAGTTCTATTTCATTTATTTTTAAATACTAGTATTCTATAAATGGCCAGTACCATGCAAAAATGGGTGCTCGGACATTTTTCAGAATAATTGGACTAAAATTACACATTTTCCAGAAAAATTAGATTAAAATCACACATTTTCCAGAATAAATACACTAAAATTACACATAATCATTTCCCAGAAAAATTAGACTAAACTACACATTTTCCCAAAATCTTTATATTACTCCATAATTTCATTGGATTGAGGCGAATCTGTTGCCATAGGAACAGTGTTTCCAAGCCCATCACTCATCACTTTGTTAGAAACGGATAATGGCATATGATATTTGGTCATGGTTTAAGCTATAAATGTGAATGATGATGTTAACAATCTTATATATGGTGCATTTCTTATATCGATAGTAAAAATATACTGACGTCACGATTATAGAACATTATTAATGTTGATGCGACGTTTCAAACCTTCTTTCGAAAACAACTGTTTATGTGTCACTAAACAAGTCACAACTTTGGTAACATATCGAGTTGAAATGTTCAGGATTTGTTTTTTGAGACATTGTGGTATAGACCGGATATAGCAACTTCATATTTGTTAATTATGTCCGAGTGCCCCTTTTCGTGCGTCATTATGTCCGAGTGCCCCTTTTCGTGCGTCATTATGTCCGAGTGCCCCTTTTCATGCGTCATTATGTCCGAGTGCCCCTTTTCATGCATCATTATGTCCGAGTGCCCCTTTTCATGCGTCATTATGTCCGAGTGCCCCTTTTCGTGCGTCATTATGTCCGAGTGCCCCTTTTCGTGCGTCATTATGTCCGAGTGCCCCTTTTCGTGCGTCATTATGTCCGAGTGCCCCTTTTCATGCGTCATTATGTCCAAGTGCCCCTTTTCATGCGTCATTATGTCCGAGTGCCCCTTTTCGTGCATCATTATGTCCGAGGGCCCCTTTTCATGCGTCATTATGTCCGAGTGCCCCTTTTCATGCGTCATTATGTCCGAGTGCCCCTTTTCTTGCGTCATTATGTCCGAGTGCCCCTTTTCTTGCGTCATTATGTCCGAGTGCCCCTTTTCATGCGTCATTATGTCCGAGTGCCCCTTTTCATGCGTCATTATGTCCGAGTGCCCCTTTTCGTGTGTCATTATGTCCGAGTGCCCCTTTTCGTGCGTCATTATGTCCGAGTGCCCCTTTTCGTGCGTCATTATGTCCGAGGCCCCTTTTCGTGCGTCATTATGTCCGAGGGCCCCTTTTCGTGCGTCATTATGTCCGAGTGCCCCTTTTCGTGCATCATTATGTCCGAGGGCCCCTTTTCGTGCGTCATTATGTCCGAGTGCCCCTTTTCGTGCATCATTATGTCCGAGTGCCCCTTTTCATGCGTCATTATGTCCGAGTGCCCCTTTTCATGCGTCATTATGTCCGAGTGCCCCTTTTCATGCGTCATTATGTCCGAGGGCCCCTTTTCATGCGTCATTATGTCCGAGTGCCCCTTTTCATGCGTCATTATGTCCGAGTGCCCCTTTTCAAGCGTCATTATGTCCGAGTGCCCCTTTTCATGCGTCATTATGTCCGAGTGCCCCTTTTCGTGCGTCATTATGTCCGAGTGCCCCTTTTCATGTGTCATTATGTCATAGTGCCCCTTTTCGTGCGTCATTACATCCGAGTGCCCCTTTTCATGCGTCATTATGTCCGAGTGCCCCTTTTCGTGCGTCATTATGTCCGAGTGCCCCTTTTCATGTGTCATTATGTCATAGTGCCCCTTTTCGTGCGTCATTACATCCGAGTGCCCCTTTTCATGTGTCACCGGCCATATTTATTATTATGTTCATTATAAACGGAAGGTTCTTACATGTATTTCCTTTCACAGAAATTTCTATACATGTATTATGTACCTTGTTCATGGAGTGTTCCATTTCTGTTACTTGCAACATGACTGTCCAGACACTTATATAACGTTTTCAAACATCATGTTCAAGTCAAAGTTTTCCTGCATGTACAGTCATGTACATTATCTCGACATGTGTGGATTCTCTCTCATGTGAACCACCATGTGTCTATTCAAATGTCCAGATCTGGTGAACCTCTTCGCGCATATTACACACTCGAACGGTTTCTCTCCTGTATGAATTCGCAAGTGTTCCTTCAGATGTCCACCCTGAGAAAACGTCTTGTTGCATATAGTGCACAGATGCGGTTTCTCCTCTGTATGAATACGTATGTGTCTCTTGAGAACTCCAAGTATCGTGAAAGCCTTGCCACATATGTTGCATACAAACGGTTTCTCTCCCGTATGTCTTAGCATATGAGTCTGCAAATGTGACG
Organism: Archivesica marissinica; assembly: GCA_014843695.1. Classification (NCBI taxonomy): domain Eukaryota; kingdom Metazoa; phylum Mollusca; class Bivalvia; order Venerida; family Vesicomyidae; genus Archivesica; species Archivesica marissinica. The sequence goes on along the minus strand of CM026396.1, from coordinate 22,737,289 downwards.
AGCTTGTGAAGGCTTTCGTGCAGAGTTCACACGCATATGGTTTCCCACCGGACATATGAATCGACATGTGACTCCTCAGGTACACCTGTTTGATGAATGTTTTCTTGCATATGTCACAAGCATACGACTTCTCTCCGGTATTATCGAGCTTGTGCGATGCATTCAACTTGCTGGCAATGTCAGAAACGTCCGGTTTCTCTCCGTTTCTCACAATGTCCTTGTTCGTACTTCGCAGTGCGGCTACCTCTACACTGCTGTCATCACTATCTACTAATTTCTCTTCCGTATTAGCAAGTATGTGTTCAATCAAGTTCCCGGGTTGGGTGAACGGTTTCTTGTAAGTGTTAAACTCGCATGGTTTCTTGTCCACATGAACATTCATGTGCTTCTTCAAACGTCTGGGTGAATTGAATGACTTGCTGCATATATGGCAAATATGTGGCTTCCCTACCGTATGAATATGCCTGTGTTCCTTCAAATGTCCAGACCGAACGAATGCCTTTTTGCATATATCGCACACATACGGTTTTTCTCCCGTATGAAGGCGCAGATGCTCCTTCAAATGTCCAGATCGAGTGAATGACTTCTCACATATAACACACACATGCGGTCTTTCTCCCGTATGAATAAGCAGATGCTCCTTCAAATGACCCGATTGTCCGAAACTTTTCGTACATGTTTCGCACTTGTACGGTTTCTCTCCTGTATGACTACGCATGTGCCTTTTCAAACTACACGATGATGAGAAGGATTTTGTGCAGAACAAACACTCGTGATATTGGAGACCGACCGGTACTGTCAGCGACATCCTTGATCTGTAATTGGATATTTATAGTATATATATTATCTAAGGAAATATTAAACTATGTTCCAAATATTCGAATTAAAAATACACTATTTATGACTAATATTTGACTATGAATAACCTACAAATTAGTGTTTAAATTCTTCCTATTTAAGATGTGCTTGGTCTAAGACTGTGAATGAACATTCTAAGACTGTGAATGAACATTCTAAGACCGTGAATGAACATTCTAAGACCATGAATGAATGTTCTAAGACCATGAATGAATGTTCTAAGACTGTGAATGAGCATTCTAAGACTGTGAATGAACATTCTAAGACTGTGAATGAATGTTCTAAGACTGTGAATGAACATTCTAAGACCGTGAATGAACATTCGAAGACTGTGAATGAACATTCTAAGACTGTGAATGAACATTCTAATACGGTGAATGAACATTCTAATACTGTGAATGAACATTCTAAGACTGTGAATGAACATTCTAAGACTGTGAATGAACATTCTAAGACCGTGAATGAACATTCTAAGACTGTGAATGAACATTCTAATACTGTGAATGAACCTTCTAAGACTGAATGAACTAAAACTGTGATTGAACATTCTAAGACTGTGAATGAATGTTCTAAGACTGTGAATGAACATTCTAAGACCGTGAATGAATGTTCTAAGACTGTGAATGAGCATTCTAAGACTGTGAATGAACATTCTAAGACTGTGAATGAATATTCTAAGACTGTGAATGAACATTCTAAGACTGTGAATGAACATTCTAAGACCGTGAATGAATGTTCTAAGACTGTGAATGAACATTCTAAGACCATGAATGAACATTCTAAGACCGTGAATGAATGTTCTAAGACTGTGAATGAACTTTCTAAGACTGTGAATGAACATTCTAAGACTGTGAATGAATGTTCTAAGACTGTGAATGAACATTCTAAGACCATGAATGAACATTCTAAGACCATGAATGAATGTTCTAAGACTGTGAATGAGCATTCTAAAACAGTGAATGAACATTCTAAGACTATGAATGAACATTCTAAGACTGTAAATGAACATTCTAAAACTGAGAATGAAAATTCTAAGACTGTGAATGAACATTCTAAAACTGTGAATGAACATTCTAAAACTGAATGAACTAAAACTGTGATTGAACATTCTAAGACTGTGAATGAACATTCTAAGACTGTGAATGAACATTCTAAGACTGTGAATGAACATTCTAATACTGTGAATGAACATTCTAAGACTGTGAATGAACATTCTAAGACTGTGAATGAATGTTCTAAGACTGTGAATGAACATTCTAAGACTGTGAATGAACATTCTAATACTGTGAATGAACATTCTAAGACTGTGAATGAACATTCTAAGACTGTGAATGAATATTCTAAGACTGTGAATGAACATTCTAAGACTGTGAATGAACATTCTAAGACCATGAATGAATGTTCTAAGACTGTGAATGAGCATTCTAAGACTGTGAATGAACATTCTAAGACTGTAAATGAATGTTCTAAGACTGTGAATGAACATTCTAAGACTGTAAATGAACATTCTAAGACTGTGAATGAACATTCTAAGACTGTAAATGAACATTCTAAAACTGAGAATGAAAATTCTAAAACTGTGAATGAACATTCTAAGACCGTGAATGAATGTTCTAAGACTGTGAATGAACATTCTAAGACTGTAAATGAACATTCTAAGACTGTGAATGAACATTCTAAGACTGTAAATGAACATTCTAAAACTGAGAATGAAAATTCTAAGACTGTGAATGAACATTCTAAGACCGTGAATGAACATTCGAAGACTGTGAATGAACATTCTAAGACTGTAAATGAACATTCTAAGACTGTAAATGAACATTCTAAGACTGTGAATGAACATTCTAAGACTGTAAATGAACATTCTAAAACTGAGAATGAAAATTCTAAGACTGTGAATGAACATTCTAAGACCGTGAATGAACATTCTAAGACTGTGAATGAACATTCTAAGACTGTAAATGAACATTCTAAAACTGTGAATGAACATTCTAAGACTGTAAATGAACATTCTAAGACTGTGAATGAACATTCTAATACTGTGAATGAACATTCTAAGACTGTGAATGAACATTCTAAGACTAAATGAACATTCTAAGACTGAGAATGAACATTTTAAGACTGTGAATGAACATTCTAAGACCATGAATGAACATTCTAAGACTGTGAATGAATGTTCTAAGACTGTGAATGAACATTCTAAGACCGTGAATGAACATTCTAAGACTGTGAATGAACATTCTAAGACTGTGAATGAACATTCTAATACTGTGAATGAACATTCTAATACTGTGAATGAACATTCTAAGATTGTGAATGAACATTCTAAGACTGTGAATGAACCTTCTAAGACTGAATGAACTAAAACTGTGATTGAACATTCTAAGACTGTGAATGAATGTTCTAAGACTGTGAATGAACATTCTAAGACCGTGAATGAATGTTCTAAGACTGTGAATGAGCATTCTAAGACTGTGAATGAACATTCTAAGACTGTGAATGAACATTCTAAGACTGTGAATGAACATTCTAATACTGTGAATGAACATTCTAAGACTGTGAATGAACATTTTAAGACTGTAAATGAACATTCTAAGACTAAATGAACATTCTAAGACTGAGAATGAACATTTTAAGACTGTGAATGAACATTCTAAGACCATGAATGCATGTTCTAAGACCATGAATGAATGTTCTAAGACCCGTGAATGAACATTCTAAGACCCGTGAATGAACATTCTAAAACTGTGAATGAACATTCTAAAACTGTGAATGAACATTCCAAGACTGTGAATGAACAGTCTAAAACTGTGAATGAACATTCTAAAACTGTGAATGAACATTCTAAGACTGTGAATGAACATTCTAAAACTGTGAATGAACATTCTAAAACTGTGAATGAACATTCTAAAACTGTGAATGAACATACCGGTATATATTTTTCTATCAGGCTAGGAGTCTTGCAAGACTGAGCTACATCATATTACTCCTCCAGTCTGCACACTTGTCTGAAACAAAACAAATTTGGATTAGACAAATTTATTGTAGCTCGATTGCAAATACAAGTTTGTACCACAGTAGATTAATCGCTCTCTAGACCTCATTGCTGATGGAATCCATTGCCATGAGGGAGAGAGAAGAGGTGATGTGGAACTAAGTGTCTTGCTTGAGGACACCATCACCGTGGTTCTGACGGGGCTCAAGCTAACAACCTCTCAGTTACAGGGTCGCCACTGTATCCATTACACAATGAAAGGTCCATTACAATACAAGCGTTCGTTCTAGGTCAGAGTTTTTGGGGAGAAGTGAGAAAGCGTGCGATTGCATCCTTGAATAGTGTTCTTTAATATACTTCTGTAAAATATGGTTAAAATACACAGTATGACTGTTAAATACAACATTTGAATAGGAGTGCTTTATTTTATAATGGGCCAGTGTTTCTTACTGGCCAACATTTTTGTATGAAAATGGTTATATAATTTAATTATTTTTAGGGAGAAGTTGGGCCCGGGGGGTGGTGGGATGGCCAAAATATTGTTTTAATTTTTTTTTTATAGGGAGAAGTGGGGCCCCTAGGGGGCAAAGTCAGGGTCCCTAGGGCAACTAATTCGCCCATGACGCCCTCTACAATGAACACTGCACTACGGAAACATAGGAAATAATGTTACAAGTCTAAGAACATATATTATGACATTGGATATTTTTGGTTACCTCCCTTACATAATAATATATACCTGTAAATTTCTTCATAAATATAAGCTAAGATAGTCAACAATTGTTGAATAGACAATAATATATAGGTCATTGATACTAAATATAGAGAATTGGCTTCGGCTCTATAACCTTGTGAAATAAAATGCAAGAAATAACTTGGTACTGGCGATTATCGTATCATAGCAACATATCGCATGCAAAACCAAATTTTGTGGGTAATTAACTTTCTAATTATAGAACAGCTACGGTCATACAGCTACGGTCACACGGCAACTTTCCAGCTAGTACTTCCTGTTTGCTATTCGGAGAGTGGAGTTAGTTTATACAAATTTATTTTAGCTCGATTGCGAAACAAGTTCTTTCAACTTATATTAAATCACTCTCAAGACCTCATTCCTGATGGAATCCATCGCCACGAGGGAGAGAGAAGAGGCAATGTGGAAATTTAAATGCCTTGCCTAAGGGCACAATCGTAACGGCTCCAGCGGGGCTCAAACTCCGTGGAGCTAAAACACTTGGCTGAATAGCAGGCAACATAGATCCTGTTCAGACCCGGCGATCTATGTTGTTTGTAAATGTGATTTTATTTACTCAGCAAGCAAAGGGTTAAAACAGGGATCAGTTTAGAGGGCGATGTGGGCGAAATTGTCGCCCTAAGGACCCTGACTTCCCTAAAAATGATTAAAAAAATATTTTTTGGTTTTTACTATTTTCAAACCAAATTTTGTCTAGTAAGATACACTGGCCCATTATAAAGCACTCCTTCTATTCAAATGTTGTATTTAATGGTTGTACTGTGCATTTTAACCCTATTTTGCAGAAGTATATTAAAGAACACCATTTAAGGAAGCGATCACACTCTTTCTCACTTCTTAAATCAAGCTCATGTGTTGTGCCCTCAAGTGTTGTGCCCTTGCCCTCATGTGTTATGCCCTCATGTGTTATGCCCTCATGTGTTGTGCCCTCATGTGTTATGCCCTCATGTGTTGTGCCCTCATGTGTTGTGCCCTCATGTGTTGTGCCCTCAAGTGTTGTGCCCTTGCCCTCAAGTGTTGTGCCCTCAAGTGTTATGCCCTCAAGTGGTGTGCCCTCATGTGTTTGCCCTCATGTGTTGTGCCCTCATGTGTTGTGCCCTCATGTGTTGTGCCCTCAAGTGGTGTGCCCTCATGTGTTGTGCCCTTAAGTGTTGTGCCCTTGCCCTCAATTGGTGTGCCCTCATGTGTTATGCCCTCATGTGTTATGCCCTCAAGTGTTATGCCCTCAAGTGTTGTGCCCTCATGTGTTGTGCCCTCAAGTGTTGTGCCCTCATGTGTTCTGCAGTGTTTTAGAATAATGTCATCAACATGGATTTGGGTGGTTTCATCTACTTTCCGGTGTGTTACAACTTATATTAAACACTCTCGAGACCTCATTCCTGATGGAATCCATCGCCACGAGGGAGAGAGAAGAGGCAATGTGGAATTTAAATGCCGATAATTTTATTATTCACACTTCATTAAATTAATTAGGTAATCAGCTAATCACTTAGACCAATTAATTTTGTGACCATTCATTGTTACCACAAACACCTTACCAAGTTTCAGGTTTCAAATTTATAGGCATAATCAGCAACTATATTGCCGTTGGCCATTTACAATGATAGAAATATGGCAAATACATCATAAAACATGTTACAGACAGATCTGACACGCTGGATTGGTAATCCAGGGATCGCAGGTTCGATCCCCCGTCTGACCATAATAAAATTAACAGTCTTTCAGATGAGACATTAAACCGAGGTAGTGTGTCGGTGCTTTACACCGTGCACGTAAAAGAACCAGAGGAGACTCTGGAATGGGTCTCTGTATCATTGCATTATCCTCCAAAAATTTAAAATGACTAATCTCTTCAGGAGGCGTCGCTCATATGGGCAACCGGTAGCGATGATAAATAAACGTAAAACACACACAAAACATGTTACAGATATACATATATAAACAAATACAATACATTTAAGAAACAGTAGTAATTGACAGTACTTACACATATTTCTCAAATATATTTTTGAATGACATGATAGCTATAAATTTATTCATTGATTACTGTATATAATTACAATAATGAATGAATAAAATATATTGTCTGCCTCCGTGGTCTAGTGGTTACGGTCACCGACTTGTATACCACTGTAGCCTAGCATCACTGATGGTCACGGGTTCGAGTTAGTCCAAATATTTAGACTTGAAAAATGTAACATTTCACTATCAAGGCATTTTTCAAATAACAGATGGAAAAAAATTATGTAGAGGTCTTATATATAGTCCTGACTAGGGTTCGAGTCCCGCTCAGACCGTGTCTCATTATATGAAAAAGTTGGCAGTTTCTTACTGAGGTTGGTGCACCAAGTACTGGCTAACTGCTGGAGCCTTCCCAGGAAAGGTGTTGTTAGGTAAACTGCCCGTCGCTCAAATAGGCAACCGGTAGCAACGTTAAATAAACTTAAATAAATACACATAGATAAAGTAGATAGATGAACTATGAGTAGAACAAACCTCCAACAACCCATTGAAATAGTTGGACACTTTGCTCAGTATATTTGTCCATACAGTGTATATGTGTTGAGTTTGTTAATTTGAAGGAAAACTGGCTCGGGAGATCCAATATAGAAAAAACAATTCTGTCAGCTGGTAGGGGCTGGATGATATTCTGTGTACAACAGTATATGCCGTTTCCACAGAGGCATATTGGCAATAGGGATATGCGTGCGTACATTTTCTGGAATAACCCAATATCATTAAACTACAGATAGTACAGTTTGAGTATGTATGTATGTTCCATTAATGTCAAACCCCTTGCGAGGACGTAGACATGTTTTCCTGGGCAAGCTTAGCCGACCTAAGTGGTTAACCAGTACTAAGCAATGTGTGTGAGGTACCTTGCTCACTACATACGTGGCCTGACGATATATTCCAGATCCGACGCTCTACCACTGGACCACGGATGTCACACAGTACATCATAACTACATGGTAATATCGCTTTAAAAAAAAATGTAATTAACATAATAAATGTAAATACAAATCACTTAATTTAACATAATTATTTACCGACTAACTTATGCATGGAACACTACCACTTCCGTAAGCAAAAACACCATTACACTAACCCAATATGCGCGTAATGTCATCGTATTTACCAAACTAAGACAAACCTGAAGACCAGCTTTTGAATAGGACAAATGGTGGTTTATGTGACATGGGAAACAACTGCGTAGAACTATATTTCCGGTATTACATGTAATTGAAAACTAGCCAGTTATGATCGTAGTTTAACATGTAAAATAATTCTATAAATCAGTAGATATTTAACGGTTATTACGTGGCTAGTTTCATATCACCATAGGTATCGACCGGAGGTAACTTGATATTGTGTGGCGTCCGTGATCCAGTGGTAGAGCGTCGGATTTGGAATCTAACAGTAGGCTATGTATTAGTCCAAATATTTAGATTTGAAAAATGTGACATTTTACTATCCAGGCATTTTTCAAATAACAGAATTTTTTTATTATGTAGAGGTCTTATTTATAGGACTAGCTATGTATGTATGTATGTGTGTATGTATGTTCCATTAATGTAAAACCCATTGCAGGGACCTAGACATGTTAGACATAAACAGTCCCGGGCTCGATACTCGGTCAGGCCACGTATGTAGCGTCATTGAGTAAGGCACCTCACACACATTGCGTAGTACTGGTTAACCACTTAGGTCGGCTAAGCTTGACCAGGAAAACATGTCTACGTCCCCGCAAGGGGTTTGACATTAATGGAACATACATACATGTATACGTCCCCGCATGGGGTTTGACATTAATGGAACATACATACATGTCTACGTCCCCGCAAGGGGTTTGACATTAATGGAACATACATACATGTCTACGTCCCCACAAGGGGTTTGACATTAATGGAACATACATACATGTATACATCCCCGCAAGGGGTTTGACATTAATGGAACATACATACATGTCTACGTCCCCGCAAGGGGTTTGACATTAATGGAACATACATACATGTCTACGTTCCCGCAAGGGGTTTGACATTAATGGAACATACATACATGTCTACGTCCCTGCAAGGGGTTTGACATTAATGGAACATACATACATGTATACATATGATCGTAGTTTAACATGTAAAATAATTCTATAACCAGTAGATATTTAAAGGTTATTACGTGGCTAGTTTCATATCACCATAGGCATCGACCGGAGGTAATTTGATATCTGCCTGAGACTAAATGTAATTTGATATCTGCCTGAGACTAGATGTAACTTGATATCTGTCTGAGACCGAAGGTAACCTGATATCAGTATGAGACCGGATGTAACTTGATATCTGTCTGAGACCGGAGGTAACTTGATATCAGCCTGAGACTGGAGGTAACTTGATATCAGCATGAGACCGGAGGTAACTTGATATCAGCTTGAGACCGGAGGTAACTTGATATCAGCATGAGACTGGATGTAACTTGATATCAGCCTGAGACTGGATGTAACTTGATATCAGCATGAGACCGGAGGTAACTTGATATCAGCTTGATACCGGAGGTAACTTGATATCAGCATGAGACTGGATGTAACTTGAAATCAGCCTGAGACTGGATGTAACTTGAAATCAGCCTGAGACTGGATGTAACTTGAAATCAGCCTGAGACCGAAGACTGATATGAAACTAGCCACGTAATAACATATGGCGTCCGTGGTCCAATGGTAGAGCGTCGGATTTGGAATCGAATGGTCCGGGTTCGATACTCAGTCAGGCCACGTATGTAGTGTCATTGAGCAAGTCACCTCACACACATTGCTGGTTAACCGCTATGGTCGGCTAAGCATGCCCAGGAAAACATGTCTAGGTCCCCGCAAGGGGTTTGACATTAATGGAACATACATACATACGTATTTCAGTCTTTCCAGAAAAAACGTACACATTTATTACTTTTGATATAAATTTGAACATTTAATAACCGAAATCCACAGGCATAAGACACAAATTTGTTTTTTTGCCATATGGTCATATAGTAAATAATGCAAAAAAAAAATTGTGTCTGTGCCGAAATCATGATCTCCATTATCCATTTATCAGGAATAAATCACAATTACTGAATTAGATACACAAACACGATTGAAATATTATTACCAGACTACAAACATTTATTATCTGTCAAATTTGACACATCTGATACGATACCAGTACTTAACAAACTGGCACCGAGTGCACATGCATTATTTAGGGTATACAAATTTATTTCAGCTCGATTGCAAAACAAGTTCTTTCAATTTATATAAATCACTCTCGAGACCTCATTCCTGATGGAATCCATCGCCATGAAGGAGAAGAGGAAATGTGGAATTTAAATGCCTTGCCTAAGGGGACAATCGTAACGGCTCCAGCGTAGCTCGAACTCCGGACCTTTCGCACCTGAAGCGAACGCGCATCCACTGCGCTATCACGACTTCCACACAAAGTTTTGATACAGCTTTTTCTGGTTTGATACGTTCTCGTGCACGCACATGATTGGTCGACAAGAATGGTGTCGCTAAAATTCACCTCAATTCTAATTCTGAAGATACTATATTCAACATAACACATTGATCGGAAGAATGAATATCCACGTGCATACTAGTGATGTTAGATGGCATTGACGATGGCAGCATCTATAATACACAAACCTACATCCATCTGAACATTGACCCAGACGGATCTGTAGTACAGTGGTAACATGTTAGACTGGTAATCCAGGGATCGCAGGTTCGATTCCCCCGTTTGACCTTAATAAAATGAACAGTCTTTCAGATGGGACTTAAATTAAGGTGCTCCAACCACCAACCTTCCACAAGTGAGCACACAGGTCAAGCCACCAACCTTCCACAAGTGAGCACACTGGTCAAATCACCAACCTTTCACAAGTGAGCACACTGGTCAAATCACCAACCTTTCACAACTGAGCACACTGGTCAAGCCACCAACCTTCCACAAGTGAGCACACTGGTCAAATCACCAACCTTCCACAAGCAGGGAACAGGTTCAATCCCCCAGACATCCGCAAGCGTGCTCCAGGTATAAGACACCAACTATCCGTGAGATCTGTATACATTTCGGGATAAATAAGACTATCTGCCAAGGGAGGTAAAAATAAGACTATCTGCCAAGGGAGGTAAAAATAAGACTATCTGCCAAGGGAGGTAAAAATAAGACTTTATCTGCCAAGGGACGTAAAAATAAGACTATCTGCCAAGGGAGGTAAAATAAGATGTTATCTGCCAAGGGAGGTAAAATAAGACGTTATCTGCCAAGGGAGGTAAAATAAGACGTTATCTGCCAAGGGAGGTAAAATAAGACTATCTGCCAAGGGAGGTAAAATAAGACTATCTGCCAAGGGAGGTAAAATAAGACGTTATCTGCCAAGGGAGGTAAAATAAGACTATCTGCCAAGGGAGGTAAAAATAAGACTTTATCTGCCAAGGGAGGTAAAAATAAGACTTTATCTGCCAAGGGATGTAAAAATAAAGACTGTATCTGCCCAGGGAGGTAAAAATAAAGACTGTATCTGCCAAGGGACGTAAAAATAAGACTATCTGCCAAGGGAGGTAAAATAAGACATCTGCCAAGGGAGGTAAAAATAAGACTGTATCTGCCAAAGGAGGTAAAAATAAAAACTGTATCTGCCAAGGGACGTAAAATAAGATTGTATCTGCCAAGGAGGTAAAATAAGACGTTTCTGCCAAGGGAGGTAAAATAAAACTGTATCTGCCAAGGGAGGTAAAAATAAAGACTGTATCTGCCCAGGGAGGTAAAAATAAAGACTGTATCTGCCAAGGGAGGTAAAAATAAGACTTTATCTGCCAAGGGAGGTAAAAATAAGACTATATCTGCCAAGGGACGTAAAAATAAAGACTGTATCTGCCAAGGGAGGTAAAAATAAGACTTTATCTGCCAAGGGAGGTAAAAATAAGACTATCTGCCAAGGGAGGTAAAAATAAAGACTATCTGCCAAGGGAGATAAAATAAGACTATCTGCCAAGGGAGGTAAAATAAGACTATCTGCCAAGGGAGGTAATAGAAAAACGAAGCAATGTCACTCATCGACTACAGGTAGGTGTGTTATGGATGGAGCAAAAGTAAAATAAGATAAGTTTTCATATTTATTTAATCTTACGAGTCTATAATATATTATCAAAATGAGAAAACATTCTAGTCTAAACTAAGTTTCACAGCTGGAAATGATTCTAGGTGACACTCCACTACTATCAAGAAATATTTCCGGCTGTGACCTGTGGTTGCATATAGAATCTTTTGCTGCTGTTACACACACAACGTGCTCAACCAGAATCTCTTCTAATTGTGACACAGTTCCACGACAGTGAATACTTCCTCACATTTTATCGTGTGATTTTAATTTTTTTATGTGACTTTTTATGTCGAATAGAAAGCTATATGTCAGTTTCTGTGTAATTATAGAGTTCTTGGTAAACTTTGAAAAACAAAGCACCGAGTTCTACTTTTTTTTAATTATTAACCCTTTCAACACCACAGACCTCTAAATTGGCTTACAAAAAAGTGTAGATCCAGATGAGCCAGCTCGTGACGAGCCGTCTCATCAGGATCTGCACTTTTTTCAAGTAGTATTACTAATTTTAGACAAAATTACCCATCTTGATAAATGAACTGGTCCGAATGTAATTTTCTTATTCATTTATTGGTCTAAGAATATCATGGACCAGTCCATGTCAGTTACTTGGTGTTGAATGGATTTAAAAAAACAAGAATGAAACGGATTGTTCATCGTCTCACTAGAATATAGGTACATGTACTATTACAACAAAAGCAATAAAGAAAACAGTTATCAGAAGTGTATAAAGATAGGAAATGTTCAAAGTGCATAGCAGGCCCGTAGCCACGCCAAGGCACATCGAGGTAGCTGCCTCGGTTAACATTTTCAAAGCCCAAAAAAATAACGACAAATTAAATAAATAAAATGCAAACAAATATCCCTTTGCTGTATAAAATGTTGACTTCTAGAAAGCTGAAAGGTCAGTACATAATTATACGTCTAAACTCATTAAATAAGAAAACGCTAGAATTCGCTTCTGTACCCCAACCATTTTAAGGGGGAACATGCCCCCGGATCCCGTACTGCCTCGGTTGAAATTTGCCTCTGGCTACGGTACTGCACAGCAACAAACTTGTACATTAATTTTTCATCATAATTAACAAATATTTTGTAAAGCTAAAAGGACAAATCACTATCGACAATAATAAGATATTTGTATTTGTTCAGCGCAAGATTGGAATTTATCTCGCCGTGATACGCGTGAAAATACAATATTTCGGAGCTCACGAGATGAAGATTAATTCCATACTTACGCTGAAAAACACAATTTTTATTTTATTTTATGTTTTCCAATGATAACCGCGCACTTTAGTGGCCTAAGCCTGATCACATTCTATTTCATCCCACTGAGAGCCCCCTCACATTGATGTCGAAAAACCTCATTACTACCATTCAAGTTGATACAATACACACGTGAATTAGTTCACATTTTAAATTTAGTTGACGTTAATTAATCGTCAAGTTATGCACATTACCGTAGACATGAAATTCATGCAAATCTTCTTCATTTGATAAACAGATATTTGCAATAACATATACAAATGTACCAAAATGTTTCTGTCTGTATCAGGCGGAATATTACGGTAACTGTTATTTTTCAGCAACTTTTTTTTTCCATCCCTGACTTTTTTTCCGGCATAGAATTTTTGTGAGTTTTTTGTTGTTTTCGTCTACATAGACCCATGTGATGTATATTCAAATGTATAAAGAGCATGTTTAATGCTTAATAAATACTTATCTCAACTGTTCTATTCTTATTACTAGTCATACAGGGCATGCTAAATGGATACATGTAATGAGAGACATCAGTCAGTTACTGCCCCTGAATACTCCTATTATGTGTTTTCTTCTGTTTTTATCGTTGTTTCTGTTGCACAACATGCCAGCAATTTTATTCCACTATCGCTTTATATGATTATTAAATTACTATATCTCAACATATCTCCTACAGTATATGCAATGGGTACTTATTTGTAAAACAATGCTATCAGTTAATTAACACGATTTTGATATAATCACAATTATCATACCACAACATCTGGTTAGGGAACAACAGTAAAAACAAAGGATTCTAACTGAAAGGACCTATTCACATTTTGGAATAAATCAGACTTTATCTGCTAAGGGAGGTAATAGAAAATTAGAGATGTCTCTCATTTATGGAAGTAGTTCCAACAACAATAAGCAGTGAGAAATCAAATATGTTATTCCACTGGGGAGTAACACATTTTATTTCACTGATAAATTTCTATATTTCCACCGGAAAACATAAAATAAAACCTATACGTTGAATTACAAAACCCAGTACAAATATTATATCAATTTGTGGTTTAGCTGACATTAAAAAAATTCAATACATGTAAAAACAACTTATTTTAAAACATTATTTATTTTACAACGATTGCGAAGCAAGTTCTAACAACTAATATTTATCACTCTCGTTGGCGCGGATGAAAGCGTATATGTGGTCATTCGTGTGGGAGGAAACCGGAGAAAACCCACCTGTCCGATTTGGCGACCACTGTACCATCTCACATACTTCTCGGTCCGAGGATCGAACCCGGGTTGCATTGGTGAGAAGCGAGTGAGCTAACCACTGCGCTAAGCGGACAGCCTAAGACTTATTTTAAAAAACACCTTGGCAAAATAATCAATAAAAATTAAACATTCACTAATTAATATTCAATTTTCCCTTCATTAACTACCTTGGTGGTAGCGCATACGCTTCAGGTATGAAGGGCTCCGAGTTCAAGCGCCGCTGGAGCCATTACGATTGTGCCTGTGGGCAAGGCAATTAAATTCCACGTTGCATCTTCTCTCTCCCTCGTGGCGATGGATTCCATCAGGAATGAGGTCTCGAGAGTGATTAATATAAGTTGTAAGAACTTTGCAATCGAGCTAAAATAAATTTGTATAAACTAAACTTCTATCTTTCTTCTATCTTTCATCATATGTCTCCTAAAATGTCGTTATTTAATAGATTTGGTATAATTATAGAAGTGTTTAAATGTCGTTATTTAATAGATTTTGTATAATTATAGAAGTGTTTAAATATTGTTATTTAATAATTTTGTATAATTATAGAAGTGTTTAAATGTCGTTATTTAATAGATTTTGTATAATTACAGAAGTGTTTAAATGTTGTTATTTAATAAATTTCAACAAAATATGGTTAAAATGCACAGTATCACCATTAAATATAACATTTGAATACGAGGAGTGCTTTAGGATGGGCCAGTGTATCTTACAGGACAAAATTGTGTATGAACATTTTATTTTTTAGGGGAGAAGTGGGGTCACCCAGGGGCTGAAGTCAGGGTTCCTAGGGCGACTATTTCACCCAAATCACCCTCTAGAATGAGCCCTGGCCCCGAGGTTATAAAACTTTTCTTAGATATCAAGCTCAAGTGATCTGATTGGTTGATTCTGATTGTGACTGTCAGCTGAACCAATCAAGATGATTGAGACTGAGTTTCGAGATTGGAGAAACGTTTTATAACCTCCAGGTATTTGTTTGATTCAATAATAATCTCCGACTCACCGCTAGCCTAATAAAAGCATCCAATTAAAATTAGATAAATAAAATATAAAAATAAATATTGTTGACTGCTTAATACAGGTTGACTGATTAATAGAGGGGTTGACAGATTAATACAGGGATTGACTGCTTAATACAGTTTGGCTGCTTAATACAGTTTGGCTGCTTAATACAGCAGTTGACTACTTAATACAGGGGTTGACTGCTTAATACAGTTTGGCTGCTTAATACAGGTTGACTGCTTAATATAGGCTGACTGCTTAATACAGGTTGACTGCTTAATACAGAGTGACTGCTTAATAGTTTGGCTGTTTAATACAGGTTGACTGCTTAATACAGTTTGGCTGCTTAATACAGGTTGACTGCTTAATACAGAGTGACTGCTTAATACAGGTTGACTGCTTAATACAGGTTGACTGCTTAATACAGTTTGACTGCTTAATACAGGTTGACTGCTTAATACAGTTTGGCTGCTTAATACAGGTTGACTGCTTAATACAGTTTGGCTGCTTAATACAGGTTGACTGCTTAATACAGGTTGACTGCTTAATACAGGTTGACTGCTTAATACAGGCTGACTGCTTAATACAGGCTGACTGCTTAATACAGGTTGACTGCTTAATACAGTTTGGCTGCTTAATACAGGTTGACTGCTTAATACAGGTTGACTGCTTAATACAGACCGACTGCTTAATACAGTTTGGCTGCTTAATACAGGTTGACTGCTTAATACAGAGTGACTGCTTAATAGTTTGGCTGTTTAATACAGGTTGACTGCTTAATACAGGTTGACTGCTTAATACAGGTTGACTGCTTAATACAGGTTGACTGCTTAATACAGGTTGACAGCTTAATACAGGTTGACTGCTTAATACAGATTGACTGCTTAATACAGGCTGACTACTTAATACAGTTTGGCTGCTTAATACAGGTTGACTGCTTAATACAGGCTGATTGCTTAATACAGTTTGGCTGCTTAATACAGTTTGGCTGCTTAATACAGTTTGGCTGCTTAATACAGTTTGGCTGCTTAATACAGTTTGGCTGCTTAATATAGTTTGGCTGCTTAATACAGGTTGACTGCTTAATACAGTTTGGCTGCTTAATACAGGTTGACTGCTTAATACAGTTTGGCTGTTTAATACAGAGTGACTGCTTAATACAGAGTGACTGCTTAATACAGAGTGACTGCTTAATACAGGTTGACCGCTTAATACAGTTTGGCTGCATAATAAGGGGTTGAACTGTATAAATGACTCTGGGTTTAGCTTATTGTAGGGGTGATAGTTGAAGACGACACTGGTACAATGCTACACCTCGGGTCCGTAATTTCGCTGAGGCACCGCAATGGGTGGATGGCGACCAACAGTATTCTAGATTTGTTCAGCTATCAACGCTAAAAGATTAGCCCAAAAGGCTGGAACCCACACCATTTATATTATCTCGTAATGAAGAATGCATCTTCAACTCAAAAGAGAAACACATGTCTACACTCTCGATGCTGTTTCTGTGGAGCAATAAAAGAATGGAAGTGAATTATATGATGTCAGACGGATCTGTAGTCCAGTGGTCACACGCTGGACTGGTAATCCAGGGATCGCAGGTTCGATCCCCCGTCTGACCCTAATAAAATTAACAGTCTGTCAGATGGGATATTAAACCGAGGTCTCGTGTCGGTGCTTTACACTGTGCACGTAAAAGAACCAGAAGAGACTCTGGAATGGGTCTCTGTCTGTATCATTGCACTATCCTCCAAAATCTAAAATGACTAATCTCTTCAGGAGGCATCGCTCATATGGGCAACCGGTAGCGACTATAAATAAACGTAAAACACACAAATATGATGCCATTGCAATAAAAAAGTCTGATGTAGTAATATGAAGTTTCGCTAGTCTCCATTTGAAATGCCAAACATGCATTTTTAAAACTTTTCAGGAGACAAAAAAAAACAACCAACAATGGGGTTTTGGAGACGAAGTGCAGACAAGCTAAAGGGTCGTAAATCCGCAAATAATTATCCAACTGGAACATGATTACAATATGCACAACTAACACATATACACTATACTGCAGCTTCCTGCCAAGTTTGGTGTGAAAATCCATCAAGGGGTTTTGGAGATGAGGATAAAATCGGACAGACGGCAATCGGACAGACGGCAAAGGCAAAAACAATATGATGGGACATAATACTCACAGAACACCTACCTGGTACAAGTGTAGGGGACAGCACTCCAAGAGCAAATACTTAGTAAATGAGATCCGATATACTATTGTCTTGTGTTTTAAAACCCGTACAGCCAAAATGATAAATTTAATAACGGAAATTTTAAAGCGACACTACATCGGTGAAAACACAAATTTATACAGAATGTAATTTCCTATTATATGGCATAATTTTTTCCCAAATATTTACCTCAAAAACTGAGTATTTAAACTAATAAACATGCGTCGTATACGAGGTTTGTTGACATAACAAAATAATGTAAACAGGGTCGACATACAACCTGTGTATCCCGAATAACGAGATTTATGGTTCAGATTTACCATTATCTCTCACAGTTGTGCCTATGCATATTTATTTGTAGACTAATCTTAGTTAAATTTATTATCTCTAAGCGACAGTATCAAGCGTTTAGTATTGACTACAATGACAAAGAAATGTCAATTCAGGAGCGTGTATGACCGGTATATGAAATCCTACATTCACGTTTGAAAGTTTGTAGACCACAAACACACTATTTATTGATTCAATATTTGTGTTCGAATGTATTCGGAAGAATTTGTAGCATCAATGTATTTATACGTGAACAATGCATTTTTTTGGCTTTTTGCAATGTAATGTCGCTTTAAACATTTATAGTAAACTAAAATATGCATAAATAACAAGCGTATCAATGGTAGTCTACTAAATATAGCAATATAGAAAAATATGCATGTACAAAAGCAACGAGCGCATCACACTTCTAAAGATAGTAACATTTCTAAATATAGCAACATTTCTAAATATAGTAACATTCTAAATATAGTAACATTTCTAAATATAGTAACATTTCTAAATATAGTAACATTTCTAAATATAGGAACATTTCTAAATATAGTAACATTTCTAAATATAGTAACATTTCTAACATGGTTAAATGTAAACAGCGTTATATAATGGTCTGTTAAAATGGTAAATACTGTGGAAAAGAACTTTTATACATATAAATTGTATAATTTATGTTAAAAAATTAATTTATGTTAACAAACTTATTTGCACACAAAAGTGGCATTACAGATCGCAAAAGTGGCCAGACGTGCATGCATGTATTTTAATAAATCCATATATATATATGTGTCGTATAGGAACAATGTAGGAGGTGTCGCTCATATGGGCAACCGGTAGCGACGATAAATAAAACGTAAAACACAATGTAGAAATTCTATTATTAAGAATGGATTCACTTTTTCTTGTTCCTATAAATAGACATACTATGCATATTTAACATTATTCTAATATTCATTAACTTTTGTATTTTTAAAGCGACATTACATCGAAAAACCGTCAAATCAATAATTAGTGTTTTTGCAGCCTACAAACTCTCAAAAGTGAAAGTAGGATTTCAAATAACGGTCAGCCAGGCTCCTGATATGACTTGGAATCATCTATACTAAGCGTGTAATACTGTCATTTAGAGATAATTTAAATCAGATTAGTCTTAAAAATAAATATGGGAGAGATATAGGGTAAATCGTTACTATAAATAGTTATTCAGGATACACACGTTGTATTACGCATGGATGTCGACCCTATGTACATTATTTTGCTATGTCAATAGACGTCGTATACGACGCTTGTTTATTAGTTGAAATACTCAGATTCTGTTGCAAATATTTGGGGGGAAAATATACCATATAATAGAAAATTATATTCTGTAGTTATTTGCGTTTTCACCAATGTATTGTCGCTTTAACATTATTAAAATATTAAATAATTCTTTCCCTTGGCACATAGTTCATTACCTTGGCACACATTTAGTTCTAACAGAGTTCATTCCATGGTAAAATACTTGTTCTACAATTCAACAAAGAGTTCATTCCCTTATCACAATATTCATTCTACAAGAGTTCATTCCCTTATCACAATATTCATTCTACAAGAGTTCATTCCCTTATCACAATATTCATTCTAAAAGAGTTCATTCCCTTATCACAATATTCATTCTACAAGAGTTCATTCCCGTATCACAATATTCATTCTACAAGAGTTCATTCCCTTATCACAATATTCATTATACAAGAGTGCATTCCCGTATCACAATATTCATTATACAAGAGTGCATTCCCTTATCACAATATTCATTATACAAGAGTGCATTCCCTTATCACAATATTCATTCTACAACCCATCAAGAGTATTTCCCCTTGACGCAATAACAATACTTAACATAATCATTATTCAACAAAGAGTCAATTAACGCAACATAAAAGACATACTTTCACATTTTGCTAAAACCTAATGTTCTTAGAAAATAGCACAGGTAATTCCAGAGAAGAACAAGTGTTAGCCCGCTCAGTAAATTCTTAGCAAGAGGTCATTTTCCTTGAAACTAGAAATTGCTTTTGATAAAAATGCACGTCTCCCCCAGCAGAGTGGAGTAATGAAATCATGTAAATGAAATAATTCGAGCATAACTGTGGCAACGAAATATTCACTTTTGTTTACCGAGCTCAGCTGACTGACTAATCAATTTATTTAAAGTCGCCACCGCATAAATGCATTTGGACGGCTGAGTTTTCTAAGATGGTTAAAATACACATCATCGAAAAGTGATGGTTTTACCATTCATAATTATTCTAACTAGACTAACTGCTGTAATCTCAATGTGTGTTCGGTTTTCATATCTCCGACTGTAGCTCACACAGGAATTTGTGCCAACGACAGTCGGGGGTAGACCGGGTAGATACAATACCCGGTGAATGTATACTTCTAAGATGTTAAAAACTGCATATATATAAATATATGTTTACCATTTCTACTACAGTCATTTGATGAGAATACCTCTTGTTACATATGCCTTTGTTGCATTATATCATATTGTGATCGACATGCCACAAGACAATAAATTCTTGCACCCATTTAAACTTTCCTCATTTTACAGCGATTGCGAAACAAGCTTGAACAACTTATATTAATCACTCTCGTTGGCGCGGATGAAAGAGTATATGTGGTCATTCGTGTGGGAGGAAACCGGAGTACCCGGAGAAAACCCACCTGTCCGATCTGGCGACCACTGTACCATCTCACATACTTCCCGGTCCGAGGATCGAACCCGGGTTGCATTGGTGAGAAGCGAGCACACTAATCACTGTGCTAATTGGACAAATGCACCCATATCCATCCAACATCCGAATGTTTACATTAAAATTACAAAGTTAGCTCAGCTTGAAAAGTGCAATGTGATTCAGCAAATGAATAAAACATTCAAATGGCTACAACTCTGTATGACAAACGTATCGAGTGAAACACAAAGATGATATGCTGAACTAGGTTTGGTACAAATCGTTGACCTCTTGTTATGGATTTAGCAGTAGTCCCGGACAATCAAATATCATATCAAAAACAGACGGATCTGTAGTCCAGTGGTAACATGCTGGACTGGTAATCCAGGGATCGCAGGTTCGATCCCCCATCTGACCCTAATAAAATTAACAGTCTTTCAGATGGGACTTTAAACCGAGGTCTAGTGTCGGTGCTTTACACAGTACACGTAAAAGAACCAGAGGAGACTCTGGAATGGGTCTCTGTCTGTATCATTGCACTATCCTCCAAAAATCTAAAATGACTAATCTCTTCAGGAGGCGTCGCTCATATGGGCAACTGGTAGCGACGATATATAAACGTGAAATACACATACACACTCATATAAAAAGTCCCAACTATGTGAAAAATGAATTGAGTGGAACGATTTCTGTGATGGTTCGTGAATATCCGGCCAGGAGCTTAGCAAATCTTGTTCGGATTATTGATGTAACTTAAAAATCATCCATCCGGCCATAACTCTGTGAAACGAGCCGAGTGGAAAAGGGAGATGATATGCTCAACTAGGCTTGGTAACGATCATTTCTGTGATGTTTCATGAAAAATCCGACCAAGGGTGTAGAAGACCGTGCGCAGACAAACTTTGTGACAGACAGAATAGACTGAAGGATGGAAAGAACCTTGTGATACATATCAGTTGCTATGACAACTACCTAGTGACAACATCAATATGTCTCCCCAGGGAGGGGTAGCATCACACTTGGGAGTTCTGCATCACGGATATAATTGTGACGAGGGACTGATAAAATGGGGCCAAATGAACATTTTTATACAATTTTTCTAACTCAAAGAGTACATACATACATGTATAAATGAAAACAGTGTCGCAATTCTGTTTTTCTGTATATATGTAATACTGGTTGCTATGGCAACACATTTTAACTTTCTTATAAAGTTTATTTATTTTACAACGATTGCGAAGCAAGTTTTAACAACTAATACAAATAAATAAAGTTTAAACTTACTACTGTTAATTTTGTCTTCGAACACTATACCGTAACATTTCTCTTACCACATTTGGCCCAATTTAATCAGACATAGTCACATATGTTGGCCAACCAACGGTTAACGAAAAGACATAAACACACAATACCAAATTTTATCACACATAGCCACATATGTTGGGTCAACCAACCTGCAAAGTTTACGTCCCAAGCTCGATATTCTTTCTGTCGAAGCACAGCCATACGATATACTCGTCCATACAGAAACGTGGCTTTCCGCTTCCGTATCTGATTCTGAACTTCGCATTCCAAATTTTAATCAACCGTTTCGATGTGACAGGAAGGACAGGGTTGGAGGAGGTGTTGCCATCTACGTGAGGGATAGTTTGCATGCCACAAAACGCCAGGATCTGCATGTAAACGGTCTAGAGGCTCTTTGGTTGGAGGTTCATGTAAACCAGCGTACACTTCTAGTTGGTGGCCTCTACCGTCCCCCCGATGCAAACAACAACCAATGGCTACTGCTAGAGCAGAGTGTCGACCAAGCTTTTCATCAACGCTGCGATAATATTATAGTAACAGGCGACTTCAACATTAACATTAGTCATTCCCCTTCAAATAAAATGTCCCGTCTCATTTCTTCTTACAATGCTCATCAGCTAATATCGACCCCAACACATTTCACAGAACATTCTCAGTCCCTAATCGACCTGATAGTTGTTCGCAACAACCAACAAGTCCTCTCCAGTTTTGTATCTGACCCCTTCGTACCAGACCTTATCCGTTACCATTGTCCAGTAGTAGTTGTCCTTAATTTCTCAAAACCCACATCTAGCAATTTTCGACGCCGCATCTGGCTATACGACAATGGCGACTATAACAAGTTTAACGACAAACTACGTGCAACAGATTGGAACACTATCATAGATGACGTTAATTTGGAACAGATCGCTGAAAATATTACAGCCTCCATACTCCAAGCAGCAACAGATAGCATCCCCAACAAAACAGTAACCATTCGGCCAGGTGACATTCCATGGATGACCAGCGAGGTGAGACAATCCATCAGAAAGCGTAGCAGAGTCCACCAGAAAGCCAAGCGTCTAAATACCGAACTGGCATGGGAAAACTTTAGACGATGCAGGAACATCACCACCGCTCTAATCAGAAAGACGAAAGATACTCACCTACACAACATAATCGACAGGATGAACTCATCTTCCATTCCAGTTAAAGAGTGGTTCAAACTGTCGAAACAACTCTCAAACAACACTAAATATTCTGGCATCCCTACCCTTGTTAACAACGGAGTCAAAGCGACGTCCAATGAGGACAAAGCTGAGCTCCTGAATACCTTCTTCTGTGAGCAATCCTCAATAGACGACCAAAATCAGATCCCACCACCCATCACACCAATGACACCATCCACTCTGTCACATATCAGCATAACACACCAGGATGTTAGAGACGCGATCTCTCTTATCAACCCATCGAGGGCTAGCGGGCCAGACTTGGTTAGTCCTAGACTCATTAAGGAAGGTGCCAACGAGCTCGCTGTACCACTCTCTGTATACTTCACCAAGCTACTTACGAAATCCACATTTCCTTCTCATTGGAAACTAGCCAACATATGCCCAATATTTAAAAAATCTGATCCATCGAAACCCTCAAACTATCGCCCTATCTCTCTACTTAGCTGCCTGGGTAAACTTATGGAACGCTGCGTACATAAGTACCTCTACAACTATGTCACGGAAAATAGTCTGTTGACACCGAACCAGTCTGGTTTCATCAAGGGTGATTCCACTGTCAACCAAATGACCTTCCTTTACAATGACATATCTCAGGCAATGGACGATGGAAAGGAAGTGCGAGCGATCTTCTGCGACATTTCGAAGGCGTTTGACCGGGTATGGCACCGTGGTCTGCTTAGCAAGCTGTCTTCTCTCGGTATCACAGGTTCTCTTCTAAACTGGTTCGCATCTTACTTGTCTTCAAGAAATCAACGTGTTGTTATTGCAAATTCATCCTCGCAATGGTCTTCTATTAATGCTGCAGTTCCACAGGGATCGATTTTAGGTCCACTACTCTTCCTCATTTACATTAACGACATCGTTGCTGACATTAATGCCAATATACGTCTTTTCGCCGATGACACAAGTCTTTACATCATCGTTGACGATCCAGCCAATGCAGCTGCCGTCCTCAACACCGACCTTTCTCGTATCCATTCCTGGTCCAAATTGTGGCTAGTTACATTCAACCCTGCAAAAACCGAATCCATGATTTTCTCATGTAAGCGAAACAAGCCCATCCATCCAGATGTCTTCATGAATAGCATTCCCATTACCCAAACTAGAACTCACAAACATCTTGGTCTAATCTTTTCAGATGATGCCAAGTGGAATGCTCATATATCTGAGCTTGTTAACAAGTCTTGGCAGCGCATCGGAATTCTCAGATCATTAAAATTCCTTCTTACCCGTTTCTGTCTAGAGCGCATGTATCTTGCCTACATTCGACCTCTTCTAGAATATGGTAACGTCGTGTGGGACAACTGCAGTAATGATTCGAAAAACGATATTGAGGCCGTACAGAACGAGGCAGCGCGAATTGTGTCTGGAGCTACTAAACTCTGCAACATAAACACTCTTCTGTCAGACCTATCCTGGGATACCCTAGCCAAAAGACGTTGCAATCACAAGCTCACCCTCTTCTACAAAATGAAGACTGGTCGCTGTCCCCATTACCTCTCCAATCTCATTCCAGAACAAGCTGACCAATTATATAACCTTCGACACGTACCCGCCGTTCAACCTATAACTGCACATACTCAATCCCATGCTTCTACATTTCTTCCATCAACTATTCTAATATGGAACTCGCTGCCAAACGAGACACGGAACGCCGATACAGTAGCAACCTTCAAATACATGTTAAAGTAAAAACAGGAAAAGACAATCCCCGTTATACAATGTTGGATCAAGAAGGAATCAGATACTCCACACCCGACTACGACTAGGATGTAGTTCTTTGTGCTACGACCTTCACAGGAAAAATATCATCGATTCTCCCGTGTGCGCATGCGGGTCTATCGAATCAGTCACTCACTTCCTTCTGCATTGCCCAAGGTATAATCATCAACGTCTACAACACCTATCTAACCTTCCATGTGCTGCCACTCAACAATCTCTTGTTTGGCGATGAACATCTCACTACACACTGTAACACAACACTTTACCTGAATGTCCAGAGCTATATTGCAGCAACAAAACGTTTCGATACCTAGGTGAACGTGGGGGTTCTCTCCGTTTTGGTCCCGGCCCGTCGTGTGACAATACCAGATTGTTTTTTGATATTTTACATATTTGGATATAACGTTTCCGTATTGCTACATTAAAATTACAATAACGATGCTGTAAATATATGCGGACGTTTAGTAAAATCAAGTCCAAATATTTGCCACTGCTGTTAAATATTCAATAGTTTCTCTACAATTTATATGATATATACTGAACACATAAACTCGCCATTACTATTCGCCAAGCATTTTGTACCATTTAAACGTACTCCAACATGGGAAGGGATTCATATAAGCATTAAGCTTGTTTCTCGACCCATATCGGTTCCAATGTATAAGAATTGTGTTTATATATGTATTTGATCCGAGTAAAATATGTTTAAACTAACCAACCTGCAAATAAAAGACATAAAACACACAAAGTTATATATTCTGGGAATTTCACCAAAAATAAATATTCCTATCAACTTTCATCTACAATGCATCTAAGGAGCTCATATTAAAACAATCACATCACAAAATATCATCTAAATATCTAACACTTAGCTACCACTGAACAATGTGTCAACAACGCAATTATCTACACGCAGACCGCCATCTATTCTCGGATATGTTCGAACACTGGTTTTGATGTCTTCAACAGGTCATATTGTCATCTTCTATCTTCTAAAAAATCTTCACCTGAAAATTCAATTTAATTTATTATTGCAAGACATAAATTGTATACAGTCTACATCCGTTATGTCGAATTCCGTCGGACTGAACTAAATACTGTTTATGAACATTGGTTTGGCTACTACATTGTCAATGTATGTCGTATTGGTAATGGCATCAAGAGGTGCTTCTATGAGGGAAAGGGTTAAGAGAATTGAATTCATGGGGGAAAGGATTAATATAATTATAATGTTATTTTGCTTAGGATGGTCGTTGTTTCGTTCTTCGCGACTGTTTCTCCGTAGGAAATCATATCAGCAATCATAAATTAATGTGCATACCATCCATAGCCCCCATACTCGCCTATAAGACGACCCCCATACTCGCCTATAAGACGACCCCCCCATACTTGCCTATAAGACGACCCCCCATACTCGCCTATAAGACGACCCCCATACTCGCCTATAAGACGACCCCCCATACTCGCCTATAAGACGACCCCCCCATACTCGCCTATAAGACGACCCCCATACTCGCCTATAAGACGACCCCCCTACTCGCCTATAAGACGACCCCCATACTCGCCTATAAGACGACCCCCATACTCGACTATAAGACGACCACCCATACTCGCCTATAAGACGACCCCCATACTCGCCTATAAGACGACCCCCCATACTCGCCTATAAGACGACCCCCCCATACTTTGGACCTGAAATCTGTTTAAAGTTTATTTATTTTACAACGATTGCGAAGCAAGTTCTAATAACTTATATTAATCACTCTCATTGGCGCGGATGAAAGCGTAAAATGTGGTCATTCATGTGGGAGGAAACCGGAGTACACGGAGAAAACCCACCTGTACCCGGAGAAAACCCACCTGTCCGATCTGGCGACCACCGTACCATCTCATACATCCCGGTCCGAGGATCGAACCCGGGTTGCATTGGTGAGAAGCTAACCACTGCGCTAATCTGTTGGGTTTGGCATACACTCGCATATAAGAAGGGTTGATGAAATGGACACCAGACCATGCATAAATTGCATGCTTGTCCAGCAAGTGCAAGCTTAAATTTCCATTTATATCAAAAGCCTTACAGGAACCTAGACATG
The DNA here is from genome assembly GCA_014843695.1 of Archivesica marissinica. Classification (NCBI taxonomy): domain Eukaryota; kingdom Metazoa; phylum Mollusca; class Bivalvia; order Venerida; family Vesicomyidae; genus Archivesica; species Archivesica marissinica. The sequence continues at coordinate 22,710,435 of CM026396.1, read as the reverse complement.
TGTTCCTGAGCAGGCTTAGCCGATCTAAGTGGCTAACCAGTACAGTGGAAGTCGCGATAGCGCAGTGGATGCATGTTAGCTTCAGGTCCAGTTTGAGCCCCGCTGGAGCCATTATGATTGTGCCCTTAGGCAAGGCATTTAAATTCCACATTGCCTCTTCTCTCTCCCTCATGGCGATGGATTCCATCAGGAATGAGGTCTCGAGAGTGATTAATATCAGTTGAAAGAACTTGTTTCGCAATCGAGCTAAAATAAATTTGTATAAACTAACCAGTACTAAGCAATGTGTTTATAAATTTATGAGGTGTCTTGAGTACATAATGCCATGATCGAGTATCAAACCCGATACCCCTCAAATCCAAATCAGACACACTACTACAGAACCACAGACGCCACTCATAGTATTTGCATTTCTTTCCGAATTTCAAACGGAATGTGTAAATGATGAAACATGTGCCAAGGTTCAACTGACGAGTGTTTGATCTCCAAAAATGCCGATTCCCTGTGATTTCACAATGAAAAGATGAGGACTATCTTGTACATTACAGTTAAACCTGTGTTAGTGGTCACCTCTATTAAGCAGCCAACCTGTACTAAGCAGCCACATTCTGTGATTCCCTTGGTTGGCTGCTTAAGACAGGTTTGACTGTATATGTCAATGCACTGGTGACTAGGAGTAGTGTGTGTGAATATCAACCAAATCTGTTCAGAAGCAAAGGTCAGTCGTGATAGCTCCCAGTTGCTATGACAACTCTCTCGTGATACTTACAAGTTTCTATAACAACTCTCTTGTGATTCCTACCAGTTTCTATGGCAACTGCCATGTGATACCTACCAGTTGCTATGACAACACTCCTGTGATATGTACCAGTTGCTATGACAACTCCCTACCAATTACTATGACAACTCTCTTGTGATACCTACTGAAGTTGCTATGGTCACTCTGGTGATACCTACCAGTTGCTATGACAACTATCATGTGGTTCCTACCAGGTGCTTTGACAAGTCACTTGTGATACCTACCAGTTTCTATGACAACTCTCTCGTGATACCTACCAGTTTCTATGACAACTCTCTTGTGATACCTACCAGTTTCTATGACAACCCTCTCGTGAAACCAACCAGTTTCTATGACAACTCTCTTGTGATACCTACCAGTTTCTATGACAACTCTCTTGTGATACACCAGTTTCTATGACAACTCTCTCGTGATACCTACCAGTTTCTATGACAACTCTCTCGTGATACCAACCAGTTTCTATGACAACTCTCTCGTGATACCAACCAGTTTCTATGACAACTCTCTCGTGATACCAACCAGTTTCTATGACAACTCTCTCATGATACCTACCAGTTTCTATGACAACTCTCTCGTGATACCAACCAGTTTCTATGACAACTCTCTTGTGATACCTACCAGTTTCTACGACAACTCTCTCGTGATACCTACCAGTTTCTATGACAACTCTCTTGTGATACCTACCAGTTTCTATGACAACTCTATCGTGGTACCTACCAGTTTCTATGACAACACTCTCGTGATACCAACCAGTTTCTATGACAACTCTCTTGTGATACCTACTGGTTGCTATGACAACTCTCTTGTGATACACCTGTTTCTATGACAACTCTCTCGTGATACCTACCAGTTTCTACGACAACTCTCTTGCGATACCTACCAGTTTCTATGACAACTCTCTCGTGATACCAACCAGATTCTATGACAACCCTCTCGTGATACCCACCAGTTTCTATGAAAACTCTCTCGTGATACCTACCAGTTTCTATGACAACTTTCTTGCGATACCTACAAGTTTCTATGACAACTTTCTTGTGATACACCAGTTTCTATGACAACTCTCTTGTGATACCTACCAGTTTCTATGACAACTCTTGTGATACCTACCAGTTTCTATGACAACTCTCTTGTGATACCTACAAGTTTCTATAACAACTCTCTTGTGATACCTACCAGTTTCTATGACAACTCTCTTGTGATACCTACCAGTTTCTATGACAACTCTCTTTGTGATACCTACCAGTTTCTATGACAACTCTCTCGTGATACCTACCAGTTTCTATGACAACTCTCTCGTGATACCTACCAGTTTCTATGACAACTCTCGTGATACCTACCAGTTTCTATGACAACCCTCTCATGAAACCAACCAGTTTCTATGACAACTCTCTTGTGATACCTACCAGTTTCTATGACAACTCTCGTGATACCTACCAGTTTCTATGACAACCCTCTCGTGAAACCAACCAGTTTCTATGACAACTCTCTTGTGATACCTACCAGTTTCTATGACAACTCTCTTGTGATACCTACCAGTTTCTATGACAACTCTCTCGTGATACCTACCAGTTTCTATGACAACTCTCTTGTGATACCTACCAGTTTCTATGACAACCCTCTCGTGAAACCAACCAGTTTCTATGACAACTCTCTTGTGATACCTACCAGTTTCTATGACAACTCTCTTGCGATACCTACCAGTTTCTATGACAACTCTCTCGTGATACCTACCAGTTTCTATGACAACTCTTGTGATACCTACCAGTTTCTATGACAACTCTCTTGTGATACCTACCAGTTTCTATGACAACTCTTGTGATACCTACCAGTTTCTATGATAACTCTCCAATGGGAGCGTTCTCCAGCCACAGGTTATGCATGAATGTGTACAACGGGGAACTCAGGGACACCTGCAATGCAAGATAACAAGAAGAGTACTAGTATGAAGTCATAGTTTCCAGTATCAACTGCCTTGTGCGCGGAATTCATTTCAATAATGGCAGCCATGTTTATGTATAATAGTGATGAGCTTGTCATGTCATAAAATATTTACCATGGCTAACACCTACTCATAAATGTGTTTAAATATATAGGGTGGGGGGTAATGTGCGACCTGTCTATGTGACAAGGGGGATAGTGACCTCCTGTGTGTAAATATATAGGGTGGGGGGGTAATGTCCTACCTGCCTATGTGACAAGGGGGATAGTGACCTCCTGTGTGTAAATATATGGTGGGGGGGGTAATGTCCTACCTGACTATGTGACAAGGGGGATAGTGACCTCCTGTGTGTAAATATATGGTGGGGGGTAATGTCCTACCTGACTATGTGACAAGGGGGATAGTGACCTCCTGTGTGTAAATATATGGTGGGGGGGGGTAATGTCCTACCTGACTATGTGACAAGGGGGATAGTGACCTCCTGTGTGTAAATATATGGTGGGGGGGGGGGTAATGTCCTACCTGACTATGTGACAAGGGGGATAGTGACCTGTGTGTAAATATATGGTGGGGGGGGGTAATGTCCTACCTGATTTAATTGTCTAGAACAGACTGTGGATTTAATTGTCTAGAACAGACTGTGGATTTAATTGTCTAGAACAGACTGTGGATTTAATTGTCTAGAACAGACTGTGGATTTAATTGTCTAGAACAGACTGTGGATTTAATTGTCTAGAACAGACTGTGGATTTAATTGTCTAGAACAGACTGTGGATTTAATTGTCTAGAACAGACTGTGGATTTAATTGTCTAGAACAGACTGGATTTAATTTCTAGAACAGATGTGGATTTAATTGTCTAGAACAGACTGGATTTAATTATCTAGAACAGACTGTGGATTTAATTGTCTAGAACAGACTGTGGATTTAATTGTCTAGAACAGACTGTGGATTTAATTGTCTAGAACAGACTGTGGATTTAATTGTCTAGAACAGACTGGATTTCATTGTCTAGAACAGACTGTGGATTTCATTGTCTAGCGCCCAAGGTCAGCTTGGTTCCGACGGAGGCTTGTCCGCACAACCCTTCAGTTACAAGGGGCTTGCTTCATACCTTGTAAGGTGTAGGATTCAGAGCCCGTTTGTGATCCTGTCGAAGAGACTTGATGGATGCTATGGCCTTGTTCCGTATATCTATCAGCAGCGGTAGTGAGTTTTGAACCTGAATATAAAAGGAATACATAATTTTAAAGTTTAAACTCGATTTATTTTACAACGATGGCGAAACAAGTTCTAACAACTTATATTAATCACTCTCGTTGGCGCGGATGAAAGCGTATATGTGGGAGGAAACCGGTTATATATATTTGTTGAAATGTACACATGTCACTTTAATAAAAGCTTACTTACTTACTGTAAGGACATTTGGAGCTGTATCTACTAAATTCCAAGCTTTGTATATAGCAGAACAAACAGACAGTAGGCATACAGTCAAACCTGTCTTAAGCTGCCAACAAAGGTAATCACAGGTGGCTGCTCATCACAGGTGGCTGCTTAATAGAGGTCAAATGTATAAGATAACACATATTGGGAATCTGGAAACTGGCTGCTTAATACAGGTTGGCTGCTTAATAGAGGTCAAATGTATAAGATAACACATAGTGGGAATCTGGAAACTGGCTGCTTAATACAGGTTGGCTGCTTAATAGAGGTCAAATGTATAAGATAACACATTGTGGGAAACTGGCTGCTTAATACAGGTTGGCTGCTTAATAGAGGTCAAATGTATAAGATAACACATAGTGGGAATCTGGAAACTGGCTGCTTAATACAGGTTGGCTGCTTAATAGAGGTGAAATGTATAGTAAAACAGCATATTGGGAATTTAGAAACTGGCTGCTTAATTCGGGATGGCTGTTTAATGGAGGTGACCACTAACACAGGTTTGACTGTATATAAATATGAGAGAAAATTAAAACAAGTGTTCTGCTTTAGGATAACTGTACTTACGGTTCCATTTTTCCAATAGAGTTTGTGTAGGCATTGCACTGAAGCCGGAATTACATAAGCTCTCTTTGACTCCTGAAGTAAACAGAAAAAACATATTTCTTTTATTCTTTCCAGTGAATGAAAATGCTATCTTTTACTGTTTTGAAACAGTGGAAGATGGCATTTTCTTTACCACTGCACATAGCATTTGAAACAGTAGAATATGACGGTGTTTCCCCCACTGCATATAGCATTTGAAACAGTGAAAGATGGCGTTTTCTTTTCCACTGCATATAGCATTTGAAACAGTGAAAGATGACGTTTTCTTTTCCACTGCATATAGCATTTGAAACAGTGAAAGATGACGTTTTCTTTTCCACTACATATAGCATTTGAAATAGTGAAAGATGACGTTTTCTTTTCCACTGCATATAGCATTTGAAATAGTGAAAGATGACGTTTTCTTTTCCACTGCATATAGCATTTGAAATAGTGAAAGATGGCGTTTTCTTTTCCACTGCATATAGCATTTGAAATAGTGAAAGATGGCGTTTTCTTTTCCACTGCATATAGCATTTGAAATAGTGAAAGATGGCGTTTTCTTTTCCACTGCATATAGCATTTGAAATAGTGAAAGATGGCGTTTTCTTTTCCACTGCATATAGCATTTGAAATAGTGAAAGATGGCGTTTTCTTTTCCACTGCATATAGCATTTGAAATAGTGAAAGATGACGTTTTCTTTTCCACTGCATATAGCATTTGAAATAGTGAAAGATGGCGTTTTCTTTTCCACTGCACAATAAATTCCATTCTTACATTAATAAACACAAAGTGCTTTTACGTTTATTTATCATTGCTACCAGTTGCCCATATGAGCGACGTCTCCTGAAGAGATTAGTCAGTTTAGATTGATGGCGGATAGTGCAATGATACAGACAGAGACCCATTCCAGAGTCTCCTCTGGTTCTTTTACGTGCACAGTGTAAAGCACCGACACGAGACCTCGGTTTAAAGTCCCATCTGAAAGACTGTTAATTTTATTAGGGTGAGACGGGGGATTGAACCTGCGATCACTGGATTACAAATTATGCTATGCAGGTGACATGATGATGACTCACCTGGAATGGGTGCCTACAGAGAACTCGGGATCCAACCTGCGGTGGTTCCTCATCAGGCTGTTGCATCAAATCTACCAGGGCATTACCTGTAATATCACAAAGTTTACAATCTGTGAGTTTGAATCTTGCTAGACCGACAGTTAACTTAATTCCATGTCGACTCTATTCCCTTCCTCATGGCGATTAGACTAACGCTGTAGGAACTTGTTTCGCAATCGAGCAAAAATAACATGTGTATACAGTCAAACCTGTGTTAGTGGTCACCTCCATTAAGCAGCCAACCTGTATTAAGCAGCCAGTTTCCAGATTCCCATTTGGTTGTTTTATTATATATTTGACCTCTATTAAGCAACCACCTGTGTTAAGCAGCCACTTTCTCTGACTCCCTTGACTGGCTGCTTAAGACAGGTTTGACTGTAAACTACAGGGGTAATTCTTCAATTTCAATGCCTGAAAGATTTACTATCTAGTAGTGTTTATTCTCCATTTTGTTATTCAGTTGCCACAAAGATCCGTTATTCAGTTACCATCAATATCCGTTATTCAGTTACCACAAAGATCCGTTATTCAGTTGCCACAAAGATCTGTTTTTCCGTTACAATCAAGACCTATCAGTCAGCTACCTTCAAGACCCATTCTTCAGTTGTCACCAAAACCGGTTATTCAATTAACAATCAAGACCTGTTATTCATTTACCATCAAGACCGGTTATTTATTTACCACCAATACCTGTTATTCATTTACCATCAAGACCGGTTATTCATTTACCACCAATACCTGTTATTCATTTACCATCAAGACCTGTTATTCATTTACCATCAAGACCTGTTATTCATTTACCATCAAGACCGGTTATTCATTTACCACCAATACCTGTTATTCATTTACCATCAAGACCTATTATTCATTTACCATCAAGACCTGTTATTCATTTACCATCAAGACCTATTATTCATTTACACCAAGACCTGTTATTCACTCACGTTGGCCTCCGTGGCTGAGTGGTTTACGGTCGTTAGAATAGAATGCATTAAATGACAACATGAAACTATTTATATTGTATGATTATTAGTTGACTCCATATATTATAAAACACCAGGACTCGAGGTTATAAAACTTTTCTCCAATCTCAAACTCAGTCTCAAGCATCAAGTGGAAGTCGTGATAGCGCAGTGGATGCGCGTTCGCTTCAGGTGCGAATGGTCCGGAGTTCGAGCCCCGCTGGAGCCGTTACGATTGTGCCCTTAGGCAAGGCATTTAAATTCCACGTTGCCTCTTCTCTCTCCCTCGTGGCGATGGATTCCATCAGGAATGAGGTCTCGAGAGTGATTAATATAAGTTGACATAACTTGTTTCGCAATCGAGCTAAAATAAATTTGTATAAACTAGTCTCAAGCATCTGATTGGTTCAGCTGACATTAACACTCAGAATCAACCAATCAGATCACTCGAGCTTGAGATCTGAGAAAAGTTTTATAACCTCAGGGCCAGGTGACCGTTTAACAATTTTGTTGAGAGTAGCCGTATTACCTAAGCTGCTGGTGAGATATTAAACTCCAAAAGTGGAAGTCGTGATAGCGCAGTGGATGCGCGTTCGCTTCAGGTGCGAAAGGTCCGGAGTTCGAGTCCCGCTGGAGCCGTTACGATTGTGCCCTTAGGCAAGGCATTTAATTTCCACGTTGCCTCTTCTCTCTCCCTCGTGGCGATGGATTCCATCAGGAATGAGGTCTCGAGAGTGATTGATATAAGTTATAAGAACTTGTTTCGCAATTGAGCTAAAATAAATTTGTATAAACTAAACTCCAAAAAACAAACAAACATCATTTACCATCGTGTCCTAAGAGCCTGTAAGCAAATTTCTTTCCAGGAACTGTCACTTTTTCAACGTCTTCACTCAGTTTTATGCGAGCCTTGTTGTTTATTTCCACTAACTGTAACATACAACAATAACAGGTATGGAGGGAACATCCCAATTGAATATATTCAAATGTGTACAGATACTTTTGATCTGGTATTAGAAAAACAAAGTCAACAATGAATGAAACGCAGTACATGCAAGTAGTAGAACTACCAGCATTAGAACTCCTAGCAGTAGAACTATTAGCAGTAGAACTACCAGCATTAGGACTCCTAGCAGTAGAACTATTAGCAGTAGAACTCCTAGAAGTAGAACAATTAGCAGTAGAACTACCAGCATTAGAACTCCTAGAAGTAGAATTATTAGCAGTAGAACTACCAGCATTAGAACTACTAGCAGTAGAACTACCAGCATTAGAACTCCTAGAAGTAGAACTATTAGCAGTAGAACTACCAGCATTAAAACTCCTAGAAGTAGAACTATTAACAGTAGAACTACCAGCATTAAAACTCCTAGAAGTAGAACTCTTAACAGTAGAACTAACAGCATTAGACCTCCTAGAAGTAGAACTATTAGCAGTAGAACTAACGGCATTAGAACTCCCAGCAGTAGAGCATCCAGCAGTAGAACTCCCAGAAGTAGAACTCCCAGCAGTAGAACTCCCAGCAGTAGCATTATTATTTATTCAATGCGAAGAGTATTGCATTTAAAACTGACTTCTAAAGTTGATATTTTCCCCAATTTTCCGATTTCCCAATTCCACAGGTATGGGTCATGTACACAAAATAGCGGTAATTACCCTGCATGCAACAGCCAGAGTTAAACTGTTCCTATTATAGTCTGGCAGTAGGGGCCTAAGCCCAAAATTCCTGGATAAAGTTTTTTTCTGTTGATTATTTATCTGGGACGTCATATATAATGATATCCGGTGGGTGTGAAGTTCTCACCTTTGGGCAATTTGAAATATTCAAGATTTTCAAAATGGCAGCCAATCTGAAAATGGTTTCACAATATATTCGCTAATAAGGCATGTACAATCCTAATAGGTATGCATAGACCCAAATAGTATACATAAGTTAAAATATTAACAACAAAAACCTAATTTCCTCCCATTTAACCTCTAATTTGTGTTTTACGTTTATTTATCGTCGCTACCGGTTGCCCATATGAGCGACGCCTCCTGAAGAGATTAGTCATTTTAGATTTTTGGAGGATAGTGCAATGATACAGACGGATACCCATTCCAGAATCTCCTCTGGTTCTTTTACGTGCACGGTGTAAAGCACCGACACGAGACCTCGGTTTAAAGTCCCATCTGAAAAACTGTTAATTTTATTAGGGTCAGATGGGGGATCGAACATGCTATCCCCTGGATTACCAGTCCAACGTGTTACCAGAGGATGGACAAGAGGATGTGCATTAATTTATAAACTAATCTGGCTACAGTCCAACCTGTGGTAAGCAGCCAGTCAAGGGAATCACAGACAGTGGTTGTTTAGCACAGGTGGCTGCTTAATAGAGGGCAGGTGTATAACGAAACAACATTTGGGCTGTCCGATTTGCACAGTGGTTATCACACTCACTTCTCACCAATGCATCCCAGGTTTGATCCTCGGACCGGGAAGTATGCGAGATGCGGTAGTTGCGTGTTACCACTGGACTACAGATCCGTCTGTATTTGACCTCTAAAAGGTTTGACTTACCTTATATACACACCCAAGGGCCGGTTGTTTCTGACAAGTAACAAGATGAGTACCTATTCCAAAGCTGTTGATCTCATGTCCCTGTAATGTACATGTATAACATTATAATCTTATGTCCCTGTAATGTACATGCATAACATTATAATCTCATGTCCCTGTAATATACATGTATAACATTATAATCTCATGTCCCTGTAATATACATGTATAACATTATAATCTCATGTCCCTGTAATATACATGTATAACATTATAATCTCATGTCCCTGTAATATACATATATAACATTATGAATCTCATGTCCCTGTAATATACATGTAACATTATAATCTCATGTCCCTGTAATATACATGTATAACATTATAATCTCATGTCCCTGTAATATACATATAACATTATAATCTCATGTCCCTGTAATATACATGTATAACATTATAATCCATGTCCCTGTATATACATGTATAACATATAATCTCATGTCCCTGTAATATACATGTAACATTATAATCTCATGTCCCTGTAATATACATGTATAACATTATAATCTCATGTCCCTGTAATATACATGTATAACATTATAATCTCATGTCCCTGTAATATACATGTAAAACATTATGAATCTCCTGTCCCTGTAATATACATGTATAACATTATAATCTCATGTCCCTGTAATATACATGTATAACATTATAATCTCATGTCCCTGTAATATACATGTATAACATTATATCTCATGTCCCTGTAATATACATGTATAACATTATAATCTCATGTCCCTGTAATATACATGTATAACATTATAATCTCATGTCCCTGTAATATACATGTATAACATTATAATCTCATGTCCCTGTAATATACATGTATAACATTATAATCTCATGTCCCTGTAATATACATGTATAACATTATAATCTCATGTCCCTGTAATATACATGTATAACATTATGAATCTCATGTCCCTGTAATATACATGTATAACATTATAATCTCCTGTCCCTGTAATATACATGTATAACATTATAATCTCCTGTCCCTGTAATATACATGTATAACATTATAATCTCCTGTCCCTGTAATATACATGTATAACATTATGAATCTCATGTCCCTGTAATATACATGTATAACATTATAATCTCCTGTCCCTGTAATATACATGTATAACATTATAATCTCCTGTCCCTGTAATATACATGTATAACATTATAATCTCCTGTCCCTGTAATATACATGTATAACATTATGAATCTCATGTCCCTGTAATATACATGTATAACATTATAATCTCATGTCCCTGTAATATACATGTATAACATTATAATCTCCTGTCCCTGTAATATACATGTATAACATTATAATCTCCTGTCCCTGTAATATACATGTATAACATTATGAATCTCATGTCCCTGTAATATACATGTATAACATTATAATCTCCTGTCCCTGTAATATACATGTATAACATTATAATCTCCTGTCCCTGTAATATACATGTATAACATTATAATCTCATGTCCCTGTAATATACATGTATAACATTATAATCTCCTGTCCCTGTAATATACATGTATAACATTATGAATCTCATGTCCCTGTAATGTATATGTATAACATTATAATCTCATGTCTCTGTAATATACATGTATAACATTATGAATCTCATGTCCCTGTAATGTATATGTATAACATTCACAGTGTTAGGCAATGTCCACCGCGAGAAAAGGCATGTTTAAACAGCTTATGCTGTTCCAGGGATGATCTATTTACCTGTTCCAGCACACGGTAAGTTGCAAATCTGGACTAAAAACATTTTAAATGAAAAGTGTGCTATAATATCTTTGGTGTAATTGAAAAGAATAATTAATGTAAATATAAGTAGTGAATCGCTGGTTAACAGTTACTTAATCATTACGTAACCCTTTCCCTCATAGAAGCACCTCTTGACACCATTACCAATACAACATACATTGACCCTTTCCCTCATAGAAGCACCTCTTGACTCCATTACCAATACAACATACATTGACCCTTTCCCTCATAGAAGCACCTCTTGACACCATTACCAATACAACATACATTGACCCTTTCCCTCATAGAAACACCTCTTGACACCATTACCAATACAACATACATTGACCCTTTCCCTCATAGAAGCACCTCTTGACGCCATTACCAATACAACATACATTGACCCTTTCCCTCATAGAAGCACCTCTTGATGCCATTACCAATACAACATACATTGACAATTTAGTAGCCAAACCAATGTTCATAAACCCTTTCCCTCATAGAAGTACCTCTTGACGCCATTACCAATACGACATACATTGACAATGTAGTAGCCAAACCAATGTTCATAATAAAGACCAGAATCTCTATGTAGTCCCAGTCATATCTATGGAGGTGTGATAGATATGGCGACTACTTATCCACTGCATGATAGCTAAATGGTTGTCGTTTGTATGGAGATATAATAGTATATTAACCTAAATCTCTATGTAGTCCCAGTAATATCTATGGAGGTGGGATAGATATGGCCACTACTTATCCACTACATGATAGCTAAATGACTGTCATTTGTATGGAGATATAATAGTATATTAAACTAAATCTCTATGTAGTCCCAGTAATATCTATGGAGGTGGGATAGATATGGCCACTACTTATCCACTGCATGATAGCTAAATGGCCGTCATTTGTATGGAGATATAATAGTATATTAACCTAAATCTCTATGTAGTCCCAGTAATATCTATGGAGGTGGGATAGATATGGCCACTACGTGATAGCTAAATGGCTGTCATTTGTATGGAGATATAATAGTATATTAAACTAAATCTCTATGTAGTCCCAGTAATATCTATGGAGGTGGGATAGATATGGCCACTACTTATCCACTGCATGATAGCTAAATGGCTGTCATTTGTATGGAGATATAATAGTATATTAAACTAAATCTCTATGTAGTCCCAGTAATATCTATGGAGGTGGGATAGATATGGCGACTACTTATCCACTGCATGATAGCTAAATGGCTGGCGTTTGGAGATATAATAGTATATTAACATAAATCTCTATGTAGTCCCAGTAATATCTATGGAGGTGGGATAGATATGGCGACTACTTATCCACTGCATGATAGCTAAATGGCTGGCGTTTGGAGATATAATAGTATATTAACCTAAATCTATATGTAGTCCCAGTAATATCTATGGAGGTGGGATAGATATGGCGACTACTTATCCACTGCATGATAGCTAAATGGCTGGCGTTTGGAGATATAATAGTACAGTCCAACCTCTCTAGAGCAAACACCATCCGGATACGTCGAGATTGGTTGTTGTAGAGAGGTTGTTGTTCTAGGGAGGTTCAACTTTTTGAAGTCTGGAAATGCGCGAATAGTCAGATTATAGTCGGTGGCTCATACTGATTTGAATATAGAGTATACATAATGTGGTCATATGTACAATTGTAGTTATGGTAAATATTCAAAATAAATCTAAAATTCTAAAACTGACTCAAAGCATTGAAAATTCAACTGATATTATGAAACAACACACATTTTGCAACAATTCATGTCTTCACGACTTAATTGCTTGCTCAACAGAAAATTAATGAGGTCCAGCTGAGGACACAATGTGTTAAAATCCCTCAGATTATGCAAATCTAGACAATTGTCTACATTTAATGATTTATGTTTTCAATACATCAAAGTCAAAACATCTGATAAATTACGCATTTCAATTGGATAAAAAAACAAACAAATACGGCAATTATCACCCTTCCATGCTAAATTTCATAAAAGAAGCTCCATAAATAGCGCTAATTGTAAGTTTGTTTTCAAAATATAATTGATCACATAAATGGCTTCCGAATAACCTGGTTCCCATCCGCTATTTGTATATATATATTCAAACACATAACTGTTAGGAAATCAGACGTATACATAGTGTGATTCTATTGTTAGCTATTTTTAGAATTGGGAAATACATTTACAAGATATTTTGGGATTATTGTCTGTTCTTGGGAGGTTTTACGCATCGATGGGTGCGAAATTGACTGTCGTTGTGCATTGTAGAGTGGTGTCGTTCGTGAGAGGTGAAATTACATTAAAATCCAACGGGAGGAAATAAAGGTGACGTTATAAAGAGGGTGTTGCTCCTGGGAGGTGACGTTTGTGGAGGTTGGACTGTATATTAACATAAATCTCTATGGAGGAAAGGGTTAAATGGCTGTCGTTTGGAGATATAATAGTATATTAACCTAAATCTACATGGAGGAAAGGGTTAAATGGCTGTCGTTTGGAGATATAATAGTATATTAACCTAAATCTATATGGAGGAAAGGGTTAAATGGCTGGCGTTTGGAGATATAATAGTATATTAACCTAAATCTACATGGAGGAAAGGGTTAAATGGATGCATATGTATCCCTTTCACGCTATTTACAACCCAGCGCATGAAAATATTCCTGGTTATAATAATGAAATATCTGTGCATGCGCAAAGAGTGAGGAAGGAAAAATAAGTGTAAACTTTTATTTATTTTACAACTTTGTTAATCACTCTCGTTGGCCCAGATGAAAACCTATGTGTGGTCATTTGTGTGGGAGGAAACCGGAGAAAACCCACCTGTCCGATCTAGCAACAACCGTGCCATCTCACATACTTCCCGGTCCGAGGATCGAACATAAGCATAAGCGAGATACAAACATGCTAACCACTGCAATACGTTGAGGGCCCTAAGGAAGATTGAGGGCCTTAAGGAATAGAGGGCCCTAAGGAAGATTAGTTCAGAACTAATTAGGTCACCCTTTATAAATAGCAAAATGTATTTATTCAGCAGACAGAATGCGAACACAACAATAATGTTATGTTATATTTCGGGTTTTACGCCTGCATCAGCACCATTTTGGGCCATATCGCCGGCGGGTAGTTTACCTAACAACACCTTTCCTGGGCAGGCTCCAACGGTTAACCAGTACTTGGGTGCAACTTTTTCATATAAATGAGACACGGTCTGAGCGGGCGAACACAACAAACATAATAAACAGTCAGACATTTAGTTTCTTTTTCCATTTACACTTGAATAACTCTTCTGTAAAATTGCATGTATTTACTATGTATGTACGTATGTATTTATGCATAATTATGCTTTGCTCTTAGCATGTATATGCTTTATGCAATAAACAAGTTGATTGATTGATTGATTGATTGATTGATTGATTGATTGAAATAAAGATCTATCTAACTAATCGGGTTGCCATAGAGACGAGGCTGCCTACCTGCTGGTTGAGGGAATGAATAGTATCCTCATTAATGTCATTGCTTGCCACAATGGTTAAATGTTCAAACCAGGGAAGGTCAAAACTGAAATAGATAAGTTAGGTAGATCTAGATAGATCAAGGGAGATAATATAATAGCAAGCAGGGCAATTATAGAGGGAGGTAATTAAAGAGGGAAGTAATTATCAAGGGAGGTAACAATAAAGGGAAGTAATGAGAGACATCGGTCAGTTACTGCCCCTGAATACTCCCTAAAAGTAGATAGGTCCTATTAAGTGTTTTCTTCTGTTTTTATCGTTGTGTGTGTTTTACGTTTATTTATCGTCGCTACCGGTTGCCCATAAGAGCGACGCCTCCTGAAGAGTCATTTTGGAGGATAGTGCAATGATACAGACAGAGACCCATTCCAGAGTCTCCTCTGGTTCTTTTACGTGCACGGTGTAAAGCACCGACACAAGACCTCGGTTTAACGTCCCATCTGAAAGACTGTTAATTTTATTAGGGTCAGACAGGGGATCGAACCTGCGATCCCTGGATTACCAGTCCAGCGTGCTACCACTGGACTACAGATCCGTCTGTGTTTTTTTATCGTTGTTTCCTTTGCACAACTATATCTCGACAGATCTCATACAGTATATGCAATGGGTACTTATTTGTAAAACAATGCTATCAGTTAATTAACATTAAAAATAAAAATCACATTTATCGTAAAGCAACATCTGGTACAACAGTAAAAACAAAGGATTCCAACTAAAATGACCTATTTACATTTTGGGATAAATCAGACTTTTTTCTGCCAAGGGAAGTAATAGAAAATTAGAGATGTCTCTCATTATAGAGGGAATTGATTATGTAGGGGGGTAATATACAAAGGGAAATCATATATAATAATAAAGGAGGTGTGTCTGTGTTATACGTTTATTTATCGTCGCTACGGGTTGCCCATATGAGCGACGTCTCCTGAAGAGATTAGTCATTTTAGATATTTGGAGGATAGTGCAATGATACAGACAGAGACCCATTCCAGAGTCTCCTCTGGTTCTTTTACGTGGACGGTGTAAAGCACCGACATAAGACCTCGGTTTAACGTCCCATCTGAAAGACTGTTAATTTTATTATGGTCAGACGGGGGATCGAACCTGCGATCCCTGGATTACAAGTCCAACGTGTTACCACTGGACTACAGATCCGACTGTAAGGAGGTGATTACCGAGGAAGGCAATATATATCAAAAGTTACATAACATATCTGGGAATTAACAGGAGATAATAATATCAACAGAGAAGTCCAAACATCAAATAGACAAGAGACAGACAGACAGACAGACAGAGACAGAGAGAGACAGACCATACACAGAGAGAGAGACAGACCAGACAGAGAGAGACCAGACAGACAGACCTGGCAGACAGACAGAGACAGACCAGACAGAGAGAGACAGACCAGACAGAGAGAGACAGACCAGACAGAGAGACAGACAGACAGACAGACAGGGACATACACACAGAGACAGACAGACAAAGAGAGACAGACCAGGCAGACAGAGAGAGAGAGACAGACAGACAGACAGACAGACAGACAGACAGACAGACAGAGAGACCAGACAGAGAGAGACAGACCAGGAAGACAGAGAGAGACAGACCAGGCAGAGACAGACAGACCAGGCAGAGACAGACAGACAGACAGACAGACAGACAGACAGACAGACAGACAGACAGACAGACAGACAGACAGACAGACAGACAGACAGACAAGACATGATTCACGACATACCTCCACCTTACCGTATAAATAGCATAGAAAGAATATAAAATAATGAAATGTAAAAATACTGTGGGATTAACTAAATATACTTATTCTGTACGGCTTATGTCGATATTACCGTCAAGGTTTATTTGGTAAGAGGTCAATCGCTTGTTATCCTCTGAAGCCTTAGTCGTACGGAAGATAATTTGTTTATGTGGAGCTAGCGCTCTATGAAAGGAAAGAGAACTTACGTCCGTGCTACATTACGGAATGTATCTCTAACTATCTGCGAGAGGTATGACAAGTCGCCGCTGTCTAACCGTATTCCTAAGGCCTGGTACCCTAACTCTGACAGTGCTGCAGCAACGGTACAAAAATTGGCTAACCCACTCCTGTAAATAGGTAATATACGTACAATGGTTAGGTAAACAACATTAAATGTAGAAGATCATTATAGGGAAAACCATAGCCGGGAACCAGCAAAAAGCCATTGCCAGGAACTGGCAGAAGATCATTGCCAGGGAACAGACAGAGTCATTGCCAGGAACCGGCAGAAAGCCATTGCCAGGAACCGACAGAAGACCACTGTCTGCAACCAGCAGAAGACCATTGCCATGGAACAGACAGTCATTGCCAGGAACCGGCAGAAGACCATTGCCAGGGAACAGGCAGAAAGCCATTGCCAGGAACTGGCAGAAGACCATTGCCAGGGAACAGACAGTCATTGCCAGGAACCGGCAGAAGACCATTGCCAGGGAACAGGCAGAAAACCATTGCCAGGAACTGGCAGAAGACCATTGCCAGGGAACAGACAGTCATTGCCAGGAACCGGCAGAAGACCATTGCCAGGGAACAGGCAGAAAGCCATTGCCAGGAACTGGCAGAAGACCATTGCCAGGGAACAGACAGTCATTGCCAGGAACCGGCAGAAGACCATTGCCAGGGAACAGGCAGAAAGCCATTGCCAGGAACTGGCAGAAGACCATTGCCAGGGAACAGACAGTCATTGCCAGGAACCAGCAGAAGACCATTGCCAGGGAACAGGCAGAAAGCCATTGCCAGGAACTGGCAGAAGACCATTGCCAGGGAACAGACAGTCATTGCCAGGAACCGGCAGAAGACCATTGCCAGGGAACAGGCAGAAAGCCATTGCCAGGAAATGGCAGAAGACCATTGCCAGGGAACAGACAGAAAGCCATTGCCAGGATCCTGCAGAAGACAACTGTCTGCAACCAGCAGAAAACCATTGCCAGGAACTAGTTGAAAACAATAGCCGAGAACCAGGATCTGCACATTTTGCTAGTAATATTACTATTTTTAGACAAAATTACCCATTTTGATAAATGAACTGGTCCAAAATGTAATTTTCTTATTAATTTATTGATCTATAAATATCATGCACCATTCATATCAGATATTTGGTGTTGAATGGGTTAACTGCTGACAAGAAAACCTCGCACCCTCCTGGCCACAAGCTCGCGCTCAGGCCAGCACCTACCTGATGACATCATAAGTATCTATCAGAGCCAAGAAGCCATTTGGAAACGCCTGCGCATACGATATGAAAGCTGCCAGCTCCCCCATGCTCACTTGATCTGGTAAAAATCCTGCAACAATACAAGATCGAGATAAATAAGAATGCTTTCCACCTTTTCAGTTGCTTAAGCGACTATATATTTTATATATAACGGGTTACTCTCTTCAATTGTTTTTTTACAGACGGATCTGTAGTCCAGTGGTAACCCCAGTGGGATTCGAACATACAGCGGTGAGACGCACGTGATTTGAAGTCAACAACCGTAGCCACTCGGCCACTCCCTCTTCAATTGTTGTTTATTGAAGATGTCCGTAGTAAATTGATTGATATTTTCATATTTAATCGATCTCTATCCTTATCTGTTATTTGATATATGTCATATTATTTTCTTTATATTTATATACCGGTACTATTCTCAGGGTTCCCACTGTTGGTCGCCAAAGGTGCCAAAAAACAAATATTGGCGCTAAATTTTGCGAATTGGCGAAAATATTTGGCGGATTAATTTTTATGGAAGGCACATGTTTTGTCAAATACATGGCTTCAAATATTTATTTGTGAACTATATGGCTCTTAGTTGGCTCTAAATTCTTTTAATTGGCTCCAGTGTTTTTCAATTGGCGACAGAAGTGGCGCAGACAAACATTCAGAGAGAGGGAAACCTGTATTCTAACATATTTGTTTATGTTGTTTGCACATTATTTCCAATTTATTCAGCAATTTAACCCTTTCCCTCATAGAAGCACAATTACCAATACGACATACATTGACAATGTAGTAGCCAAACCAATGTTCATAAACCCTTTCCCTCACATAGAAGCACAATTACCAATACGACATGCATTGACAATGTAGTAGCCAAACCAATGTTCATAAACCCTTTCCCTCATAGAAGCACAATTACCAATACGACATGCATTGACAATGTAGTAGCCAAACCAATGTTCATAAACCCTTTCCCTCATAGAAGCACAATTACCAATACGACATGCATTGACAATGTAGTAGCCAAACCAATGTTCATAAACCCTTTCCCTCATAGAAGCACAATTACCAATACGACATGCATTGACAATGTAGTAGCCAAACCAATGTTCATAAACCCTTTCCCTCATAGAAGCACAATTACCAATACGACATGCATTGACAATGTAGTAGCCAAACCAATGTTCATAAACCCTTTTCCTCATAGAAGCACAATTACCAATACGACATGCATTGACAATGTAGTAGCCAAACCAATGTTCATAAACCCTTTCCCTCATAGAAGCACAATTACCAATACGACATGCATTGACAATGTAGTAGCCAAACCAATGTTCATAAACCCTTTCCCTCATAGAAGCACAATTACCAATATGACATGCATTGACAATGTAGTAGCCAAACCAATGTTCATAAACCCTTTCTCTCATAGAAGCACAATTACCAATACGACATGCATTGACAATGTAGTAGCCAAACCAATGTTCATAAACCCTTTCCCTCATAGAAGCGCAATTACCAATACGACATGCATTGACAATGTAGTAGCCAAACCAATATTCATAAACCCGTTCCCTCATAGAAGCGCAATTACCAATACGACATGCATTGACAATGTAGTAGCCAAACCAATGTTCATAAACCCGTTTCCTCATAGAAGCACAATTACCAATACGACATGCATTGACAATGTAGTAGCCAAACCAATGTTCATAAACCCTTTCCCTCATAGAAGCACAATTACCAATACGACATGCATTGACAATGTAGTAGCCAAACCAATGTTCATAAACCCTTTCCCTCATAGAAGCACAATTACCAATACGACATGCATTGACAATGTAGTAGCCAAACCAATGTTCATAAACCCGTTCCCTCATAGAAGCGCAATTACCAATACGACATGCATTGACAATGTAGTAGCCAAACCAATGTTCATAAACCCGTTCCCTCATAGAAGCGCAATTACCAATACGACATACATTGACAATGTAGTAGCCAAACCAATGTTCATAAACCCTTTCCCTCATAGAAGCGCAATTACCAATACGACATACATTGACAATGTAGTAGCCAAACCAATGTTCATAAACCCTTTCCCTCATAGAAGCGCAATTACCAATACAACATACATTGACAATGTAGTAGCCAAACCAATGTTCATAACCCTTTCCCTCATAGAAGCACAATTACCAATACGACATACATTGACAATGTAGTAGCCAAACCAATGTTCATAAAACCTTTCCCTCATAGAAGCGCAATTACCAATACGACATACATTGACAATGTAGTAGCCAAACCAATGTTCATAAACCCTTTCCCTCATAGAAGCGCAATTACCATACGACAACATGACATACGACAATTACATTGACAATGTAGTAGCCAAACCAATGTTCATAAACCCTTTCCCTCATAGAAGCACAATTACCAATACGACATACATTGACAATGTAGTAGCCAAACCAATGTTCATAAACCCTTTCCCTCATAGAAGCGCAATTACCAATACGACATACATTGACAATGTAGTAGCCAAACCAATGTTCATAAACCCTTTCCCTCATAGAAGCACAATTACCAATACGACATACAATGACAATGTAGTAGCCAAACCAATGTTCATAAACCCTTTCCCTCATAGAAGCACAATTACCAATACGACATACATTGACAATGTAGTAGCCAAACCAATGTTCATAAACCCTTTCCCTCATAGAAGCGCAATTACCAATACGACATACATTGACAATGTAGTAGCCAAACCAATGTTCATAACCCTTTCCCTCATAGAAGCGCAATTACCAATACGACATACATTGACAATGTAGTAGCCAAACCAATGTTCATAAACCCTTTCCCTCATAGAAGCACAATTACCAATACGACATACATTGACAATGTAGTAGCCAAACCAATGTTCATAATAAACCCTTTCCCTCATAGAAGCGCAATTACCAATACGACATACATTGACAATGTAGTAGCCAAACCAATGTTCATAATAAACCCTTTCCCTCATAGAAGCGCAATTACCAATACGACATACATTGACAATGTAGTAGCCAAACCAATGTTCATAATAAACCCTTTCCCTCATAGAAGCGCAATTACCAATACGACATACATTGACAATGTAGTAGCCAAACCAATGTTCATAATAAACACTTTCCCTCATAGAAGCACAATTACCAATACGACATACATTGATAATGTAGTAGCCAAACCAATGTTCATAATAAACCCTTTCCCTCATAGAAGCGCAATTACCAATACGACATACATTGACAATGTAGTAGCCAAACCAATGTTCATAAACCCTTTCCCTCATAGAAGCACAATTACCAATACGACATACATTGACAATGTAGTAGCCAAACCAATGTTCATAAACCCTTTCCCTCATAGAAGCACAATTACCAATACGACATACATTGACAATGTAGTAGCCAAACCAATGTTCATAAACCCTTTCCCTCATAGAAGCACAATTACCAATACGACATACATTGACAATGTAGTAGCCAAACCAATGTTCATAAACCCTTTCCCTCATAGAAGCACAATTACCAATACGACATACATTGACAATGTAGTGGCCAAACCAATGTTCATAAACCCTTTCCCTCATAGAAGCACAATTACCAATACGACATACATTGACAATGTAGTAGCCAAACCAATGTTCATAAACCCTTTCCCTCATAGAAGCACAATTACCAATACGACATACATTGACAATGTTATATTATGTTATATTTCGGGTTTTACGCCTGCATCAGCACAATTTTGGGCTATATCACCGGCGGGCAGTTTACCTAACAACACCTTTCCTGGGCAGGCTCCAGCGGTTAACCAGTACTTGGTGCACCAACCTCCGTAAGAAACTGCCAACTTTTTCATATAAATGAGACATGGCCTGAGCGGGGCTCGAACCCGTGACCATCAGTGATGATAGATTACAGTGGTATACAAGTCAGCGACCTTAACCACTCGACCACGGAGGCAGACTGCATTGACAATATTTTAGCCAAACCAATGTTCGTAATAATGGTCAGAATCTCGTGTAGTCCCAGTAATATCTATGGAGGTGGGATAGATACGGCGACTACTTATCCACTGCACGATAGCTAAATGGCTGTCGTTTGTATGGAGATATAATAGTATATTAACCTAAATCTCTATGTAGTCCCAGTAATATCTATGGAGGTGGGATAGATATGGCGACTACTTATCCACTGCATGATAGCTAAATGGCTGTCGTTTGTATGGAGATATAACAGTATATTAACCTAAATCTCTATGTAGTCCCAGTAAAATCTACGGAGGTGGGATAGATATGGTGACTACTTATCCACTGCATGATAGCTAAATGGCTGTCGTTTGTATGGAGATATAACAGTATATTAACCTAAATCTATAAGAAGGAAAGGGTTAAATGGCTGTCGTTTGTATGGAGATATAATAGTATATTAACCTAAATCTCTAAGAAGGAAAGGGTTACGGGTTCAAGGATGCTGTTAATTTCTTGCTAAATTTGCATAATATATATATATTTACGTATGTTTTATACAATTTTCCTATAAGTCTCTGCATGTAAGATAATAAAGATTTGTTTGGTAGGGAAAGTGTAAAGTAGAAATTCAGATACTTTTTTCTTAAATCTCTAAATATTCCAAACATATGTAGTTGTAGCGCGTTCGCTTCAGGTGCAAGATGCCTGGAGTTCAAGCCCCGCTGGAGCCGATACGATTGTGCCCATAGGCAAGGCATCTAAATTCCACATTGTTTCTTCACTCACCCTCGTGGCGATGGATTCCGTCAGGAATGAGGTCTCGAGAGCGATTAATACTTAATATAAGTTGTAAGAACTTGTTTCACAATCGAGCTAAAATAAATTTGTATCGACGATATGTAAATTGACAAAAGATATACGAATACCATAGCCATAATACTGTGTTGAATAGAATTATTTGAGTGATTCGTTACATCTATCTTACCTAATACTGGTGCTAGTTTCTTCTGCCATCCTAGACAAAGAGTGACAAAGTTTATCGGTGTCTGTGAATCTTTAGGCATCAGTTCCTGAGAACAAAAAATAAATGAGTTAAATGTGGAGGTTACACTGTCAAGTACCCCAGATGAGTATTTGTTACTAACAGCGGAGATTACACTGTCAAGTACCCCAGATGAGTATTTGTTACTAACAGTGGAGATTACACTGTCAAGTACCCCAGATGAGTATTTGTTACTAACAGTGGAGATTACACTGTCAAGTACCCCAGATGAGTATTTGTTACTAACAGTGGAGATTAAACTGTCAAGTACCCCAGATGAGTATTTGTTACTAACAGTGGAGATTACACTGTCAAGTACCCCAGATGAGTATTTGTTACTAACAGTGGAGATTACACTGTCAAGTACCCCAGATGAGTATTTGTTACTAACAGTGGAGATTACACTGTCAAGTACCCCAGATGAGTAATTGTTACTAACAGTGGAGATTACACTGTCAAGTACCCCAGATGAGTATTTGTTACTAACAGTGGAGATTACACTGTCAAGTACACCAGATGAGTATTTGTTACTAACAGTGGAGATTACACTGTCAAGTACCCCAGATGAGTATTTGTTACTAACAGTGGAGATTACACTGTCGAGTACCCCAGATGAGTATTTGTTACTAACAGTGGAGATTACACTGTCAAGTACCCCAGATGAGTAATTGTTACTAACAGTGGAGATTACACTGTCAAGTACCCCAGATGAGTATTTGTTACTAACAGTGGAGATTACACTGTCAACTACCCCAGATGAGTATTTGTTACTAACAGTGGAGATTACACTGTCGAGTACCCCAGATGAGTATTTGTTACTAACAGTGGAGATTACACTGTCAAGTACCCCAGATGAGTATTTGTTACTAACAGCGGAGATTACACTGTCAAGTACCCCAGATGAGTATTTGTTACTAACAGTGGAGATTACACTGTCAAGTACCCCAGATGAGTATTTGTTACTAACAGCGGAGATTACACTGTCAAGTACCCCAGATGAGTATTTGTTACTAACAGCGGAGATTACACTGTCAAGTACCCCAGATGAGTATTTGTTACTAACAGTGGAGATTACACTGTCAAGTACCCCAGATGAGTATTTGTTACTAACAGCGGAGATTACACTGTCAAGTACCCCAGATGAGTATTTGTTACTAACAGCGGAGATTACACTGTCAAGTACCCCAGATGAGTATTTGTTACTAACAACGGAGATTACACTGTCAAGTACCCCAGATGAGTATTTGTTACTAACAGCGGAGATTACACTGTCGAAAACCCCAGATGAGTATTTGTTACTAACAGCGGAGATTACACTGTCAAGTACCCCAGATGAGTATTTGTTACTAACAGCGGAGATTACACTGTCAAGTACCCCAGATGAGTATTTGTTACTAACAACGGAGATTACACTGTCAAGTACCCCAGATGAGTATTTGTTACTAACAGCGGAGATTACACTGTCGAAAACCCCAGATGAGTATTTGTTACTAACAGCGGAGATTACACTGTCAAGTACCCCAGATGAGTAATTGTTACTAACAGTGGAGATTACACTGTCAAGTACCCCAGATGAGTATTTGTTACTAACAGTGGAGATTACACTGTCAAGTACCCCAGATGAGTATTTGTTACTAACAGTGGAGATTACACTGTCGAGTACCCCAGATGAGTATTTGTTACTAACAGTGGAGATTACACTGTCGAGTACCCCAGATGAGTATTTGTTACTAACAGTGGAGATTACACTGTCAAGTACCCCAGATGAGTATTTGTTACTAACAGCGGAGATTACACTGTCAAGTACCCCAGATGAGTATTTGTTACTAACAGTGGAGATTACACTGTCAAGTACCCCAGATGAGTATTTGTTACTAACAGCGGAGATTACACTGTCAAGTACCCCAGATGAGTATTTGTTACTAACAGCGGAGATTACACTGTCAAGTACCCCAGATGAGTATTTGTTACTAACAGTGGAGATTACACTGTCAAGTACCCCAGATGAGTATTTGTTACTAACAGCAGAGATTACACTGACAAGTACCCCAGATGAGTATTTGTTACTAACAGCGGAGATTACACTGTCGAGTACACCAGATGAGTATTTGTTACTAACAACGGAGATTACACTGTCAAGTACCCCAGATGAGTATTTGTTACTAACAGCGGAGATTACACTGTCGAAAACCCCAGATGAGTATTTGTTACTAACAGCGGAGATTACACTGTCAAGTACCCCAGATGAGTATTTGTTACTAACAGCGGAGATTACACTGTCAAGTACCCCAGATGAGTATTTGTTACTAACAACGGAGATTACACTGTCAAGTACCCCAGATGAGTATTTGTTACTAACAGCGGAGATTACACTGTCGAAAACCCCAGATGAGTATTTGTTACTAACAGCGGAGATTACACTGTCAAGTACCCCAGATGAGTATTTGTTACTAACAGCGGAGATTACACTGTCAAGTACCCCAGATGAGTATTTGTTACTAACAACGGAGATTACACTGTCAAGTACCCCAGATGAGTATTTGTTACTAACAGCGGAGATTACACTGTCGAAAACCCCAGATGAGTATTTGCTACTAACAGCGGAGATTACACTGTCAAGTACCCCAGATGAGTATTTGTTACTAACAGCGGAGGTTACACGGTCAAGTACCCTAGATGAGTATTTGTTACTAACAGCGGAGATTACACTGTCGAGTACCCCAGATGAGTATTTGTTACTAACAGTGGAGATTACACTGTCGAGTACCCCAGATGAGTATTTGTTACTAACAGCGGAGATTACACTGTCGAGTACCCCAGATGAGTATTTGTTACTAACAGCAGAGATTACACTGTCGAGTACCCCAAATGAGTATTTGTTACTAACAGCGGAGATTACACTGTCGAGTACCCCAGATGAGTATTTGTTACTAACAGCGGAGATTACACTGTCGAGTACCCCAAATGAGTATTTGTTACTAACAGCGGAGATTACACTATTGATGGCAATCGTCATTAACAATAGCAGTGAATATTTTGTTTGTGCCAGGGAACCAGGGTTTATGTAGTATGTGTCAGGGAACCAGTAAATATGTGGTCTGTGCCAGGGAACCAGTAAATATGTGATCTGTGCCAGGCAACCGGCGAATAAGTGGTCTGTGATAGGGAACCAGGGTTTATGTGATCTTTGTAAGAACAGGTTTGGTGAGGTCTGTTACAGGGAACCAGAATGTATGTGATCTGTGCTGAGAAACAAGGGCGTATATGATATGTGCCAGGGAACAAGGCTTTATGTGATCTGTTCCAGGGAACAAGGCTTTATAGTTCTGAATGACACATCTGTGACAGGGAACAAAGCTTTATAGTTCTGAATGACACATCTGTGCCAGGGAACACGGCTTTATAGTTGTGAATGACACATCTGTGCCAGGGAACAAGGCTTTATAGTTGTGAATGACACATATGTGCCAGGGAACAAGGCTTTATAGTTCTGAATGACACATCTGTGCCAGGGAACAAGGCTTTATAGTTCTGAATGACACATCTGTGACAGGGAACAAAGCTTTATAGTTCTGAATGACACATCTGTGCCAGGGAACACGGCTTTATAGTTGTGAATGACACATCTGTGCCAGGGAACAAGGCTTTATAGTTGTGAATGACACATCTGTGCCAGGGAACAAGGCTTTATAGTTCTGAATGACACATCTGTGCCAGGGAACAAGGCTTTATAGTTCTGAATGACACATCTGTGCCAGGGAACAAGGCTTTATAGTTCTGAATGACACATCTGTGACAGGGAACAAGGCTCTATAGTTCTGAATGACGCAGCTGTGCCAGGGAACAAGGCTCTATAGTTCAGAATGACACACCTGTGCATGGGAACCAGGCTTTATGTGATCTGTGACAGGGAACCAGAGTTTATAGCTTTGAATGACACATATGTGCCAGGGAACCAGGCTTTATGTGATCTGTGCCAGGGAACCAGGCTTTATGTGATCTGTGCCAGGGAATCAGGCTTTATGTGATCAGTGCTAGGGAACCAGGCTTTATGTAATCTGTGACAGGGAATCAGGCTTTATGTGATCTGTGCCAGGTAACCAGGCTTTATGTGAGCTGTGCCAGGGAACCAGGCTATATGTGATCTGTGCCAGGGAACCAGGCTGTATGTGATCTGTGCCAGGGAACCAGGCTTTATGTAATCTGTGACAGGAAACAAGGCTTTATAGTTCTAAATGACACATCTGTGCCAGGGAACCAGGCTTTATGTGATCTGTGCCAGGGAATCAGGCTTTATGTGATCTGTGCCAGGTAACAAGGCTTTATGTGATCTGTGCCAGGGAACCAGGCTTTATGTGATCTGTGCCAGGGAACCAGGCTTTATGTGATCTGTGCCAGGGAGCCAGGCTTTATGTGATCTGTGCCAGGGAATCAGGCTTTATGTGATCTGTGCTAGTGAACCAGACTTTATGTGATCTGTACCAGGGAACCGGACTTTATGTGATATGTGCAAGGGAACCAGGCTTTATATGATCTGTGCCAGGGAACCAGACTTTATGTAATCTGTGCCAGGGTACCAGGCTTTATGTGATCTGTGCCAGGGAACCAGACTTTATGTGATCTGTGCCAGGGAACCAGGCTTTATGTAATCTGTGACAGGAAACAAGGCTTTATAGTTCTAAATGACACATCTGTGCCAGGGAACCAGGCTTTATGTGATCTGTGCAAGGGAACCAGGCTTTATGTGATCTGTACCAGGGAACCGGACTTTATGTGATCTGTGCAAGGGAACCAGGCTTTATGTGATCTGTACCAGGGAACCGGACTTTATGTGATCTGTGCAAGGGAACCAGGCTTTATGTGATCTGTGCCAGGGAACCAGGGTTTATAGATCCGACTGGCAGGCGGTTTCCTGTATCACAGATAAGCAGTTATATTTGCAATAGATCTCCAATCACAGCCATCGATCAGCAAGAAATCGAGTGCAGAGCAATTATTCTACCAATACTATAACATTTAAATGTCTGCAGGACACATACAAGATTAGGCAATCATTTTTGGTCCACTTATTTTATGTTAAATCAATTGAACGAGATTTTTGTTGTCAACAAATCCACCTAGACTCCATAACCTGTGAACAGCTAACAATGTTTTAATGGGGAATGGCAATTCAAGTGTGTACACAGCGGAAATATGCATGGTGACTTGCACATGACCTTATATTATATTTTATGTTATATTTCGGGTTTTACGCCTGCATCAGCACCATTTCGGGCTATATCGCCGGCGGGCAGTTTACCTAACAACACCTTTCCTGGGCAGGCTCCAGCGGTAAACCAGTACTTGGGTGCACCAATCTCCGTAAGAAACTGCCAACTTTTTCATATAAATGAGACACGGCCTGAGCGGGGCTCGAACCCTTGACAATCAGTGATGATAGGTTACAGTGGTATGCAAGTCAGCGACCTTAACCACTCGACCACGGAGGCGGACACATGACCTAATTAACCTAATTATTAAACCGCTAAAGTAAGCTTATACTTCATATTATTTCACAAACGATTGCGCAACAAGCTTTAGCAACCTATAAAAGTAAAGTGTTTGTTTAAAAACATCTATCCTACTGTATAAATTAAAACCTCTTCCCTACTATATGAATTAAAACATCTGCCCTGAAGTAAAACATCTATCCTACCGTATAAATTAAAACCTCTTCCATAGTGTATGAACTAAAAACATCTATCCTACTGTATAAATTAAAACCTCTTCCATTGTGTATGAACTAAAAACATCTATCCTACTGTATAAATTAAAACCTCTTCCATACTGTATGAATTGAAACATCTATCCTACTATATTAATCACAACTTCTACTTGAGTATAAAAGTAAAGTAAAGCGTTTGTTTATTATAGTGTCATCCCTATTTAAAGGGCCAGCCATTATTGACTTATGAGACACCTCTTTTTATGAACATCAGTACTTCCCGAATCCTATGCTTGTATGCCAGACGCCAGGCTGGTAGGCAATCGGTAACCATTATTTAACTTGCTGGCGGTTCACCAACCGGTCATATCAGAACGAACCCCTGACGAGATTCGAACCTTCGACCTCCCGCTCATTCATGTGGGTGTATCAGAGTACTCGGAGAACTCCCTAGCTGTCCGATATGTCGACAACCGCACCATACTTCCCAGTTCGAGGAAGAAAGCCTGGCGGGTTGCATTGGCGAGAAGTGGGTGTAGCTAACCACTAGTACTTGGTGAACACGGTCGATTATATAAAGTATGGTGAACACGGTCGATTATATAAAGTATAGTAAGTGGTGAATGCAAAACATGTGACATTATGAGTAGTTGTCAGCATTGAGTAATATTTGTTTTGAGACACACAAATAAATTTTACAATTTCACCGAGTACAATTCAATTTTTCCATTTTGCCGAGTACAATTCAATTTTTCCATTTCGCCGAGTACAATTCAATTTTTCCATTTCGCCGAGTACAATTCAATTTCGCCGAGTACAATTCAATTTTTCCATTTCGCCAAGTACAATTCAATTTCGCCGAGTACAATTCAATTTTTTCATTTCGCCGAGTACAATTCAATTTTTCCATTTCGCAGAGTACAATTCAATTTTTCCATTTCGCCGAGTACAATTCAATTTCGCCGAGTACAATTCAATTTCGCCGAGTACAATTCAATGTTTCCATTTCGCCGAGTACAATTCAATTTTTCCATTTCGCCGAGTACAATTCAATTGTTCAATTTCACAGTGAAATGAGTCATTTTGAGTGATCAGGTAGGTTACAGTGTTTGGTGAAATGCATCATTTCAAGCTGCCTGGTGTTGATGTTGAGCCATGTAGCTTGACGAGACGGTGCACAAGAATTGTGCATTATACACAGCATAATCAAGTCTTGTTTCCCAATTCCACAATCCCAGCTGTAATACGGATTGTTTACAGACTCCATAATCCCAGCTGTACTACTGATTGTTTACATATTCCACACTCCCAGCTGTAATACTGAATGTTTACATATTCCACACCCCCAGCTGTACTACTGATTGTTTACATATTCCACACTCCCAGCTGTACAGTAATACTGAATGTTTACATATTCCACACCCCCAGCTGTACTACTGATTGTTTACATATTCCACAATCCCAGCTGTACTACCGATTGTTTACAGACTCCACACTCCCAGCTGTAATACTGATTGTTTACAGACTCCACAATCCCAGCTGTACTATGGATTGTTTACAGACTCCACAATCCCAGCTGTAATACTGATTGTTTAGACACCGCAATCCCAGCTGTACTACGGATTGTTTACAGACTCCACAATCCCAGCTGTACTACTGATTGTTTACAGACTCCACAATCCCAGCTGTACTACCGATTGTTTACAGACTCCACACTCCCAGCTGTAATACTGATTGTTTACAGACTCCACAATCCCAGCTGTAATACTGATTGTTTACAGACTCCACAATCCCAGCTGTACTACCGATTGTATACAGACTCCACAATCCCAGCTGTACTACTGATTGTTTACATATTCCACAATCCCAGCTGTACTACTGATTGTTTACAGACTCCACACTCCCAGCTGTACTACGGATTGTATACAGACTCCACAATCCCAGCTGTACTACTGATTATTTACAGACTCCACAATCCCAGCTGTACTACGGATTGTTTACAGACTCCACAATCCCCACTGAAAATTTCAGCCATTTTACAACAAATGCTCAGTAACATTGCGATACATTTCAGCCATTACACCACAAATGCTCGGCAACATTGCGATAAATTTCAGCCATTTCACCACAAATGCTCGGTAAAATTGAGATATTTCACCACAAATGCTCGGTAACATCGAGATACATTTCAACCATTTCACCACAAATGCTCGGCAACATTGCGATAAATTTCAGCCATTTCACCACAAATGCTCGGTAAAATTGAGATATTTCACCACAAATGCTCGGTAACATCGAGATAAATTTCAGCCATTTCACCACAAATGCTCGGTAACATTGAGATACAGTTCAGTCACTTTACCACAAATGCTCGGTAAAATTGAGATATTTCATCACAAATGCTCGGTAACATCGAGATAAATTTCAGCCATTTCACCACAAATGCTCGGTAACATTGAGATACAGTTCAGTCACTTTACCACAAATGCTCGGTAAAATTGAGATATTTCATCACAAATGCTCGGTAACATTGCGATAAATTTCAGCCATTTCACCACAAATGCTCGGTAACATTGCGATACATTTCAGCCATTTTACCACAAATGCTCGGTAACATTGCGATACATTTCAGCCATTTTACCACAAATGCTCGGTAACATTGCGATACATTTCAGCCATTTTACCAGAAGCGATCAGTAACAAGCAGACAAGGAATAAATGTCCCAGTAAAAGTTGGCAGTTTTGTCTTTATGACAAAATCAATTATCTACAATCAATAGATCCTACTAGGGGGGCCAACCTTAATTGGCAGCGATAATTGATTCTCAATTGGATGCAATCAAGAATATCTACAAACAGGTCTCAGAACTTAGTGCTTAAAAGAGACGTCGGCTCATTCACAATACAAAGTGTGGAATTCCATTAGACTATTCTTCTAAGATCAATGGTTGCGCTTGATTACAATAGAACGGTGACATGATCAGTTCTAGAAATTAAACTCTCGTTAAAACTTTTTAATTAAAATTCACACAATTCTCAGCATGAAGCTTATATCAATCTGACAAACCAGTATCTTACAATAAACACTAGCCTGGGAACAGGTGTTGATATGCTATGCGTGTGTGTTTTACGTTTATTTATCGTCGCTATCGGTTGCACATATGAGCGATGCCTCCTGAAGGTCGATATGTTTGTGTGCTTTACGTTTATTTATCGTCGCTACCGGTTGCCCATATGAGCGATGCCTCCTGAAGGTCATTTTAGATTTTTGGAGGATAGTGCAATGATACAGAGAGAGTCCCATTCCAGAGTCTCCTCTGGTTCTTTTGAGTGCAAGGTGTACAGCACTGACACAAGACCTCGGTTTAACGTCCCAGCTGAAAGACTGTTAATTTTATTAGGGTCAGACGGGGGATCGCACCTGCAATCCCGTTGCCTAGTCAGTTATATAAATATATTCACTTAACACCAAAACCGTTAATCATAGACAGATCTGTAGTCCAGTGGTTAACATGCTGGACTGGTAATCCGAGTCATATGGCGACTCCCAAGCTATTATTGGTGGAGCGAGGTCCCGGGTACCAATCTGAGAAATATGTCAGGTACGGACAGGCACCCAGGTAGAACCACCAACCTTCCACCGCTTCCTCTCTTGAAAGAATTTTATGTTTCCAGTGAGATTCGCACCTACAGTGTCGAGAGATCCAATGCTTTCAAGTCAACGATCTTAACCACGCGGCCAAAGAGGCATTAGCATGATAATCAACTTGACCACACTTACTGCAAGTTATAGTGGAAGACTTCCGAGTACAACGTAGGATATATTAGAACCGAATCCATGACAACCCAGGATTATAGGATTATATTCAATTAGCTTACCGGTAAACACAGAAACAAAATAATTAAACTAATAGGTACATTCTGTACATTCTCAATATTAGTTGACATTCTAGAAACACTATGAACAACACATTTATTCTAAGTAACACTACCTGACCACTGATCACACTAGTCTGGGTAAAGATGTACTGTAAACATGTAACTTTATTTATTTTACAACGATTTACATCAATTACTCTCATTGGCACAGCACAGATGAAAGCATAAATGTGGTCATTTGTGTGGGAGGAAATCGGAGTACCCGGAGAAAACCCACCTGTCCGATCAGGAGACAACCGTATCATCTCACATACTTCCCGAGGATCGAACCCGGGTTGCATTGATGAGAAGCGAGCGCACTAACCACTGCGCTAATCGGACAGCCAGAGTTTATAGATATATAAAATAGCATTGATTGAAAATAGTTGTTCAAATTGTTCCAGACGAATTGCCATATCTATTTCATACTGCCGACCAATCAATTTCTCGTGGCGATGGAATGAGGTCTCGAGAGTGATTAACCCTTTCCCTCATAGAAGCACCTCTTAACGCCATTACCAATACAACATACATTGACAATGTAGTAGCCAAACCAATGTTCATAATAAAGGCCAGAATCTTGTGTAGTTCAAGTAATATCTATGGAGGTGGGATAGATATGGCGACTACGTATCCACTGCATGATAGCTAAATGGCGGTCGTTTGTACGGAGATATAATAGTATATTAACCTAAATCTCTATGAAGTCCCAGTAATATCTATAGAGGTGGGATAGATATGGCGACTACTTATCCACTGCATGATAGCTAAATGGCGGTCGTTTGTACGGAGATATAATAGTATATTAACCTAAATCTCTATGTAGTCCCAGTAATATCTATGGAGGTAGGATAGATATGTTGACTACTTTTCCACTGCATGATAGCTAAATGGCGGTCGTTTGTACGGAGATATAATAGTATATTAACCTAAATCTCTATGTAGTCCCAGTAATATCTATGGAGGTGGGATAGATATGGCGACTACCTTTCCACTGCATGATAGCTAAATGGCTGTCGTTTGTATGGAGATATAATAGTATATTAACATAAATCTCTATGAAGGAAAGGGTTAATATAAGTTGTAAGAACTTGTTTCGCAATCAAGCTAAATAAACTAATCAATTTCTAAATTATGACTGGCAGGTCTCATTATTAGGACACTCTCAATTCAGATGTAACTCGCCCAGAAAGAGAGGCAATGTGGAATCTAAGTGCTTTGCCTAATAGCAAAATTGTAAGGACTACAGCTGGGCACAAACGCTGGACCTCCCACACTGTTACCACTGTGCTATCACAACTACAGCTGGGCACAAACTCTGGACCTCCCACACTGTTACCACTGTGCTATCACAACTACAGCTGGGCACAAACTCTGGACCTCCCCACACTGTTACCACTGTGGCATCACAACTACAGCTGAGCACACACTCTGGACCTCCCACACTGTTACCACTGTGCTATCACAACTACAGCTGGGCACAAACTCTGGACCTCCCACACTGTTACCACTGTGCTATCACAACTACAGCTGGGCACAAACTCTGGACCTCCCACACTGTTACCACTGTGCTATCACAACTACAGCTGGGAACAAACTCTGGACCTCCCACACTGTTACCACTGTGCTATCACAACTACAGCTGGGAACAAACTCTGGACCTCCCACACTGTTACCACTGTGCTATCACAACTACAGCTGGGCACAAACTCTGGACCTCCCACACTGTTACCACTGTGCTATCACAACTACAGCTGGGAACAAACTCTGGACCTCCCACACTGTTACCACTGTGCTATCACAACTACAGCTGGGAACAAACTCTGGACCTCCCACACTGTTACCACTGTGCTATCACAACTACAGCTGGGAACAAACTCTGGACCTCCTACACTGTTACCACTGTGCTATCACAATTACAGCTGGGCACAAACTCTGGACCTCCCACACTGTTACCACTGTGCTATCACAACTACAGCTGGGAACAAACTCTGGACCTCCCACACTGTTACCACTGTGCTATCACAACTACAGCTGGGAACAAACTCTGGACCTCCCACACTGTTACCACTGTGCTATCACAACTACAGCTGGGAACAAACTCTGGACCTCCCACACTGTTACCACTGTGCTATCACAACTACAGCTGGGAACAAACTCTGGACCTCCCACACTGTTACCACTGTGCTATCACAACTACAGCTGGGAACAAACTCTGGACCTCCCACACTGTTACCACTGTGGTATCACAACTACAGCCGGGCACAAACTCGGACCTCCCACACTGTTACCACTGTGCTATCACAACTACAGCTGGCACAAACTCTGGACCTCCCACTGTTACCACTGTGCTATCACACTACAGCTGGGCACAAACTCTGGACCTCCCACACTGCTACCACTGTGCTATCACAACTACAGCTGGGCACAAACTCTGGACCTCCCACACTGTTACCACTGTGCTATCACAACTACAGATGGGCACAAACTCTGGACCTCCCACACTGTTACCACTGTGCTATCCCAACTACAGCTGGGCACACACTGTGGACCTCCCACACTGTTACCACTGTGCTATCACAACTACAGCTGGGCACAAATTGTGGACCTCCCCACAGTTACCACTGTGCTATCACAACTACAGCTGGGCACAAACTGTGGACCTCCCACACTGTTACCACTGTGCTATCACAACTACAGCTGGGAACAAACTGTGGACCTCCCACACTGTTACCACTGTGCTATCACAACTACAGCTGGGCACAAACTCTGGACCTCCCACACTGTTACCACTGTGCTATCACAACTACAGCTGGGCACAAACTCTGGACCTCCCACACTGTTACCACTGTGCTATCACAACTACAGCTGGGCACACACTCTGGACCTCCCACACTGTTACCACTGTGCTATCACAACTACAGCTGGGCACACACTCTGGACCTCCCACACTGTTACCACTGTGCTATCACAACTACAGCTGAGCACAAACTGTGGACCTCCCACACTGTTACCACTGTGCTATCACAACTACAGCTGGGCACAAACTCTGGACCTCCCACACTGTTACCACTGTGCTATCACAACTACAGCTGAGCACAAACTGTGGACCTCCCACACTGTTACCACTGTGCTATCACAACTACAGCTGGGCACAAACTCTGGACCTCCCCACACTATTACCACTGTGCTATCACAACTACAGCTGGGCACACACTCTGGACCTCCCCACACTATTAACACTGTGCTATCACAACTACAGCTGGGCACAAACTCTGGACCTCCCACACTGTTACCACTGTGCTATCACAACTACAGCTGGGCACAAACTCTGGACATCCCACACTGTTACCACTGTGCTATCACAACTACAGCTGGGAACAAACTGTGGGCCTCCCCACACTGTTACCACTGTGCTATCACAACTACAGCTGGGCACAAACTCTGGACCTCCCACACTGTTACCACTGTGCTATCACAACTACAGCTGGGAACAAACTGTGGGCCTCCCCACACTGTTACCACTGTGCTATCACAACTACAGCTGGGCACAAACTCTGGACCTCCAACACTGTGCTATCACAACTACAGCTGGGCACAAACTCTGGACCTCCCACACTGTTACCACTATGCTATCACAACTACAGATGGGCACAAACTCTGGACCTCCCACACTGTTACCACTGTGCTATCATAACTACAGCTGGGCACAAACTGTGGACCTCCCACACTGTTACCACTGTGCTATCACAACTACAGCTGGGCACAACTCTGGACCTCCCACAGTTACCACTGTGCTTCACTACAGGACAACTGTGGACCTCCCACACTGTTACCACTGTGCTATCACAACTACAGCTGGGACAAACTCTGGACCTCCCACACTGTTACCACTGTGCTATCACAACTACAGCTGGGCACAAACTCTGGACCTCTCACACTGTTACCACTGTGGCATCACAACTACAGCTGGGCACAAACTCTGGACCTCCCACACTGTTACCACTGTGGCATCACAACTACAGCTGGGCACAAACTCTGGACCTCTCACACTGTTACCACTGTGGTATCACAACTACAGCTGGGCACAAACTCTGGACCTCCCACACTGTTACCACTGTGCTATCACAACTACAGCTGGGCACAAACTCTGGACCTCTCACACTGTTACCACTGTGGCATCACAACTTCCGTGAATGCTTAGTATCAAGATATATGTGAAAAGAAATATTTTCTGTTTATTTTATGCAGCTATAAAAACACAAGAAGATAGGTGGAAATGAGAGTCTATGATAATTGCCAAACACTTAAAAGATTCTGTGACAATTGGTGACATTTGTTTATTGGGGTATAAAGTCGCACTAGGAATCCAGGAATCGCAGGTTCAATCCCACGTCTGACCCTAATAAAAGTACAGTCAAACCTTTGCTAAAGGTCACCTCCCAATAAAGGCTGCATATGAAAAACCTGTCTCTAAAGACCACCATTTTTTTCTCCTGTCGAGCCATTTTCAATTCATTTTAACCCTCTATTGAGAGGCCACCTGTCAACAAAGGCCACTTTTTGACTTTCCCGAGGGTGGCCTTTATAGACAGGTTTGACTGTAACAGTCTTTCAAATGGGACTTTAAACAAAGGTCTTGTATCGGTGCTTTACATCGTGCACATAAAGGAACCAGAGGATATTCACCAGAGGATATTCTGGAATGGGTCTCTGTCTGTATCATTGCACTATCCTCCAAAAATCTAAAATGACTAATTTCTTCAGGAGGGGTCGCTCATATGGGCAACCGGTAGCGACGATAAATAAACGTAAAACACCCACAAAGTCGCACACACAGTTTGGGTCATATGGCTACTCTCTCCAGCAATTATTGGTGTAGGAAGATCCTGAGTGCCCATCTCAGCAGTATCTCCGCCATGTAGAGAAACCCGTGTAGAACCACCAACCTTCCACATGTCAGCTGGATAGCTTCCTCGCATAAAAGTATTTGACATCACCAGTGGTATTCAAACCTACAGCTGGAGCCGTCACGATTCTGCCCTTAGCAAGCAAGGCATTTAAATTCCACGTTGCCTCTTCTCTCTCCCTCGTGGCGATGGATTCCATCATGAATGAGATCTCAAGAGTTATTAATATAAGTTGTAATAACTTGTTTCACAATCGAGCTAAAATAAATTTGTATAAACTATAAACCTACAGCAGTGAGGGGCCACTTGATTTCTTCAAGTACTCGTATATCACCTCAACATACAACTCAAGATGCAGGTATTTCAACAACACACATTTACAGAAATGTAAACTATGAACTACAAAGCATTAGTATTCCCCCAGGTTGCCATGGTTCCCAGGTGGCTACAAGGAAACTTAAAGGCACACCTTACATTTCGTATCCTCAGCAAGTATCTGAATACAGAAACAAGATAGTATCTGAATACAGAAACAAGATAGTATCTGAATACAAGAACAAGATAGTATCTGAATACAGAAACAAGATAGTATCTGAATACAGAAACAAGATAGTATCTGAATACAAGAACAAGATAGTATCTGAATACAAGAACAAGATAGTATCTGAATACAGAAACAAGATAATATCTGAATACAGGAACAAGATAGTATCTGAATATAGGAACAAGATAGTATCTGAATACAGAAACAAGATAGTATCTGAATACAGGGACAAGATAGTATCTGAATACAAGATAGTATCTGAATATAGGAACAAGATAGTATCTGAATATAGGAACAAGATAATATCTCGAATACAGGAACAAGATAGTATCTGAATACAGAAACAAGATAGTATCTGAATATAGGAACAAGATAGTATCTGAATACAGGAACAAGATAGTATCTGAATACAGGAACAATATAGTATCTGAATACAGGAACAAGATAGTATCTGAATACAGAAACAAGATAATATCTGAATACAGAAACAAGATAGTATCTGAATACAGAAACAAGATAGTATCTGAATACAGAAACAAGATAATATCTGAATATAGGAACAAGATAGTATCTGAATACAGAAACAAGATAGTATCTGAATACAGAAACAAGATAGTATCTGAATACAGAAACAAGATAGTATCTGAATACAGAAACAAGATAATATCTGAATATAGGAACAAGATAGTATCTGAATACAGAAACAAGATAGTATCTGAATACAGAAACAAGATAGTATCTGAATACAGAAACAAGATAGTATCTGAATACAGAAACAAGATAGTACATGAATACAGAAACAAGACGTTTATTTATCATCGCTACCAGTTGCCCATATGAGGGACGCCTCCTGAAGAGATTAGTCATTTTAGATTTTGGAGGATAGTGCAATGATACAGACAGAGACCCATTCCAGAGTCTCCTCTGGTTCTTTTACGTGCACGGTGTAAAGCACTGACACGAAACCTCGGTTTTAAAGTCCCATCTGAAATACTATTAATTTTATTAGGGCCACAAGCGGGGGATCGAAACTGCGATCCCTGGATTACCAGTCCAAAGTGTTAACAACTGGACTACAGATCCATCTGTTGCCTTTACTCGGAATAAAAAGACAGAAAAATAAAAAATAAACTATTCTAATCGAGATTTAAGTCTAATACTAAATCGATATAAATATGTTTTTCAATCAATAAAGCAGGGTTCATTCTAGAGGGTGACATGGGCGAAATAGTCGCCCTAGGGACCCTGACTTCCTGACGCCCTCTAAATATATTTTTTTACATTTTACAATTTTCAATATAAGATTTTGTCCAATAAGACACTGGCCCATTATAAAGCACTGCTTCTATTCATATGTTCTATTTAATGGTCATACTGTGTATTTTAACCCTATTTTGTTGAAATTTATTAAAGATTATGGACGCGATTGCGCGCTTTCTCACTTCTTCCAAAAATTCTGACCTAGAATGAACCCTGCAATAAAGTCATGCTAATGGATGTTAGTATTAATGACTTATGGCCACTATACAAATTTTTTTATTTTTTATTTAATCATGTGAACTATGCTAATAGTGAGCTCTAAGCGAGCTTTACGGTAACGCAGGTTGAGAAAAGGCTTTACGGTAACGCGAGCTCTAAGCGATCTTTACGATAACGCAGGTTGAGAAAAGGCTTTACGGTAACGCGAGCTCTAAGCGAGCTTTACGGTAACACAGGTTGAGAAAAGGCTTTATGGTAACGCGAGCTCTAAGCGAGCTTTACGGTAACACAAGCTCTAAGCGAGCTTTACGGTAACACAGGTTGAGAAAAGGCTTTACAGTAACACAAGCTCTAAGCGAGCTTTACGGTAACGCAGGTTGAGAAAAGGCTTTATGGTAATGCGAGCTCTAATCAAGCTTTACGGTAACGCAGGTTGAGAAATGGCTTTACAGTAACACAAGCTCTAAGCGAGCTTTACGGTAACGCGAGTTGAGAAAAGAGTGTCGATATGTATCTAAATTAAAATCTTCGTATCGGAAAATGGAATTGTGGGAAAATTGTTACTGATGGTCACAACGAGGTTGGACGGAATGAGCTAATGGAGCCGCATCGAATCCGAACGCGTTCTTAATGAGACAGATTAGTCCGAAAGCCAGATTAACATTCACTGACACTATTTAATAGTGGAATAAAATCAATAAATGCAATATTATGTTATAAACACATTTATAAACATTTTTCGGCAAATAAAATACATGCCAATTGAACAGATTGGAAATTTAAGTTTAAGTTTAAATTTTATTTATTTTACAGCGATTGTCACTGACCATGAG
The DNA here is from genome assembly GCA_014843695.1 of Archivesica marissinica. Classification (NCBI taxonomy): domain Eukaryota; kingdom Metazoa; phylum Mollusca; class Bivalvia; order Venerida; family Vesicomyidae; genus Archivesica; species Archivesica marissinica. Next base: position 22,670,029 of record CM026396.1, on the reverse strand, counting down.
CAGAACCCAAACTAGTACGGATTGATCCGTGCCATAATCTACCGGGGGATGGGGGGGGGGGAGTTTAAACTTTATTTATTTTACAACGATTGCGAAGCAAGTTTTAACAACTTATATTAATCACTCTCATTGGCGCAGATGAAAGCGTGAATGTGGTCACTTGTGTGGGAGGAAACCGGAGTACCCGGAGAAAACCCATATGTCCGATCGGGTGCACAGAGATTATATAAATATTTACCAAGATGGCTTACAATAAATACATGTGCACAGAGATTATTACCTTACTCTTTAGATCTTCAATGTCAGTATATGATGTAACAAACGCGTGGGCGTGTGTCCCCTTTACAGGTATACCATACAGCTTGCCTGCCAACACGTTACTTGTCCCGTCAAATCCTACAGAAATATACACAGAAATAAATTTATCACATAACTTTACTTGTATTCAGTGTAATACAGTCATTTCACAATTTCTTACATGTACACACATGTAATCACACCTGGAAGGATTGGTTGAGAGAATAATACTCATCACGAGCCGGCTCATCTGGATCTACACTTTTTGTAAGCCTATTTAGAGGTCTGTAATGTTGAAAGGGTTAAAGTCAAACCAGTGTTAGCAGGGTTCATTCTAGGTCAGAATTTTTGGGAGAAGTAAGAAAGCGTGTGATCGCTTCCTAAGGAAGCCTTCCTTAAATGGTGTTCTTTAATATACTTCTGCAAAATAGGGTTAAAATGCACAGTACAACCATTAAATACAACATTTGAATAGAAGGAGTGCTTTATAATGGGCCAGTGTATCTTACTAGACACAATTTTGTTTGAAAATCGTAAAAACCAAAAAAAAAGAGGGCGAAGTCGGGGTCCCTCGGGCGACAATTTCTCAAGCGGCGCAGTTCGCGTTTGAAACGAGCGTTCCGATTGGATTATTGGAATTTTAAAAACATCGCCCTCTAGAATGATCCCTGGTATTAGTTGTCACCTCCATTAAGCAGCAAACGTGTATTAAGTAGTCAGTTTCCAGATTCCCAATATGTTGTTTCATTAGATTAAACTTTATTTATTGCGAAGCAAGTTATAACAACTTATATTAATCACTCTCGTTGGCGCGGATGAAAGCGTGAATGTGGTCATTCGTGTGGGAGGAATCCGGAGTACCCGGAGAAAACCCACCTGTCCGATCTGGCGATAACCGTACCATCTCACATACTTCCCAGTCCGAGGATCAAACCAGGGATGCATTGGTGAGAAGTGAGTGTGATAACCACTGCACAAATCGGACAGCCCAAATGTTGTTTCGTTATACACTTGCCCTCTATTAAGCAGCCACCTGTGCTAAACAACCACTGTCTGTGATTCCCTTGACTGGCTGCTTAACACAGGTTGGACTGTAGCCAGATTAGTATAAATTAATGCACATCCTCTGGTCCATCCTCGGGTAACACGCTGGACTGGTAATCCAGGGATCGCAGGTTCGATCCCCCGTCTGACCCTGATAAAATTAACAGTCTTTCAGATGGGACTTTAAACCAAGGTCTTATGTCGGTGCTGTACACCGTGTCCGTAGAAGAACCAGAGGAGACTCTGGAATGGGTCTCTGTCTGTATCATTGCACTATCCTCCAAAAATCTAAAATGACTAATCTCTTCAGGAGGCATCGCTTATATGGGCAACCGGTAGCGACGATAAATAAACGTAAAACACACACTGGTCCATCCCCTTATATGTGTATCTCACCTCCAAGGTAACAGTATCTTGATGCAGATAGGGCCCCATCTGGCCCCTGTGCTCTGCGAAGTCCGAATTCCAGCAAGGTCTTGTCTGGACCAGCTGCCAATCGAAATCTCATGCCGTTTGTGGCCACTAAGCTGAAAATAAATGCAGTGAAACACCTCAAACAGTTTGTTAGTCTGAAACCCCTATGTTACCTTCAAACAGCCCCTATAACTGTTTGCTTGTCTGAAACCCCTATGCTACCTTCAAACAGCCCCTATAACAGTTTGTTTGTCTGAAACCCCTTTGTTACCTTCAAACAGCCCCTATAACAGTTTGTTTGTCTGAAACCCCTATGTTACCTTCAAACAGCCCCTATAACAGTTTGTTTGAAACCCCTATGCTACCTTCAAACAGCCCCTATAACAGTTTGTTTGTCTAAAACCACTATGCTACGTTCAAACAGCCCCTATAACAGTTTGTTTGTCTGAAACCACTATGCTACCTTCAAACAGCCCCTATAACAGTTTGTTTGTCTGAAACCCCTATGCTACCTACAAACAGCCCCTATAACAGTTTGTTTGTCTGAAACCCCTATGCTACCTTCAAACAGCCCCTATAACAGTTTGTTTGTCTGAAACCCCTATGCTACGTTCAAACAGCCCCTATAACAGTTTGTTTGTCTGAAATCCCTATGCTACCTTCAAACAGCCCCTATAACAGTTTGTTTGTATGAAATCCCTATGCTACCTTCAAACAGCCCCTATAACAGTTTGTTTGTCTGAAACCCCTATGCTACCTTCAAACAGCCCCTATAACAGTTTGTTTGTCTGAAATCCCTATGCTACGTTCAAACAGCCCATATAACAGTTTGTTTGTCTAACACCACTATGCTACGTTCAAATAGCCCCTATAACAGTTTGTTTGTCTGAAACCCCTATGCTACCTTCAAACAGCCCCTATAACAGTTTGTTTGTCTGAAACCCCTATGCTACCTTCAAACAGCCCCTATAACAGTTTGTTTGTCTGAAACCCCTATGCTACCTTCAAACAGCCCCTATAACAGTTTGTTTGTCTAAAACCCCTATGCTACCTTCAAGCAGCCCCTATAACAGTTTGTTTGTCTAAAACCACTATGCTACCTTCAAACAGCCCCTATAACAGTTTGTTTGTCTAAAACCACTATGCTACATTCAAACAGCCCCTATAACAGTTTGTTTGTCTGAAACCCCTATGCTACCTTCAAACAGCCCCTATAACAGTTTGTTTGTCTGAAACCCCTTTGCTACCTTCAAACAGCCCCTATGTGGAAGTCGTGATAGCGCAGTGGGTGCGCGTTCGCTTCAGGTGCGAAAGGTCCGGAGTTCGAGCCCCGCTGGAGCCGTTACGATTGTGCCCTTAGGCAAGGCATTTAAATTCCACGTTGCCTCTTCTCTCTCCCTCGTGGCAATGGATTCCATCAGGAATGAGGTCTCGAGAGTGATTAATATAAGTTGAAATAACTTGTTTTGCAATCGAGCTAAAATAAATTTGTATAAATAAACAGCCCCTATAACAGTTTGTTTGTCTGAAATCCCTATGCTACCTTCAAACAGCCCCTATAACAGTGTGTTTGTCTGAAACCCCTATGCTACCTTCAAACAGCCCCTATTACAGTTTGTTTGTCTGAAACCCCTTTGCTACCTTCAAACAGCCCCAATAACAGTGTGTTTGTCTGAAACCCCTATGCTACCTTCAAACAGCCCCTATTACAGTTTGTTTGTCTGAAACCCATATGCTACCTTCAAACAGCCCCTATAACAGTTTGTTTGTCTGAAATCCCTATGCTACCTTCAAACAGCACCTATAACAGTTTGTTTGTCTGAAACCCCTATGCTACCATCAAACAGCCCCTATAACAGTTTGTTTGTCTGAAACCCCTTTGTTACCTTCAAACAGCCCCTATAACAGTTTGTTTGTCTGAAACCCCTATGTTACCTTCAAACAGCCCCTATAACAGTTTGTTTGAAACCCCTATGCTACCTTCAAACAGCCCCTATAACAGTTTGTTTGTCTAAAACCACTATGCTACGTTCAAACAGCCCCTATAACAGTTTGTTTGTCTAAAACCCCTATGCTACCTTCAAACAGCCCCTATAACAGTTTGTTTGTCTGAAACCACTATGCTACCTTCAAACAGCCCCTATAACAGTTTGTTTGTCTGAAACCCCTACGCTACCTACAAACAGCCCCTATAACAGTTTGTTTGTCTGAAACCCCTATGCTACCTTCAAACAGCCCCTATAACAGTTTGTTTGTCTGAAACCCCTATGCTACGTTCAAACAGCCCCTATAACAGTTTGTTTGTCTGAAATCCCTATGCTACCTTCAAACAGCCCCTATAACAGTTTGTTTGTATGAAATCCCTATGCTACCTTCAAACAGCCCCTATAACAGTTTGTTTGTCTGAAATCCCTATGCTACGTTCAAACAGCCCATATAACAGTTTGTTTGTCTAACACCACTATGCTACGTTCAAACAGCCCCTATAACAGTTTGTTTGTCTGAAACCCCTATGCTACCTTCAAACAGCCCCTATAACAGTTTGTTTGTCTAAAACCCCTATGCTACCTTCAAGCAGCCCCTATAACAGTTTGTTTGTCTAAAACCCCTATGCTACCTTCAAACAGCCCCTATAACAGTTTGTTTGTCTGAAATCCCTATGCTACGTTCAAACAGCCCATATAACAGTTTGTTTGTCTAACACCACTATGCTACGTTCAAACAGCCCCTATAACAGTTTGTTTGTCTGAAACCCCTATGCTACCTTCAAACAGCCCCTATTACAGTTTGTTTGTCTGAAATCCCTATGCTACCTTCAAACAGCCCCTATAACAGTTTGTTTGTCTGGAATCCCTATGCTACCTTCAAACAGCCCCTATAACAGTTTGTCTGTCTGAAATCCCTATGCTACCTTCAAACAGCCCCTATAACAGTGTGTTTGTCTGAAATCCCTATGCTACCTTCAAACAGCCCCTATAACAGTGTGTTTGTCTGAAACCCATATGCTACCTTCAAGAAGCCCCTATAACAGTTTGTTTGTCCAGGGCACAAGCTAGATCAAACATTTTAGGAGGAGCTTGCAAGACACAGAAGATGACGACGCTCCACTTCCTGGAGCATCCCTGGTCCTTTTACATGCCTGGTGTAAAGCATCGATTAACAAGACCTTGGTTTATAGTCCCATCTGAATGACGGTTGTTATTATTATTATTAGGGTCAGATGAGGGATCAAACATGTAATCCATGGTTTTGCAACCCCACATGTGAACGACTGACTCGCCCGCACCTACTAACCACCGACTCGTCCACACATACTAACCACCGACTCGCCCTCACCTACTGACCACTGACTCGCCCTCACCTACCAACCACTGACTCACCCGCACCTACTAACCACTGACCCGCCCACACCTACTAACCACCGACTCGCCCGCACCTTCTAACCACCGACTAGTCCGCACCTACTAACCACCGACCCGCCCACACCTACTAACCACCGACTCGCCCGCACCTTCTAACCACCGACTCGCCCGCACCTTCTAACCACTGACTCGTCCGCACCTACTAACCACCAACTTGCCCACACCTACTAACCACTGACTCGCCCTCAACTACTAACCTTGCATAGTTAATAAGGTTCAACAGGGGTGTCTCCATCAATTGTACCACAGGAAGAGGCCCTTCTATCACAATGAGGGGTTCCTTAGGGAACACCAGTGTCCCTTCCTCAATAGCGTACATGGTCACATCATTAGCCGTGAGATTGCGGAGGTATATGAAGAATTCATCCTCTGTGTACGAGGGTAAAACCGTCTTCAGGTAGCTGATGTCTGTGAATAAGTAACGCATGATTGGCATAAATAAAATGATTACACCGGGGAGGGGGAGCGATATCCAAGGGAGGGGGAGCGATATCCAAGGGAGGGGGAACGATATCCAAGGGAGGGGGAGCGATGTCCAAGGGAGGGGGAGCGATATCCAAGGGAGGGGGAGTGATATCCAAGGGAGGGGGAGTGATATCCAAGGGAGGGGGAGTGATATCCAAGGGAGGGGCGATATCCAAGAGAGGGGGAGCAATATCCAAGAGAGGGGGAGTGATATCCAAGGGAGGGGGAGTGATATCCAAGGGAGGGGGTGATATCCAAGGGAGGGGTGATATCCAAGAGAGGGGGAGTGATATCCAAGGGAGGGGTGATATCCAAGAGAGGGGGAGCGATATCCAAGAGAGGAGGAGTGATATCCAAGCGAGGAGGAGTGACATCCAAGAGAGGGGGGGAAATATCAACGGGTCCCTGGGGGTGATATCCAAGAGAGGGGAGTGATATCCAAGGGAGGGGGAGTGATGTCCAAGGGAGGGAAGGTCATATCCATGGTAACAAAATAAAATTACTGTACAGGAGTGATATCCAAGGGAGGGGGATGTAATTTTCTAGAACTTTTTTAGATTAAAGTGGGGCCTCCAGGCAGGGGGCAAAGTCAGGGTCCTGAGTAATACTGATTTTGCAGAGCTCATTCTAGAGGGTAATAATCATAATGTAATTAATATTCCAAAGTAATCATAATGTAATTAATATTCCAAAGTAATCATAATGTAATTAATTTTCCAAAGTAATCATAATGTAATTAATTTTCCAAAGTTATCATAATGTAATTAATTTTCCAAAGTAATCATAATGTAATTAATTTTCCAAAGTAATCATAATGTAATTAATTTTCCAAAGTAATCATAATGTAATTAATTACATTTGTAAAATGAGAGTAATTGTTTATAATTGAAGGCTTTCCCGTAATATAATTAAATATATTTCAAATTAATTTGCTCCAACGCCGATAGGCTGTCCGATTAGCACAGTGGTTAACGCTTCTCACCAAGACAATCCAGGTTCAATCCTCGGACCGGGAAGTATGTGAGATGGTACGGTGGTCACCAGATCAGACAGGGGGGTTTTCTCCGGATACTTCTGTTTCCTCCCACACGAATGACCACATTTACGCTTTCATCCATGCCAACAAGAGTAATTAATATAAGTTGATTGAAACTTGTTTCGCAATCGTTGTAAAATAAATAAAGTTTAAACTAACAGGTAAATTAATATAATTACCACTATCGGAGAAATGAAAGTTCTGCAAAAACTTGACAACCTCCTCCAGGCCGGCAAACACTGTGAACTCTCCCTTGAAGGGATTCTTACGAAAGTACAGATCAAACACGGCGTGGTCGTTCATCTTCCCACTCTTCCAGTACGCATAGGACATCGTGATCTGGTAAAGATCTGCGAAATAATAAATAAACCTGTCATCATAGAATGTCCAACATTTGCGCCGTCCACGTGCGTTTGGAGAACAGAAATAAATAAATTGATTTACCCATTTTGCTCTTTTGTTCACGAAACATGGTGTCACAATCTGCTTAGTTGATTTCTGCATTCACAGTAGCAAATGCAAAGTGAAGTCAGGCATTACCTTCTATAAGATATTGGACTTCAGAGTTAAGTGTTCGACAGGGATCATTTTGGGCCTCGATTCCGTGCATATTTTGTATGAAAAGCACAAAATTACTAAATGGGAATCTAACATCGTGCTATCGGTTTTGTTGCTGTTACATACTTTTTTTTTGCGTTCCGGCGAAAAAATCATCCGTTTGCTTGAAATTATGTTGAGACAATGTAACCAGTCTAGGACATAATCACACCTTGAAAGTCATGATAGCGCAGTGGTAGCACGTTCACTTCAGGTGCAAAGGGTCTAGAGTTCGAGCACTGCTGGAGTAGTTACGAGTATGCCCTTATGAGGCATTTAAATTCCACATTGCCTCTTCTCTCTCCCTCATGGCGATGGATTCCATCAGGAATGAGATCTCGAGCGTGATTAATATAAGTTGTAAGAGCTTGTTTCGCAATTGAGCTAAAATTAAATTTGCATAAACTAAACTAAAGTGATTATTTGCATGAACATACATGTACCGAGAGGAATAAGCGCCTAATGACCTAGTTCATTGAGAAAAAAAAAGAAACAAACTATCGGGACAACGTCATATTTTAAAGGGCTATATTCCTCTTCAATGTACTAGATATTGACCCAAAACCAATACACGATCAGTATCACCACGCTCATTTTTAATATATTAAAAATTGGCCCAACTGTGATGTTTATAAATTGAAACTTTAGTTTGAAAATGTATTGTTAATTAATGAATCTCTAGAACAATACATTATTTATTGGGCGTCATATCGACCATACAGAGTGAACAGTTTATGTAAATATTTTACGCAGCTACGCAATGGGTAACTATCTAGGGTTTATAGAGATTTTTCCAGATTTATTGTATCTATGGTAACTTTTATGCCCTCAAAAAAATGAAATTATGAAATTCCACGACATAACTTGACTACACAATTCTAATGAAATTCCATGACAATAACTCGACTACTCAATTCCAATGAACAGTTTATGTAAATATTTTACGCAGCTATGCTATGGGTAACTATCTAGGGACGACGTCACAATGAGAACAATAATGAATATTTCCGATTGTAATAAAATCATAGGTCAAAATGATAGTGCGTTACAATAGCGTTCACGGTCGAGTAAAGATTTTATAACATACAGACAATTGCCGATGGGCGCGGATAGAACGGTGTCCAAAATAACATTTCACCTAAATAATATGGGCATATTGTGAACACGAGAAGCCAGTATACCATGTCTATGTTTAGTCAAGCTTTTCAACATTAACGGAAAATATAAAGTAACAAAGCAAAGAAAGAGCGGAAAAGTTAGTGACCCGACGTGGGACTCGAACCCACGACCTCCCGAACACTAGTCGGACAGCTTTACCAACTGAGCTAGCCGGCCGATGTTCTACCCACGCCGGAATACATTGCACTCTTCCCTCTTTTATTCTGTAGGAGCCGCACTGCGATTCCTGGAGCCGCACTACTACCCCATTGCCTGTACCATATATCCTCATCGCCATTAGGGTGACAAAGCAAAGAAAGAGAGGGAAAGCTAGTGACCCGACATGGGACTCGAACCCACGACTTCCCAAACACTAATCAGACAGCTCTACCAACTGAGCTACTGCAGGGTTCGACAAATCCTAATGCCCGATGCCCGGGGCAAGTCAAAACAATGTTTGGGCAAGTTGCCGTCAACCAGAGTTTAGTCCCGGGCAAGTCAAAATGCTATGGATGTGATTATCGGACAGGTATCGAATAAACATATCAATTAACAGAATAAACAACTAATCAACTGTTTCTTGTCATGATTGGTCCCTATTATCGATTGTAAACCCTGCAGACTACATGCTGTGAATGACAGGTATCGCCCCAAACATTTAACCAATCGAGGCTCTCGTTACGCTTCAATTGTTTTATTTGCACTTATCAAATTAGTCCTATTAAATAGACTACGGCGCTTTTAACATCCGGGCGCTTTCTTAATTTCTACAATTTGCAGTCGCCGGCGAAATATCAAAGAATCTGTCAATGCCTTGCTTATATACTTGTTAATTAAACATTAGTCGTAGCAAGGACATTATCCACGAGTACATACACAGTAAGTACATGTTTTCTACACCTATGGTGTTGATTAATCTCGGAAGACAGGCCGATTTCATTGATGCATTGTAAATGTGTAAGTTATAATTGACAAAATTAAACAGTTAGAACTCAGGTAATTATCAGATTACAAATGTATACAAATTGTTTTATAATTAAGCCCCAAATCCCCTGTTATCATTCAAATGCACGTTCAATTACAATAAGTTTGCTAAAATTCTTCAACTCCAATGAAAATGAAAGTAATAGTAAAAAACGGAAACTAGATTTAAAATGTGTGCCTACTTCCAAGAAAGTGAAACTCACTGAGGGTAAAAAGGATATTAAATATGATTCAAAACACGAAAGGACTTTTCATTATATACTATGATGATGTTATTCATAGACTTAACTAGTGTAAGCCATCATTCGACATTTAGCATAATAATTGGGGCAAGTCAAATTCACATTGGGGCAAGTCAGTGTGCCAGTGTCACTTGTCCAGGGCAAGTCAGTTTGAAAAGAATTTGTCGAGCCCTGGCTAGCCAGGCCGATATTATACCCACGCCGAAATACACTACAAATATATAAAGCAATGTCAAGAGGTCTCCAAGGACACGTGTCCTTGTAGATGAATCAATTATTGAATTAACATGGAAACTCGAAACTGAAAGTGCAAACATATCACTTTAAAGTTTACCAATACCAGCACACATGTTCAACAAAACGTTTTTACATGAATCAGTGACAGAGAGAAGAAATGTTGTGCATGTATAAATTCACCTGTAAGAATGGGTTGAATAACGCCATTCTGAGATTTGCATTGGATTCTAGGAAAATGTACGTCCTCGATAGACATTCTGCTTCTCTGACATCTGATCAATAAATGAACTCCAGACGATTGTTTCAACTTCACTTGTCCTTGACAAGCACTTGATAGACTCCGATCAGTACAAGAAATACCACAAAGACAGACAAATACATGCAAAGACTGTGACTTGTTATGTGTCTGTGTCTGTTATCACGAGTAGGCACAAGGTAGTGTCTTGTTTCATATCAGCTACCTGGAAGAACAATGCATATACGAGAGCAAGCTCCGACGCAAATTTCTTCAACAGTCTTGCAAGTAGTTGGTGTGTGCCGGAAGCCTTGTGTGGATCCAGATCCGCCAGAAATTTACTGACACCCTCCCTGGTGACATTGATGTGGTTCACTGACAAATGAGAGCTCGGTCCCATGTCAGGGATAGTGTTAGCTTCTTCAATATTGTTGAAGATAGAGGAGTTTGCTCATTCCGGTTGTTGGATTTGTTTGCACTGTCTGAATGTGTAATGGACCGGCGGTCGGTCTTTGCGTTGGGTGGTGCTATTGTCCGGTTGATAATCCTGTTGTTGATCCAAATAAAATAAAATTGCATTTACTGACGGCATGGTACATACAATTAACATAAGCTATGTATAGCTTTTGACCGATATTAACAATAACAGATAACAAGACTAATTTCAGTTGCTAGGAAGACATATATAAGTTTAAACTTTATTTTAACAACTTAATCACTCTCGTTGGCGCAGATGAAAGCATACATGTGGTCATTTGTGTGTGTGGGGGGGGGGGGGAGTCGGAGCACCTTATCTCAAATAACATGTCGTGGGACACCCACATAAAAAGGTCAACAAAGAAAGCAAACCAAACATTAGGATTTCTACGTAGAAACCTCCAGGTCAAATCTGAACCCCTTAAGACCATGGCTTACCAGACACTAGTGAGACCCCAGCTTGAATATGGCTCCGAGATCTGGTCGCCCCATACCCAAACATTAATAGACCAAATTGAAGGTGTCCAGCGAAGAGCAGCCCGTTGGATAAAGGCTGACTTCTATCGTACCTCAAGTGTTACAGACATGCTACATTCCCTAAATCTACGCAGACTAGATCAACAGCGTATTGACAATAGATTATCCCTTATGTATAAAATTCAAAATGATCTTGTTGCTATTCCCATTGAAAATTACCTAGTTCCTCTCTCCCGTCCTGCTCGCCATTGCCATTCCTTAAGCTATAGGTTAATTACAGCAACTACAGACTACTACAAGTTTTCCTTCTTTCCAAGAACAATCTATCATTGGAACCACCTCCCTCCTGACATTGTCCATCTCCCTACCATAGAGCAATTCAATACGGCAGTTTGCCATATTGAACATGCCAGTCCCTAGTTGTCCTGCGTAGCTGCTTTTAAACTTTTACCACAACTTATTTTCATTACCTTCTTAAATTATACTTTTAACTACTCATACTTTTAACTTCTTAGCGGTTTTTGACGCGCAACATGTCTACGTCCCCGCGAGGGGTTTGACATTAACGGAAGATAGATAGATGGATAGGTTACATTGGTGAGAAGCGAGCGCGCTAACCACTGTGTTAATCGAACAGACATATATAAAAGTGTGTTATATTAAAATCTTAATATAAATGGCAATGCATATATTGGATATATTACATTCGGATTGGGTTCTGGCCCCGAGGTTATAAAACTGTTTTGATCCCAGCTCAAAACTGACAGAATCGTAGGTTATAAAACTTTTTGAGACTGTACTCAGTACCTCAGTTTAATGTCCCATCTGAAAGACTGTTAATTTTTATTAGGCTTCAGATCTTAGCAGTCCAGACTACAGATCAGTCTGTTCCAGAAGGTTTGTGTTTTATGTTTATTTATCGTCGCTACCGGTTGCCCATATGAGCGACGCCTCCTGAAGAAATTAGTAATTTTAGATTTTGGAGGATAGTGCAATGATACAGAGAGAGACCCATTACAGAGTCTCCTCTGGTTCTTTTACGTGCACGGTGTAAAGCACCGACACAAGACCTCGGTTTAACGTCCCATCTGAAAGACTGTTAATTTTATTAGGGTCAGACGGGGGATCGAACCTGCTATCCCTGGATTACCAGTCCAGTGTTTTACCACTGGGCTACAGATCCGTCTGTGTCCAGAAGGTTTAGATTGCCTCCAATATATAATACATATATCAAACTAGGAGTTTACAGGCATTTGCGTGTCTTAGCAATGATTGGGTTGCTCATCAAAAACCTTGACCTTTCGAAGGGAAGCCACTCTTAAGTTGTTTTGACGATGAAAAATGGCGAAATTCATGAAGATGCACAATCACAATATTTGCCAGGAACTATGGTTTCAAGTAAAACTAGTGACGTAGATATTGATCATATTCTTCTAGTGCAAAGGTTTGTTAAGTTTCTAAAGAGTAAGTTTTAATAAAAACACCTGAAATAATGTCTGTGACAATTCACACCCAATGTGTCACTGCACACCCAGTGTGTCACTGCACACCCAGTGTGTCACTGTGTGAAGCTGTAACTCTTACACTAACATATAGGTAGGTATACAGATACAAAAAACAGGACTCGACATTTTTTTTAAAAACTGACTTCTGCGACAAGTGACAAACACTGGCAAAATTGAACTGTCCCAATGTCTATTTGACCTGTGCCAGTGATTCTGCTAAATGTTGAATGAATCTTACTGTATGGGCAGATGGATAGGATGGGCGTATCACTAAGTGGTATCTTTTAACATTTTGAGTGTAAACAGGCGAAGGTAGATGTCCAGACCACCATCGTTTGATAGGTAAAAGTTGCTGCGGAGAACTAAAATAGTGGTTTAACAAGTAGGATGCATTATGGATATATTGCGGTATCTAGTTATTAAAACCAAACTACAGATATACTATATGTACCTGAATTTAAACCTCATTTTGCTTCATTCTATGACTTTTCCACTTCAACATTACAAATACGCAAAGAAGAAATACTATTTGGAATCACTTGTGTTTATCATGTTTTTGGCGCCATCGTATCAGCAGTTACGTAGTCACTAGTTCTGAGTATACCGCGGCAAATGGCCGGGGGCCTGATTTGGGTGTGTATACAAAGGTAGTCATAATACAATTATGTGAGTATTTGATAGAGACCTTAATCTGTATAATATGTAAGTATAGCAGTAAATTTATCATTTTAACATAAAACATGAATATCTTTTTAATCTCCCACCAAATAACAACATTGAATAGCTTTAGGACCACGATGGGCCTACTTTTTATGAATAATAAAATGCGGGAATCTGATAAAGGGGTGTGGTAATTTTACATAGATCTTGATATTCAGTAAGCATCTTGTACCAGTAATTTGCTCACCACTTACGTTGACAGTTTATGATTTCTTGTTTATCAACACATGTTTACCTTCCTGGGTCAACACTGATCCAATGGAAAGAATGATAGGTGGTGTTGTTATACCCACAGGGATTCGGCACGTGGATTCAGCACGTTTGGGGGTACTAGTATATATATTTAAGTACAGGGATTCTACTCTGTGGGATGTCAGATTTCGCATCGATCAGTAAAATGGCCCTATCTGAAACAATTTTGTACAAATCTGTCCAAATATAATGCCTATCCCGAGTCTTTATATTGTTCTTCAAATAAAACACAACTTTAAGCTGCATGCATGTATACTTTGCAAACAATACCACAGACATTGGCCATAGCAGGTCACATTTCCATACTAGGACACGGGTTCTGTCAGCAACAACAAAAAATCTTTGACGGGAGAGTTTTAACAGTGAATAACATTATCAATAAAATGTGTTTCCACTAACGTGTAGGTTTATTCGGCAAAAATGTACGTCAAAAAGAGATTTCGTAGAATTTTTCAATTTGTTTTGAAAATTTCTCAAGCGGTGCAGTTCGCGTTGAAACGAGCGTTCTGATTGGATTATGATTATTGTTCATAAAACAAACAAACATCTAGTTACATTCCAATAATCCAATCGGAACGCTCGTTTCAAACGCTTGAGAAATTGTCGCCCGAGGGACCCTGACTTCGCCCTCTCTTTTTTTGGTTTTTACGATTTTCAAACCAAATTTTGTCTAGTAAGATACACTGGCCCATTATAAAGCACTCTTCTATTCAAATGTTATATTTAATGGTTGTACTGTGCATTTTAACCCTATTTTGCAGAAGTATATTAAAGAACACCATTTAAGGAAGCGATCACATGTTTTCTCACTTCTCCCAAAAATTCTGACCTAGAATGAACCCTGAACTTTTAATCAATTTGTTTTATATTTCAGATTTTCTCGCAATGAGCTTGTGCTGCGATTCTTGTCATTGGTGTGCCTATTTTTCATGTTCGGACTGTTTCTTATACAGCTAGACATTCTGTGGAGATCTAGAGAGGTTGTATTTTCTTACATTGTGTCATGTGAACCTTCACCATTAGAAACTGGGGTAATGTTTTGTCAAATACATGGCTTCAAATATTTATTTGTGAACTATATGGCTCTTAGTTGGCTCCAAGTCTTTTTTAATTGGCTCCAGTGTTTTTCAATTGGTGACAGAAGTGGCGCAAACATTCAGACAGAGGGAACCCTGCTTGCATCTGTCATTTGGTCAAGGCCTGTGGTCAGTAAAGTGTCCACTCAGTGGCAGTCGTGATAGCGCAGTGGATGTGCGATTGCTTCAGGTGCGAATGGTCCGGAGTTCAAGCCCCAGCCGTTATGATTGTACCCTTAGGCAAGGCATTCAAATTCCACATGCCTCTTCTCTCTCCTTCATGGCAATGGATTCTATCAGGAATGAGGTCTCGAGAGTGATTAATATAAGTTGAAAGAACTTGTTTCGCAATCAAGCTAAAATAAAAATATGTATAAACTAAAGTGCCCCAGATAAACTGCGTATTTCACTTGATTCAGTTTTATAAATATATATGCTACTACTTTAAGTAAAAAACGTACCAGATACGCAAATACCCAAGCAAATTTAGCTTTATGCAAAATTTAAAATTTAGTATTTCCGTGCCTAAAATTATCTCATGTATATTTTACAATTATATTGCGGGTTACTGTGTCCGATTATTTATTGCAGAGTATTTAATAATCAATATTAATCCAAATATGAGGGCCCATCAATAATCCCGTGAACTATTCTGTGTTACGAGTATACGTAATCTAACATACTTTTGACCACTACTCCTTTTCAAAGTAACGTCCCTTGCATTTATTCCACCACTTGACCCCATGACCGGAACACGTGCTGCAGGCCATCATGTGACATCCATGCCGCAGGCCATCACCCGCAAATATCTGCTTACGGCACGTCTCAACTCCTTGTGTCTGACACAACGCGGTTGCTATGGATTGGCACGTTGTCATGGTGCAGCAGAATCCCAAACCTCTCCAGTAGGGTTTCTTCCCGGGAAATCCCGGCAATTTATTTTCATCATTTCCCGGGATAAAAGTTATCGGGATCCCGGGAAATGATAGTTTTAGGAAATTGAATCTGAAAGTAGGCTTAATACCAAGAATCAGTGTTAATTCTTGGAATTAAAACTGAAAGTACAATTATAACCAAGAATCAGTGCTAATTCTTGGAAAGCTGAATGTACAACAGTTACCAGGACATTTCTCACTTTTCCTGGAATTTGTTGAACCTGCAGATCCAGATTAACCATTCATTGGCATAATTGTGTAAGACAATGAGAGATTCAATACTCGAACGAATCTCGACACGGCGAAATAAAACTACCATGGACCTTGTTCAATATTTACATTCCAAGACAGATGTCAGTAAACCGAATGTTTTTGGGAACAGAAGTTCCAAATCCGTCATTCAGAAATATGCAATGGGTATTTACACTCGGCTATATGGTCAGTCTGAGGCTGAGTCTGCTGACTCAATTGGTCAGGAGAGCACACCTGTAGATGATGCCATCATTGTCGAACCTAGCAACCGAACCTCTGTACAGTCTGCTGACAAAGAAAATGAAACGAGTCACACGACCCTGGCTGAAAAATTCCAGCTTGCGATCGACTGTGCAGTTAAAGATGATAGTGATACTAAGGACATAAAGGATCTGAAGACAATGACGAATGATTTCAAACTATACGAAGCTCAAAAAAAGAGAACCCCCAATCTCGAATCAACTTTACCGAGCACTTATGACAATTAAGCCATCATCCGTTGAGAGTGAAAGAGCATTCTCTGCTGCCGGTAATTTTGCAACACGTATTAGGTCCCGGCTCGGAGACAAATCATTATGTGTTCTAGTTTTCCTGAAAAACTATTTCAACAACCACGGCACTGTTGGTGTTGAACCACACCACTCAGTTTGACTCAAATGAGTAGATTCACTAGATTGTCAATCTCAAAGTGTAAGGACAGTTAGGACACTCCTACAGTTGCATTTATGTTGTTGAGAAGAGTTCAAAGACTAGACTCAGTGTTAAAGTTTGACATTGATGATCACCCAATGTTGTTTTTTTCATTTCATGACAGTGAGAATTACAATCAATGCGTTCAAAATGTCGAGTTATCAACTTATTACATATTCTTTTATTCTCTGTTCGGCAGCTCGGCTGCCATTTTTGGTCTGAGTTCGGGAGGTCCATAATGTCTTTTCATCACTAAGTTTGATGAATCGATGATGAATTGAATTCAAGATCACGAAAGAGAAGTTGAAAATTATTTGTCGAATCTTGGTTTGGGCATCATTTTGGGTGAGAATACGGGAGTTCCAAACAAAACAAGACTAAACTTAAAGAACTTACCAGAAAATGAGACATTGCCAAATTCCTGTCAATCAACCATAAAACCTTAAGTTTAGTCTTGTTTTGTTTGGAACTCCCGTATTCTCACGCCCAAACCAAGATTCGACAAATAATTTTCACGATCTAACAATTGTCCCAATTTCCCGGGATCTAACTGAAAAATTTCTCAATTTCCCGGGATAAGGTTGTCCGGGATATAGACGCCCTACTCTCAAGCTGTGGGCGCTTTCTTTAAATAGCCGGCAACAGCTCATATTTAATTACTGTTGCAAAATAGTTTCCAGTAACTAATTTTCGGAGGAACAAAGTGATTTAAAATTACACTGTGTGTATCACAAAATATAATGGTCATTACTTTACCGGCAGACATGGAATCAACGGTGAAGGCGAAGAAGGATGCTTCCAAAGTGAGCTATGTTGTTTACTTTCCGGCTCAAAAAAGTGAATCCATGTCTCATTACATGTAAGCACTCGCTTGAGAAATGCCCTAGTCATTGTACAGTTGGCTGTATTCGCAGCACCTCTTGACCCGTACCCCCATTTGATCCTTAACCCTTTCCCTCATAGAAGCACCTCTTGACGCCATTACCAATACCACATACATTGACAATTTAGTAGCCAAACCAATGTTCATAATAAAGACCAGAATCTCATGTAGTCCAAGTAATATCTATGGAGGTGGGATAGATATGGCGACTACTTATCCACTGCATGATAGCTAAATGGCTGTCGTTTGTATGGATATATAATAGTATATTAACCTAAATCTCTATGAAGTCCCTGTAATATCTATGGAGGTGGGATAGATATGGCAACTACTTATCCACTGCATGAAAGCTAAATGGTTGTCCTTTGCATGGAGATATAATAGTATATTAACCTAAATCTCTATGTAGTCCCAGTAATATCTATAGAGGTGGGATATATATGGCGACTACTTATCCACTGTATGCTAGCTAAATGGCTGTCGTTTGTACGGAGATATAATAGTATATTAACCTAAATCTCTATGAAGTCCCAGTAATATCTATGGAGGTGGGATAGATATGGCAACTACTTATCCACTGCACTATAACTAAATGGCTGTCGTTTGTATGGAGATATAATAGTATATTAACCTAAATCTCTATGAAGGAAAGGGTTAAGCAGCATGCGCGGTACCTATCTTGCTAAAACATAGTGCATTCCCAGCTTTTTAGACATAATGTCTTGAGCTGAAATACCATATTGTCCCACAACAATTTCAACAGTTATTCTTCTATCTTCAAGAATGTCTTCGTGAATTTCAGCCACTTTCGTTTCATATGTAACAGTCACTGACCTTCCAGTATGCTTATCATCTTCCGTTGTTTCTCTACAGACTCACCCACTTTGAAATAGCACCATTTGATAAACAAGAGTCCCCATAAACTGTAAGCAAATCCTCCCGAACGTCGGAAACAGATTTTCCGAGTAATTTATAAAACTTTATCACAACACGTTGCTCGTTTACAATGTGTATAATGAACGCTTTTGATGTGTCGCTAGAATATTGATATGATGTCATTAATTGTGACATCATCAATGTCGACACATGCTGCATTAATTGGAGAATGATACACTTTGAACATACAAAATTTCATTACGCTATGTGAAATAGTAAAATTAGTTCATGAAATTATTGATGGTCCCTCGTAGTTTTAACTTTTAAAATATGTCCTTATTTATGGCAAATTTTCATGTACAAAAGGAATATTGATACAGTACATGTTTAAATTTCACCCAATTAATTGTAATTTTTCACCCAATTAATTTCTATTTCATCCAATTAATTTCTATTTCATCCAATTAATTTCAATTTCACGAGTGATACCATATTAGTCTAAATCTTATCTGGGGTGCTGTGTCCACCACTTCCATTGATTTCTATGGTACACCATGATGTACCACTGTAAAATGAAACATTTCTTCTCGTGTCAAAGACGAGCGATAATTTAAAATGATTGTTTGATCGGCTGGTAACATTGCAAATATTAATTAAAAATGGATTTCAGCTTAGCCAATCAGACAGAACAATTTCTTGTTGGCACTATACGGCTGTCCGATTAGCGCACTTGCTTCTCACCAATGCAATCCGGGTTCGATCCTCGGACCGGGAAGAATGTGAGATGGTACGGTGGTCGCCAGATCGGACAGGTGGGTTTTCTCCGGGTACTCCCACACGAATTACCACATATACGCTTTCATCCTCGCCAACGAGAGTGATTAATATAAGTTATTAGAACTTGCTTCGCAATCGTTGTAAAATAAATAAAGTTTTAACAAAACTATGGTCATATATAATAATAATAATAAAGACTTTATTTAACGAGAGAACTCATTTGAACAATTAAGTCAATCTACCATATATAGTACGGTGTGTGTGTTTTACGTTTATTTATCGTCTCTACCGGTTGCCCATATGAGCGACGCCTCCTGAAGAGATTAGTCATTTTAGATTTTTGGAGGATAGTGCAATGATACAGACTCATTCAAGAGTCTCCTCTGGTTCTTTTATGTGCTCGGTGTAAAGCACCGACACGAGACCTCGGTTTAACGTCCCATCTGAAAGACTGTTAATTTTATTAGGGTCAGACGGAGGATCGAACCTATAGTACGGTGACCATAGGGCAAAAATAAATAAAATGTGTGTCTTGTGCCATTGAGTCAGACAGGTCTGTTTATTAATTGCTGATTTCAGTCCAGGTTTTGTTTCGTCAGTTTTTAAATTATCAATTTGTCTTTACGCAGGATTCTTGTCTTTTCAGTCGCTATTCATGGAGATGTTGCTGAGAGACAGTCAGCAATTTTACTTCCGTTACCCAGAATACTATGACATTGCTCATGATGAGGAAATGTGGTGCTGGGACCCAGATACTCTACTCCTTAAAGTGAACACGTCCTTCTTCTTACACTGATAGGACGCACAGTTTTGTATTATAGTTGATTGTTGAAATGGTATTGACTGATAGGACGCAGTTTGTATCATAGTCGATTGTTGAAATGGTATTGACTGATAGGACGCAGTTTGTATCATAGTTCATTGTTGAAATGGTATTGACTGATAGGACGCAGTTTGTATTATAGTTCATTGTTGAAATGGTATTGACTGATAGGACGCAGTTTGTATCATAGTTCATTGTTGAAATGGTATTGACTGATAGGACGCAGTTTGTATCATAGTTCATTGTTGAAATGGTATTGACTGATAGGACACAGTTTGTATTATAGTTGAAATGGTATTGACTGATAGGACGCAGTTTGTATTATAGTTCATTGTTGAAATGGTATTGACTGATAGGATGCAGTTTGTATCATAGTTGAAATGGTATTGACTGATAGGACGCAGTTTGTATCATAGTTGAAATGGTATTGACTGATAGGACGCAGTTTGTATCATAGTTGAAATGGTATTGACTGATAGGATGCAGGTTGTATCATAGTTGAAATGGTATTGACTGATAGGATGCAGTTGTAGTACCAGTCGATTGTTGAAATGGTATTGACTGATAGGACGCAGTTTGTATCATGCAGATGTTAGTGTTGCATTTGAAATCATGGAAATATGTGTACGGTAACGAATTATGTAAAAACGACGCTCAGGTGTTTTAGAATAAATTTTTGTTTTTTACGCGGATTTGAAAATGTTTGTAATTTCGGTCAGGCAGAATGTGCTAGACTGGGTTCCAGTTGCAGTCTGCCGATTTTTCACTAATTTACTTCTGGCAAAGGTCCACCTCCGTGGTCGAGTGGTATCACTGACTTGTATACCACTGTAACCTATCATCACTGATGGTCACGGGTTCGAGCCCTGCTCAGGCCCTGTCTCATTTATATGAAAATATTGGCAGTTTCTTACGAGGTTGGTGCACCCCAAGTTCTGGTTAACCGCTGGAGCCTGCCCAGGAATGGTGTTGTTAAGTATACTGCCCGCCGGCGATATAGCCCGAAATGGTGCTGATGCAGGAGTAAAACCCGAAATATAACATCTAATATAAGTTACATATTACTTCTGGCAAAATGACAGCCTGGGGAAATTTTGATTTCCGAGCATAGCGCCACCTACATACACCCATGTTTTTGCGAGTGTTGATTGAAGAACGACAACTCTTATCTGCAAGACAACATAGAAACAGAATTTGTTTGGAAGTCACTGAGCAGGCACGGTTATACACGATCATTTCCGAAAATACACTAATGTTCCTGTAGCCTCAATTTACATTGCAAAATTGGGTCAACATATAATTTCATGTTTCTACGTTATATCGATGAGATGGTGGAGTTAACTATTACGTTTTTGTGGTAACGGATCGATTCAACTTATTGAAGTAAGGACGACTTAAATCTTGAGTAAAAAAAATATGTCAAATCAGACGCACACTGTACTTTTTAAAACTATTTATCATTCCGTTGACCCGTAAACAATGGCAGCCAATTATACAGTTTTATCAACATTGCAGTGCCTCACTTTCAAGCACGTCATTAATTAAATCACGTGCTAATAGGCCTATTAACAAGATTAATAATAATTACACGGAATACAGCCCAGGTTTCCCCAGGCATTGATATTATCAGAAACTCAATACGGCCAAATTAATGGTCACACAACTGACCACATTTACGCTTTCATCCGCGCCAACGAGAGTGATTAATATAAGTTGTTTAAATTTGCTTCGCAATCGTTGTGAAATAACTAAAGTTTAAATTGTCTCGGTGTTAAAATATATTTATATGACTGACCAGGCAAAATATGTCAATGCCTGTTACCAGGCTAAGAATTTGCGCATCTTATTGGATGGGTTTATGTACGTATATACGGTACTTAGTTGTTGAATTGGGATCACAAGAAATTATAGTTACTTAGCTAGACCGATTCATCTTTAAACCCGTCGTAACACGCTGAAATGTTGTCTGGAGAGGAATTAATAAAAGTTTTCTGAAAACTTGTTTTCCAATACAAACCATTCACAATTTATGTAATTTGTAACATTTTTGGTGTTATACATGTACATTTATTGGAATAAATACTGTTTAAACCAATGTTGTCTGCTGAATTTGATTCTTTTCTCTTTGAAAATAATGTTTGGACAGCAGAGCAGAATCTTCTGTAATGGAGACTGTTACGATTAATTAACCCTTTCAACACCACAGGCCTCTAAATAGGCTTATATAAAGTGTAGATCCAGATGAGCCGTCTCATCAGGATCTGCACTTTTTGTCGGTAATATTACTATTTTTAGACAATATTACCCGTTTTGATAAATGAGCTCTGATCCAAATGTAATTTTCTTATTAATTTATTGGTCTAAGAATATCATGCATCAGTCCATGTCAGTTACTTGGTGTTGAATGGGTTAATATCATGCACCAGTCCATGTCAGTTACTTGGTGTTGAATGGGTTAAAATTAATACAAAATATTGAAAAATCAGCAGACAGCATTTTTATTTTTCAGCAGGTAGGGTTGAAAGTTGAACAATTGTACAATTAACCTGTATGTATATAGATGTACATCTTAGTTTTAGTGTGAAAATAATCAAAAGTTATGGTGTAGTTTATATGGTGTACAGTTTAAACCTGTCTTAAGCAGCCAGTCAAGGGAATTACACAAAGTGGCTACTAAGCACAGGTGGTTGCTTAATAGAGGGCAAATGTATCATAAAACAACATTAGGAATCTGGCTGCTTAATACAGGTTACCACTAACACAGGTTCAACTGTAGTTACACCATTATAAGTAATTGAAATCATGTTCAATTATATGCAGTCACTTCCATTAAGCAGCCAGTTGCCAGATTCCTAATATGCTGTTTTATTAAGCAACCACCTGTGCTAAAGCAGCCTCCTTTTTTGTGATTCCCTTGGCTGGCTGCTTAAAAACAGGTTTTGCCTGTATTCCTTGCCCACATACTTAAGAGGCGACATTATTCAATATACATTACGAGTACAAGTAATTCAACAAATGTTTTAATTACAAATTGCATTCGATTACTTATTATTAACATTACAGGCAATTATGATTTCAATTAACCCATCCAGGTTGCTGGTCCATTCCATACCACTGACCACTCATTAGTCATGCAATTAATATAGCACAACTGCATTTTTGTATTCATTGCAAATCATTTACAGTTCTTAAAGCGACATTATATCGCAAAAAACCTGTGTTAGCGGTCACCTCCATTAAGCAGCCAACCTGTATTAAGCAGCCAGTTTCCCGTTTGGTTGTTTTATTATATAATTGATCTCTATTAAGCAGCCACTTTCTCTGACTCTTGGCTGGCTGCTTAAGAGAGGTTTGACTGTAAATGCATTGCTACTACAAATTTTTCCGAATACTTTCGAAAACTAACACTGGGTCAATAAACAGTGTTTTTGTGGTCTACAAACTTTCAAAATTGAAAGTAGGATTTCATATAACGATAAATCTGTACCATATATCGTGTTATTCAGGATACACGCGTTGTATTACACATGTATGTCGACCCTATTTACATTATTTTGTTATGTAAACAAACTGCGTATACGACATTTGTTTACTAGTTGAAATACTCAGATTTTGAGGCAAATGTTAATAATAATTTTTAAAAATAATACCATATAATAGGAAATTACATTCTGCAGAAATTTTAATTGATGTAGTGTCGCTTTAAGCCATTTATGTAAAAATCAACACGATATCAATTTAAATGCAACTCTATTCGGAAATGGTTTACGTCTAGAGAGGAAATACACCCAATGTGAGTCATGTAATTGTAGTACGAACAGAAATATATTCTAACAGATACATCTCGGGGGGCCAAATTGCAACGGCACTCGACCTATTTAGGTTTACGCGTCGGAAAACCGACGCATTTTTCCATAATCATTTATTAATATTTTTTATGTTAAGTTATTTTAATTTAGATTTGTTTCGATAAGTATGTACGAACAGTAATATATTGTACCAGATACGTCTCCGGGGGCATTAGACCCATTTATGTTTACGCGTCGGAAATCCGACGCATATTTCCATAATTATTTGTTAAGTTAGTTTATAATTGTTTGTTAATGAACTATCTGTTTGTGTATTATTATCAGATCTGTAAATGACTTGCCATTATCGATAGTCTTGTTCAAATTGACACATATAGGGTTCATTCTAGAGGGCGCCATGGTCGAAATAGTCACCCTAGGGACCCTGACTTCGCCCCCTAGGGGCCACCCTTCTCCCTAAAAAAATGTTTTTGTGTGTATCATTTTCATACAAAATTTTAGCCAGTAAGATGCACTGGCCCATTATAAAGCACTCCTATTCAAATGTTGTATTTAATGGTCATACTGTGCATTTTAACCAATTTCGTTGAAGTTTATTAAATAATACCATTTAAAGATACGATCACTCACTTTCTCCCTAGAATGAACCCTGTCCATATACAGGATATTTGTGTTTATTAGTGTAAGATTGGAATTTAATTCATCAAATGATCGCTTAAATTCTAGTGCCATTAGCTGTTTAAATCAACTTCTATAATACACAAATCATTATCTTTTATGGTCTCCGATGATTTTGGTAAATATATTTTTTTTTATCCATTTTTTAATAATTTTACTGCCCCTGTCGGGAACCTCATTTCCGGACACAACCGTGTTAGTGTGAACATTACGTTTGTAATAAAAAGAATGGATACGGTATAAATTTCAATTTAGTTTCTGTCCGCTGTCAAAATTGAAAACGAAAAGACAACAAATTCGTTGGAACGTACTATTTTAAAATTAACTGTTTATGTTTTAAAACATAGTCCGAAAATCCTCAATATGCAGGATATTTGTGTTTATTAGTGCAAGATTGGAATTTAATTCATCGAATGATCACTTAAATTCTAGTGACGTTTGCCAGGGATCATTCTAGAGGGCGATGTGGGCGAAATTGTCGCCCTAGGGACCCTGACTTCGCCCTTTGGGGGCCCCATTTCTCCCTAATAAAAAAAAAAATAAAATGTTGTTTTTGTAGGTTTTTACGATTTTCAAACAAAATGTTGTCTAGTAAGATACACTGGCCCATTATAAAGCACTCCTTCTATTCAAATGTTGTATTTAATGCTTGTACTGTGCATTTTAACCCTATTTTGCAGAAGTATATTAAAGAACACCATTTAAGGAAGCGATCACACGCTTTCTCACTTCTCCCAAAATTTCTGATCTAGAATGAACCCTGGTTTGCCATGAATGAAAAAACATTATTTCGGTGATCATGAAATAAAGTATAACCATACACTCATCCTTTCTATTATCGTTTCCAATGATTTTTGGCCAATGTATTTTTTATCTACTTTTTAATGATTTGTACTGCCCCTGCTGGGAGCCTCATTTGAATTTTCAGGACACAACCCTGTTAGTGCGAACATTTGTAAAAAAAAAAAGTTGGTTTTCTGTCTGCTGTGACGGCCAACTAAACAAATTCAATAGAAACATACGATTTTATAAATTAACTTTACAAAAGAGCATGCAACCGCGGAGGAATACAAAACACAAGCAGAGGAAACGAAAATGCTACTGTACGTTTAGGATAACTTGACAGTGACGTACAAGGGCTATACCTATCAGTACAGGTAATTCAGGTAAATTTACAGTTATCCATATTATGATAATGTATTTTTTATCCGAAACACCGCTTACCGATTTTAAGCCGATTTACCGGTCTTGTGGACATAGCCAACGGGAGTAAATATTGAGTGACGTCACTGTCAAGTTATCCTAAACGTACAGTACCTATCTTCTCCTGTTTCAAACAATCATTCATTCATTGGAAAGCATAAAAGAAACGGGTATCTTCGTAAATACGGGGTTTACCAAAATTAAGTCGCCCATATTGGGCTTGTTTTGAATGTACAATGAAGCTGATGAATCGTGATTGAAGTTTGTGATTACAGACATTACGTTGTTTGACAGACATTACGTTGTTTGTGATTACAGACATTACGTTACATTTTTAGAGATTTTAACTCTTTGCATGCTGGGTATAAATAGTTCCAATGACGGCAATTCATTAATACGTTTTGCTTATTTGTAGCTGAATACTCTTAGTATAATTCATATTTTATTTGCTATTTGACATTTACATTACATACATAATCATGACAAAGCAACGAAAATCAAAATGGGTGGGGCAACAAGTTCTAACAACATTAGTAAACTGCCCTACCCAAGAGCTGGAAATATGTCCCGGAATTTCATTAGAATTGTGTTGTTACGATTATGAAATTTCACGACATATTTGACTATTCTTTTCACCACTAGCACGCAAAGAGTTAAGAAAATTCTGCACTTCAATGTATTTATCATTTGTAAATTATCTCCCATTATGAATATTTTTGGTTGTAAATGGTGTTCTACGAAAGTCAACAGAATAAATATGCATCTTAACCATGAGTTTTTTATTGTTGTACTTTGAAATAGTGGCGGCTACATTTGTATTACAATCACACTCTCCGTGTGTGTGCATACGTTGCACCTCAATTTTGTCCTTTGATCATCTCTAAAATTCCTTGTCGAATTTTCATGGAACTTTGCAGGACGCATCAATATGAAAGTCTACTACTAAGTATATCGGAGCTATACCCCGTTCCCCCCGATTTTTAATCATCACAGAACATCGCACATAACCTTATTTTCGGAAATGGTAGCCATAATCCTTAATTTTGGTGGCTTTTTCATGTCAGTATTTACACATTTCTCAAGGTCTCGATAGCAATTCTTTCATAAACCTGGGTTTGCAGACGATAGGAAGTCATGATAGCGCTGTGGTAGCGCGTTTGCTTCAGGTGCAAAAGGCCCGGAGTTCGAGCCCCACTGTAGCTATTACAATTGTGTCATTAGGCCAAGGCATTTAAATTCCACATTGCCTCTTCTTTCTCCTTCGTGGCAATGGATTCCATCAGGAATGAGGTCTTGAAGGTTATTAGTTGTAGAAACCTTGTTTCGCAATCAAGCTAAAATAAATTTGTATAAACTAAACGCGTAGATTACACATTAGGATTTTTATTATTAACATCAGTTCACAGTCAGTACATAGATTTATGTATGAAAGGTGTATGTAAATGTTGGTTTTCATTCTATACGGACGACTTGCTCCTTTCAGTACGGATAACTTGAAGTTCGAATAAACATGTGTGGAAGTCGAAGTCGTGATAGCGCAGTGGATGCGCGTTCGCTTAAGGTGCAGAAGGTCTGGAGTTTGAGCCCCGCTGGAGCCGTTGTTCCCTTAGGCAAGGCATTTAATTTCCACGTTGCCTCCTCTCTCCCTCGTGGCGATGGATTCCATCAGGAATGAGGTCTCGAGGGTGATTAATATAAGTTATAAGAACTTGTTTCGCAATCGAGCTAAAATACATTTTAATAAACTAAAACATGTGCTCCTGTAACCACAGTTGCAGGGTTCATTCTCAGGTCAACATTTTTGGGAGAAGTGAGACAGCGCGCGAATGTGACCTTAAATGGTGTTATTTAATCCATTTCATTCTGGATACATTTAGAGGCTTTTGCAAACAACATAGATCCAGATCAGCTGCAGCGTGACGCTGCATGCTGATCAGGATCTATGTTGTTTGTTACATAGCCAAGTGTTTTAGCAAGATCATCTGAATAGCAAACAGCATAGAGCCTGATCAGACGCAACGTTCTGTGGAGGCTGATCTGGCTCTATGTTCTTTGCAAATACTGTACGGTATCCAGAATGAAATGGGTTAATCAATTTCAATGGGCCAGCGTATCTTACTGGACAACATTTTGTATAAAAATTGTAAAAAAGAGAAAAAAAAATTTCTTAGGGTGAATTCAGGTGACTATTTGGCCCATATCGCCCTCTAGAATGATCCCTGTCGTTTGTAAAGTACCCGAGAACAAAACAGTGTCTAAATAACATATTGACCTTGAGAAGGGTAACCTCGAGATTATAGGAACCATTATACCTGGTAATGTGTTGATCAATGGACATGAATTACGGGGGTACATTATCACAAATCAGCAAACATCCAACCCCGGTCGGTGAGCATCGTAATAACTGACCCCTGCATACGTTCCAATTGTGCATTTGTTTTTTATCCTTTCACCTGCCGCATAAATTCGACAGAATGTGCGATCAACATAGATCTAGACATGCGTTTGTTAGCTCCACTATTCGAATAGCAAACAGCATAGAGCCTGATCAGATGGAACAAAATTGTGCCATCTGATCTTGTTCTAAGCTGTTTGCAAAAGCGACTTTAGTCGTGATTGGCGTGTTACGGGTTAAGATCTAGAGACGCATAATGAGCTTGAGCGATGTATCGTAATCACAATCCAACTTCAAATATTTTGGACGAAGACTCGTGTGCCACTATGTCTTGTTTCAGACACAGATGCAGAGTAGAACCATCAACCTTTCTCGAATGTTAGATTTTGTGTTTTTGGTGTTTAAACCCATTCAACCCCAAGTAACTGACATGGACTGGTGCATGCTATTTTTAGACCAATAAATTAATAAGAAAATTACATTTGGACCAGTTCATTTATCAAAATGGGTAATTTTATCTAAAAATAGTAATAATTATTACTGGCAAAAAAGTGCAGATCCTGATGAGACGGCTCGTTACGAGCCGGCTCATCTGGATCTACACTTTTCATAAGCCTATTTAGAGGCCTGTGGGGTTGAAAGGGTTAAAGTCGCATCAAAATCTTCGGTCATAACATTGGTGGAGCAGTATTCCAGGCACGGACAGGCAGCCCGATAGAACCATTGACCTTCCACAAGTCCGCTGGATAGCTTTCTCTCGTCACTTGAAAGAATTTGACACCGCCATTGAGATTCGATCCTACATTGTGAGGGGCAAGAGCTTTAAAGTCAACAACCCTAACCACTTGGGCTCCTTGATTGACAGAATCTAACCCAGTACGGCTGAAACTCACAGCTGTGAGCACGGAGAACCAGTCTAAATCATTTAAAGATGATTGTCGCCAAAGTACACAAGTATTATATATAGTGTAGGTGATCCAGCCGGGTCGCTCGCAATAAATCCCTCAACATTAATCCGTCATGGCTGCCCCTTCACCCCCTGTTGCGTCATCTGCTATCTTTAGGTCATCAAGCATCTCCTGAAGACTGATCTGGGGAATCCCTTCATCATCTGTGTCATCTGTATCCACGGGAATCCTGTCCTTGTCTATAAATAGATATAAATTTTATGTATTATTTTAACGTTGCCACATGGGTGTTTCGCCACGGGCATACGGACGAACGTACCATTAAAATGGGACTTACATGGCTAGGAGGAATAATAGGTTTACTGGTTAGGGAATATGTGGCTATCAATTCCGTCTATGTTGCTGAAGAGATCAAAGGAATATCCGATTAGCGCAGTGGTTAGTGCGCTCGCTTCTTACCAATGCAACCCGAGTTCGATCCTCGGACCAAGAAGTATGTTGTTCAGACAAGTATTTTAGTGCCACAATCTGAACAACAAATAGCCTGATCAGATGGCACGTTCTGTTCCGTCTAATCTGGCTATGTGCTGTTCGCAAAAGGGGCGTTAGTTGTGATTGGTAGGTTAAAGATATGTATTTTTGATTTACAACAGGACATATGGATGACAACTCACATTTTAATTATCGTCGATACCGTTTACCGTATTTAGCTGTGTATAGTGCGCACATTTCTTACTGAAATCCTCATCCATTTTATCTACTGCGCATTATACACCAGTACAGACATCAGGACATTTTTTTCCGGACCAAAATTTCGTGAAAAAACTGAAATTCGACCCGAACGGCCCACGTCATTCTATAAGTTGTTACATTCGACAATCGTTATAAACTAGCTATTAAAACCAGTTGCCGATAGTCTATATA
This sequence comes from Archivesica marissinica, assembly GCA_014843695.1. Lineage (NCBI taxonomy): Eukaryota > Metazoa > Mollusca > Bivalvia > Venerida > Vesicomyidae > Archivesica > Archivesica marissinica. The sequence continues at coordinate 22,640,238 of CM026396.1, read as the reverse complement.
AATAAATCAAATGAATAAGACCACAAAATTAGCATATATTTCGTTTATTTTGGCAAACTTTGATGAATTTAATTGAAAAGGTAAATGCATAAAAATGGCGATTTGATAACATCACGTGGTTTTATCGTATGTAATATTTCCCGTACTTTTCGCGTACTTCGCCGTACAATGTGCAATGCATTGCATAAAAAAAAACTTTTTTGGCTGCAGTATTTCAATTGATTGTAGCGATACTTAATTTCGACAAACCTTTCACAATGGGTCCCAGTTAATTAGGTAGGCTTCACGTGTTGAGAAGTTTGAGCATCTGCTGACATGTTTGAGAACGTGTTGAGATGTTTGAGAACGTGTCGAGAAATTTGAGCAGGTATGACCGAGTGCGTTACTCGATGAGGTATATCTCGAGTGATTAATATAAGTTGTAAAAATCACGGAACACAATTTTTAGCGATTCTTGAGAAATGTTAAATTTTGACTTGGAAAATTGCGTTTTTCACGTGCGCAGTATACATAGGAACTCAGTTTTTCCGCCGATTTTCGTGCCAGATCGTGGGTGCGCACTATACACGGTAGCGCACTATACACAGCTAAATACGGTACCCATATGAGTAACGGCAGTTTACCAAACAACATCTTTCCTGGACAGTGCACCAACCTCCGTAAGATACTGCCAACTTTTTCATATAAAGTGAGCTACTCTCACTATTGTTCAATATAGTCTGCCTCCGTGGTCGAGTGGCTATGGTCGCCGACTTGTATACCACTGTAACCTATCATCATTGATGGTTACAAGTTCGAGCCCCATACTGGTTAACCGCTGGAGCCTGCCCAGGAAAGGTGTTGCTAGGCAAACTCCCCCGTCGCTCAAATTGGCAACTGGTAGCGACGTTAAATAAACCGAAATAAAAACAATTGTTCATTAGAAGAATTATGAAGTACACATTAATCACATTATAAATGGTGATTTTAATAACAAGGGAAGTAACTTTTGTATGACTTTTACTGGATTGTCATTAAAAGGTAGACATTTTAGAAACATTTATTTTAATTCTTTTCTGGAGGGTCTTTTCGTACATAAACTTGCTTAATTTTGCTAGGGTCAAAAGTAGTTTACCTTTATAAATATTAACATTCTGTCTGATTGTTGGGTCCTCTTCCAAGTCTTCCAGGAAGTCTGTATACTCACTACAATAATAATAATAGAGGTATGATATGTTTCCGTGAACATTACCACAGGATATATATATATTACTGTATGGTGTATATACATTCACAACTGTTCCAAGTCCTATCAGAGTTCGATTAATTTTGGCTTCAGAAAGGTCAGTGGGTTTCTCCGGATGCTTGCCTGTGTATGAAACCATGTCTATATGATTACCTGGCGGCTTCCTCTTCCCTGTGATGTCTCCGGTCAGACCACACACATATATGGGGACGGACAACCACACATAATCATGGGGACAGACAGATCACACACATATACGGGGACAGACAACCACACATAAATATGGGGACAGACAGACCACACATCAACATTGTACAAACAGACCACACATCAACATTGTACAGAAAACACATCAACATTGTACAGACCACAAATCAACATTGTACAGACAGACCACACATCAACATTGTACAGACAGACCACACATCAACATTGTACAGACAGACCACACATCAACATTATACAGACAGATCACACATCAACATTGTACAGACACACGTCAACATTATACAGACAGACCACACATCAACATTGTACAGACAGACCACACATCAACATTGTACAGACCACACGTCAACATTATACAGACAGACCACACCTCAACATTGTACAGATCACACATCAACATTATACAGACAGACCACACCTCAACATTGTACAGACCACACATCAACATTGTACAGACAGACCACACGTCAACATTGTACAGACCACACATCAACATTGTACAGACCACACATCAACATTGTACAGACAGATCCCACATCAACAGTGTACAGACAGACCACACATCAACATTGTACAGACAGACCACACACCAACATTGTACAGACAGATCCCACATCAACATTGTACAGACAGACCACACATCAACATTGTACAGACAGACCACACATCAACATTGTACAAACAGACCACACATCAACATTGTACAGACAGACCACACATCAACATTGTACAGACAGACCACACATCAACATTGTACAGACAGACCACACATCAACATTGTACAGACAACACATCAACATTGTACAGACCACAAATCAACATTGTACAGACAGACCACACATCAACATTGTACACAGATCACACATCAACATTGTACAGATCACACATCAACATTGTACAGACACACGTCAACATTATACAGACAGACCACACATCAACATTGTACAGACAGACCACACATCAACATTGTACAGACCACACGTCAACATTGTACAGACACACGTCAACATTATACAGACAGACCACACCTCAACATTGTACAGATCACACGTCAACATTATACAGACAGACCACACATCAACATTGTACAGACAGACCACACGTCAACATTGTACAGACAGACCACACATCAACATTGTACAGACAGATCACACATCAACATTGTACAGATCACACATCAACATTGTACAGACAGACCACACATCAACATTGTACAGACAGACCACACATCACATTGTACAGACCACACATCAACATTGTACAGACAGATCCCACATCAACAGTGTACAGACAGACCACACACCAACATTGTACAGACAGATCCCACATCAACATTGTACAGACAGATCCCACATCAACATTGTACAGACAGACCACACATCAACATTGTACAGACAGACCACACATCAACATTGTACAAACAGACCACACATCAACATTGTACAGACAGACCACACATCAACATTGTACAGACAGACCACACATCAACATTGTACAGACAACACATCAACATTGTACAGACCACAAATCAACATTGTACAGACAGACCACACATCAACATTGTACAGACAGACCACACACATCAACATTGTACAGACAGACCACACATCAACATTATACACAGATCACACATCAACATTGTACAGATCACACATCAACATTGTACAGACACACGTCAACATTATACAGACAGACCACACATCAACATTGTACAGACAGACCACCAACATTGTACAGATCACACGTCAACATTATACAGACAGACCACACCTCAACATTGTACAGACCACACATCAACATTGTACAGACAGACCACACGTCAACATTGTACAGACAGACCACACATCAACATTGTACAGACAGATCACACATCAACATTGTACAGATCACACATCAACATTGTACAGACAGACCACACATCAACATTGTACAGACAGACCACACATCAACATTGTACAGACAGATCCCACATCAACAGTGTACAGACAGACCACACATCAACATTGTACAGATCACACATCAACATTGTACAGATCACACATCAACATTGTACAGACAGACCACACATCAACATTGTACAGACCACACATCAACATTGTACAGACAGATCCCACATCAACAGTGTACAGACAGACCACACATCAACATTGTACAGACAGACCACACACCAACATTGTACAGACAGATCCCACATCAACATTGTACAGACAGACCACACATCAACATTGTACAGACAGACCACACATCAACATTGTACAAACAGACCACACATCAACATTGTACAGACAGACCACACATCAACATTGTACAGACAGACCACACATCAACATTGTACAGACAGACCACACATCAACATTGTACAGACAGACCACACATCAACATTGTACAGACAGACCACACATCAACATTGTACAGACAGACCCCACATCAACATTGTACAGACCACACACCAATAGTGGACAGACAGACATACCACACATCAACATTGTACAGACAGACAGACAGACCACACATCAACATTGTACAGACAGACCACACATCAACATTGTACAAACAGACCACACATCAACATTGTACAGACAGACCACACATCAACATTGTACAGACAGACCACACATCAACATTGTACAGACAGACCACACATCAACATTGTACAGACAGACCACACACCAATATTGGACAGACAGACATACCACACATCAACATTGTACAGACAGACAGACCACACACCAACATTGGACAGACAGACCACACATCAACATTGTACAGACAGACCACACATCAACATTGTACAGACCACACACCAATATTGGACAGACAGACATACCACACATCAACATTGTACAGACAGACAGACCACACACCAACATTGGACAGACAGACAGACCACACATCAACATTGGACAGACAGACAGACAGACCACACACCAACATTGGACAGGCAGACAGACCACACATCAACATTGGAAAGACAGACAGATCCCACATCAACATTGTACAGACAGTCCACACATCAACATTGTACAGACAGATCACACACCAACATTGTACAGACCACACATCAACATTGTACAGACAGACCACACACCAACATTGTACAAACAGACCACACCAACATTGTACAAACAGACCACACATCAACATTGTACAGACCACACACCAACATTGTACAAACAGACCACACATCAACATTGTACAGACAGACCACACCAACATGGGACAAGGGGGGGCAGAACTGTGTGTGTTTTACGTTTATTTATTGTCGCTACCGGTTGCCCATATGAGCGACGCCTCCTGAAGAGATTAGTCATTTTAGATATGTGGAGGATTGTGCAATGATACAGACAGAGACCCATTCCAGAATCTCCTCTGGTTCTTTTACGTGCACGGTGTACAGCACCGACACGAGACCTCAGTTTAACGTCACATCTGAAAGACTGTTAATTTTATTATGGTCAGACGGTGGATCGAACCTGCGAATCCATGGATTATCAGTCCAGCGTGCTACCACTGGACTACAGATCCTAACTTACCCCATGGCGGAATCACTGTCCAGGTTGTGTAGCTCATCATTCAAATGCTGCAGTTTCCACTTACGGCGTCGGTTACGCTTCCTCTTATCCCCATACACCTTCTTTACTATCACCTGAGGAAAATAGCACGTGTCAACAAATCAAGTCTACACCCGTGGTGGAAGTCGTGATAGCGCAGTGGATGCGCATTCGCTTCAGGTGCGAAAGGTCCGGAGTTCGAGCCCCGCTGGAGCCGTTACGATTGTGCCCTTAGGCAAGGCATTTAAATTCCACGTTGCCTCTTCTCTCCCTCGTGGCGATGGATTCCATCAGGAATGAGGTCTCGAGAGTGATTAATATAAGTTGTAATAACTTGTTTCGCAATCGAGCTAAAATAAATTTGTATAAACTAAGTCTATTTATTTGCGTTATTTAAATCCTTATATTATATTTCGGGTTTTACGCCTGCATCAGCACCATTTTGGGCTATATCGCCGGCGGGCAGTTTACCTAACAACACCTTTCCTGGGCAGGCTCCAGCGGTTAACCAGTACTTGGGTGCACCAACCTCCGTAAGAAACTGCCAACTTTTTCATATAAATGAGACACGGCCTGAGCGGGGCTCGAATCCGTGATCATCAGTGATGATAGGTTACAGTGGTATACAAGTCAGCGACCTTAACCACTCGACCACGGAAGCGGACTATTATTTAAATCCACTCCAATCAGACGGTAATATTAAATCAAATTTTTACACGTCCACGGAGACAGTTATATATACAGTCAAACCTGTCATAAGCAGCCAGCCAAGGGAGTCAGAGAAAGTGGCTGCTTAGCACAGGTGGCTGCCTATTAGAGGTCAAATATATAATAAAACAACCGATCTGGAAACTGGCTGCTTAATACAGGTTGACTGTGCTTAATGGAGGTGACCACTAACACAGGTTTGACTGTACTTAATGGAGGTGACCACTAACACAGGTTTGACTGTACTTAATGGAGGTGACCACTAACACAGGTTTGACTGTACTTAATGGAGGTGACCACTAACACAGGTTTGACTGTGCTTAATGGAGGTGACCACTAACACAAGTTTGACTGTACTTAATGGAGGTGACCACTAACACAGGTTTGACTGTACTTAATGGAGGTGACCACTAACACAGGTTTGACTGTACTTAATGGAGGTGACCACTAACACAGGTTTGTCTGTACTTAATGGAGGTGACCACTAACACAGGTTTGACTGTACTAAATGGAGGTGACCACTAACACAGGTTTGACTGTACTTAATGGAGGTGACCACTAACACAGGTTTGTCTGTACTTAATGGAGGTGACCACTAACACAGGTTTGACTGTACTAAATGGAGGTGACCACTAACACAGGTTTGACTGTACTTAATGGAGGTGACCACTAACACAGGTTTGACTGTACTTAATGGAGGTGACCACTAACACAGGTTTAACTGTGTACTTAATAGAGGTGACCACTAACACAGGTTTGACTGTACTAAATGGAGGTGACCACTAACACAGGTTTGATTGTACTTAATGGAGGTGACCACTAACACAGGTTTGTCTGTACTTAATGGAGGTGACCACTAACACAGGTTTGACTGTACTAAATGGAGGTGACCACTAACACAGGTTTGACTGTACTTAATGGAGGTGACCACTAACACAGGTTTGACTGTACTTAATGGAGGTGACCACTAACACAGGTTTAACTGTGTACTTAATAGAGGTGACCACTAACACAGGTTTAACTGTACTTAATGGTGGTGACCACTAACACAGGTTTGTCTGTACTTAATGGAGGTGACCACTAACACAGGTTTGACTGTACTAAATGGAGGTGACCACTAACACAGGTTTGACTGTACTTAATGGAGGTGACCACTAACACAGGTTTGACTGTACTTAATGGAGGTGACCACTAACACAGGTTTAACTGTGTACTTAATAGAGGTGACCACTAACACAGGTTTAACTGTACTTAATGGTGGTGACCACTAACACAGGTTAACTGTACTTAATGGCGGTGACCACTAACACAGGTTTGACTGTACTTAATAGGTGACCACTAACACAGGTTTGACTGTGCTTAATGGAGGTGACCACTAACACAGGTTTGACTGTGCTTAATGGAGGTGACCACTAACACAGGTTTGACTGTGCTTAATGGAGGTGACCACTAACACAGGTTTGACTGTACTGCATGGAGGTGACCACTAACACAGGTTTGACTGTACTTAATGGAGGTGACCACTAACACAGGTTTGACTGTACTTAATGTAGGTGACCACTAACACAGGTTTGACTGTACTTAATGTAGGTGACCACTAACACAGGTTTGACTGTACTTTATGGAGGTGACCACTAACACAGGTTTGACTGTATAATAAAACAACATATTGGGAATCTGGCTGCTTAATACAGGTTGGCTGCTTAATGGAGGTGAGTGTGGAAGTCGTGATAGTGCAGTAGATGCGCGTTCACTTCAGGTGCGAAAAGTCCGGAGTTTGAGCCCCACTGGAGCCGTTACGATTGTGCCCTTAGGCAAGGCATTTAAATTCCACGTTGCCTCTTCTCTCTCCCTCATGGCGATGGATTCCATCAGGAATGCGGTCTCGAGAGTGATTTATATATATAAGTTGAAATAACTTGTTTCGCAATCGAGCTAAAATAAATTTGTATAAACTAATGGAGGTGACTACTAACACAGGTTTAACTGTACTTAAAGGTTGTTCTGCAGTAAAGTAAGATCAAAGATCGACTTTATAAGTATTGGATTGACGAGTGAAGTGTTGTATGGGCATTCTCTTGGGTTCGAGCTGTCGTGTGGTGATGGGCGGATCACTGTACCAGCCCATTCACTGTACTGGCCACATCATTCTTACGGCTGTGTTTGGGTCTATGGTTCATATTGCCACTTTTATCGTTAATCCAATCACTCACTTATATACTGTAATGGTGTAGATATCATGATAAAATATGTTCTTATCCAATTCCTAGAATCCTAGTTATATCTATATATGTATACATTTTTATTTATATTTCCATATATTATTATCATGGGTAAATGTTTAAAATTGCATCTGTAATTGTGAAGCGCAATAGAATAATATTTATTTTTGCGCTATATAAATGCTATGTATTTGTATGCCGATAGCCAGCAACACATACCACGTCAGGTAGCTTCTCCACCTTCAGTTTGTCAATGTGCTCGTTGTTTACGTTGGAGTTCACCAAGTCAAACCTGCCATAAAAGAACAATAGGTGTGTTAGGATGTGGGCAGCTGTATTCCTGTTCAACGGTGTACAAGTTTACAGTACGCTGTAAGTTAGGATGCGGGTAGATGTATTCTTGTTGAATGGTGTACAAGTTTACAGTACGCTGTGAGTTAGGATGCGGGTAGCTGTATTCCTGTTCAACGGTGTACAAGTTTACAGTAAGCTGTAAGTTACATGTAGGATGTGGGCAGCTGTATTCCTGTTCAATGGTGTACAAGTTTACAGTACGCTGTGAGTTAGGATGGGGGCAGATGTATTCCTGTTCAACGGTGTACAAGTTTACAGTACGCTGTAAGTTATATTCCTGTTGAATGGTGTACAAGTTTACAGTACGCTGTAAGTTATATTCCTGTTGAATGGTGTACAAGTTTACAGTACGCTGTAAGTTATATTCCTGTTGAATGGTGTACAAGTTTACAGTACGCTGTAAGTTAGGATGCGGGTAGATGTATTCCTGTTGAATGGTGTACAAGTTTACAGTACGCTGTAAGTTATATTCCTGTTGAATGGTGTACAAGTTTACAGTACGCTGTAAGTTAGGATGCGGGTAGATGCATTCCTGTTGAATGGTGTACAAGTTTACAGTACGCTGTAAGTTATATTCCTGTTCAACGGTGTACAAGTTTACAGTAAGCTGTAAGTTATATTCCTGTTCAATGGTGTACAAGTTTACAGTAAGCTGTAAGTCAGGATGGGGGCAGATGTATTCCTGTTCAACGATGTACAAGTTTACAGTAAGCTGTAAGTCAGGATGGGGGCAGATGTATTCCTGTTCAACGGTGTACAAGTTTACAGTAAGCTGTAAGTCAGGATGGGGGCAGATGTATTCCTGTTCAACGGTGTACAAGTTTACAGTAAGCTGTAAGTCAGGATGGGGGCAGATGTATTCCTGTTCAACGGTGTACAAGTTTACAGTAAGCTGTAAGTTATATTCCTGTTGAATGGTGTACAAGTTTACAGTACGCTGTAAGTTAGGATGCGGGTAGATGTATTCCTATTGAATGGTGTACAAGTTTACAGTAAGCTGTAAGTTAGGATGGGGGCAGATGTATTCCTGTTCAACCGTGTACAAGTTTACAGTAAGCTGTAAGTTATATTCCTGTTCAACGGTGTACAAGTTTACAGTAAGCTGTAAGTTAGGATGCGGGTAGATGTATTCCTGTTCAACGGTGTACAAGTTTACAGTACGCTGTAAGTTATATTCCTGTTCAACGGTGTACAAGTTTACAGTAAGCTGTAAGTTATATTCCTGTTCAATGGTGTACAAGTTTACAGTAAGCTGTAAGTCAGGATGGGGGCAGATGTATTCCTGTTCAACGGTGTACAAGTTTACAGTAAGCTGTAAGTCAGGATGGGGGCAGATGTATTCCTGTTCAACGGTGTACAAGTTTACAGTAAGCTGTAAGTTAGGATGGGGGCAGATGTATTCCTGTTCAAAGGTGTACAAGTGTACAGTAAAATGTAAGTTATATGTAGGATTAGGGCAGATGTATTCCTGTTCAACGGAAGTGGCTGTATTCCTGTATGATACAAGGAAAGATGGATTTATTCAAGATTTATGGCATGCATTTAGGTCATTTGAAACTGTAAAAATGAAATTGAAATCCCATACGTTATCAATACTCGCATAACCAATGTACTATGACATGTTAGGTAGGGGCATTGATTGCTATATAGTAACATGAAGGCATTGCACATTGGTTCACACTGACCTCAATTAGCATACATTGATTCACACTAACCTCAATTAGCATACATTAGTTTAAACAATATTTATTTCTTTGAATATACATAGTCTAGTATACATAATATGTGCATACATGTAGGATTGAGAAGAAAGCAACTTGCTTATATGGTTACCGCTTTCCTAAATTAGCATACATTGATTCACACTGACCTCTATTAGCATACATTGATTCACACTGACCTCTATTAGCATACATTGGTTCACACTGACCTCAATTAGCATACATTGGTTCACACCGACCTCAATTAGCATACATTGGTTCACACTGACCTCAATTAGCATACATTGGTTCACAGTGACCTCTATTAGCATACATTGGTTCACACTGACCTCGATTAGCATACATTGGTTCAGTGACCTCTATTAGCATACATTGATTCACACCGACCTCTATTAGCATACATTGGTTCACACTGACATCAATTAGCATACATTGGTTCACACTGACCTCTATTAGCCTACATTGGTTCACACTGACATCAATTAGCATACATTGGTTCACACTGACCTCTATTAGCCTACATTGGTTCACACTGACATCAATTAGCATACACTGGTTCACACCGACCTCTATTAGCATACATTGGTTAGGCAAGACACTTAAATCCACATTGCCTCTACTCTCTCACTCATGGCGATAGATTCCATTATGAATGAGGTCTCGAGAGAGATTAAACTAATGATGTAAGAAGTTGTTTCGCAATCGAGCTAAAATAAATTGGTACAAACAATTTAGCATTATTACACAGTCATGCTTTCTATACTGGAGTATCAAAACAGTTCTGGTCTGTATAAATAATGAACAGTATGTGCTTTTACAATTACCTAATGACTACTTACCCTAAAACTGTATCCCCAGTGGACAGCAGGTGGCCGATATGTGTTCTACAGAAGAACTGTTGGTTATTCATCCCAAGGTCACTCATTCTTGACACCCACGCATCAGCCAACACATGCTGTAAGATATAATTTTTCAAAAACTGTTTGGGTTTTTTAGGGGGGCTCGGGGGGATTTAAACTTTATTTATTTGACAACGATTGCGAAGCAAGTTTTAACAACTTATATTAATCACTCTCGTTGGCGCGGATGAAAGCGTAAATGTGGTTATTCGTGTGGGAGGAAACCAGAGTACCCGGAGAAAACCCACCTGTCCGATCTGGCGACCACCGTGCCATCTAACATACTTCCCGGTCCGAGGATCAAACCCGGGTTGCATTGGTGAGTGTGCTAACCACTGTGTTAATGGTATGTTGAGTTACATTCATAGCCTTTTTAACACATTTGATTCTGGATACCGTTCAAACAGTATTTGCAAAGAACATAGAGCCAGATCAGCCGCCACAGAATGAGGGATATAAGTTAATTAATCTTTTAATTGCCTTGTACTCCATAAATGATGTGACATCAAGGAACTTTGCTGACATAAGATACTTTACGATCACCTTCATGCAAACTGAACAATGTATTTCCTTTAGTTTGCATTAATAGTACAAATGTAAAGTCTTCGGGTATAACCAACCGCCAATTGTTCCTTTCAATTTTCAATAAACACAATAATTATCTTATATGTTATGTTTCGGGTTTTACGCCTGCATCAGCACCATTAGTTTATTTAATGTCGCTTCTGGTTGCTCATTTGAGCGACAAGCAAATTTACCTAGCAACACCTTTCCTGGGCAGGCTCCAGCAGTTAACCAGTACCAGTACTTGGGTGCACCAACCTCCGTAAGAAACTGCCAACTTTTTCATATAAATGAGACACAGTCTGAGAGATGGCTCGAACACGTGACCATCAGTGATGATATGTTACAGTGGTATACCAAGTCAGCGACCTTAACCACTCGACCACGGAGGCAGACACAATAATTATCTTAATCCGGGACAAATATCCTAGGGTCAATAATCAACACATGCCAATAATCAACACGCTGAACTAAGTGTGAAAATAATCCTTGTTTGCGGGTATTCAATCAATAAACAAGTCAACAGTTTGACATTATATGCAGGTGTTTGTGCTGCTTAGAGCACATTTTGGCTCGTGAAAATGCTATTACACACTGCGCGGAATTCGTGCCAAAAAGTTATGTTATATGTTATATTTCGGGTTTTATGCCTGCATCAGCACCATTTCGGACTATATCGCCAGCGGGCAGTTTACTTAACACCTTTCCTGGGCAGGCTCCAGTGGTTAACCAGTACTTGGGTGCACCAACCTCCGTAAGAAAGTGCCAACTTTTTCATATAAATGAGACACGGCCTGAGCGGGACTCGAACCCGTGACCATCAGTGATGATAGGTTACAGTGGTATACAAGTCAGCGACCTTAACCACTCGACACGGAGGCGGACAATGTGCCAAAAAGTAGGTGCGCGTTATACAATATAGCGCAGTATACATAGCAAATTACGGTAATCTGTTAATATGTTTGTTTAATAAGGGAAGAAACTTCTAGACAGTAATTACCAGGTATCCTGTGTTCCACAGTTTATTGCAGAAATATTCATTGCATGGTTTAATTATGTCAATAAACTTGAATAAACCGAATAAAAGTCGATGTTTCATCCTGGTTTTATCACGTAATCAGATAAATTAGCAGCATTTATTGGATATACCTTATTAATTATCAGAAATGACATTAAGAATATGACAGCACTCTGCGGCACTTCTGCTGTTGCCAATTGAAAAAAACTGGAGCCAATTTGAGAAACTAAGGAGCCAACTAAGAACATATTATTCACAGATAAATATTTGAAGCCAAAAAAGTTCCACCAAATATTTTCGCCAATTCACAAAATTTAGCACTAGTATTTGGTTTTTATCTTAATTTGCGTCATTGGCGACCGACGGCACCAACCCTGATTTTGCTACTTTTCCCATCTAATTTCATTTGTTTAAAATATACACATACAGTCTACATCCGCTACGTCAAAGTCAGTTATGTCGAATTCTCCGGTTATCTCAAAGTTGAATCAGAGACCCGTTTCAGACACTATCATTTTACATATAACTGGATCTGTTTATATTGAATTTCCTTTAGTCAAACTTTGGTTATGTCGAAGTATTTTGTTCGGTCCGACGGAATTCGATATATAGCTGACTAAAATATGTTTAAACTAAACAACCGACGGTAATCGAAACGATGCCTAACCTTCTGAGAGATTTGTCCTCGTACTACCGGCTTCTCCTGGTCTGTTACAAGGTCTACTTGCATTACCATATACTCTGTCAGCTGTTTCGGGGAACACAGACTTAAAAATGGTGACCTCCAAAACACTGGACCGCTCACTTCAGCAACTGGAAAAATTAACAGAAATTTGAGTGATATGAAGTTTATGCTATACTAGAGGACATAGAAAACACACACCTACATTATATGCTAGAGGACATAGAAAACGCACACCTACATTATATGCTAGAGGACATAGAAAACGCACACCTACATTATATACTAGAGGACATAGAAAACACACACCTACATTCTATACTAGAGGACATAGAAAACGCACACCTACATTATATGCTAGAGGACATAGAAAACGCATACCTACATTATATGCTAGAGGACATAGAAAACGCACACCTACATTATATACTAGAGGACATAGAAAAAGCACACCTACATTATATACTAGAGGACATAGAAAACGCACACCTACATTATATGCTAGAGGACATAGAAAACGCACACCTACATTATATACTAGAGGACATAGAAAACGCACACATATATTATATACTAGAGGACATAGAAAACGCACATAGAAAACGCACCCCTATATTATATACTAGAGGACATAGAAAACGCACACCTACATTATATACTAGAGGACATAGAAAACGCACACCTACATTATATGCTAGAGGACATAGAAAACGCACACCTACATTATATACTAGAGGACATAGAAAACGCACACCTACATTATATACTAGGGGACATAGAAAACGCACACCTACATTATATACTAGAGGACATAGAAAACGCACACCTACATTATATACTAGAGGACATAGAAAACGCACACCTACATTATATACTAGAGGACATAGAAAACGCACACCTACATTATGTACTAGGGCATAGAAAACGCACACCTACATTATATACTAGAGGACATAGAAAACGCACACCTACATTATATACTAGAGGACATAGAAAACGCACACCTACATTATATACTAGAGGACATAGAAAACGCACACCTACATTATATACTAGAGGACATAGAAAACGCACACCTACATTATATACTAGAGGACATAGAAAACGCACACCTACATTATATACTAGAGGACATAGAAAACGCACACCTACATTATATACTAGAGGACATAGAAAACGCACACCTACATTATATACTAGAGGACATAGAAAACGCACACCTACATTATATACTAGAGGACATAGAAAACGCACACCTACATTATATACTAGAGGACATAGAAAACGCACACCTACATTATATACTAGAGGACATAGAAAACGCACACCTACATTATATACTAGAGGACATAGAAAACGCACACCTACATTATATACTAGAGGACATAGAAAACGCACACCTACATTATATACTAGAGGACATAGAAAACGCACACCTACATTATATACTAGAGGACATAGAAAACGCACACCTACATTATATACTAGAGGACATAGAAAACGCACACCTACATTATATGATTATTATTACATGAAAACGAAATACGAAGGATTCCATCAAAGATATATCACATCTTTATTACAAAAATTAATTTTACAGCATATTAAGAATCGGGGGACAGAAACTTCAGGACAAACATTTGGTATATTCTGCCATGGAGCACCTCATAAACCAGTACACAATGTTTTGCCTTACCCACCCTTCAAACATCGGGGCTCAATCTAGGTCATAATATTTGGGAGAAGTGTGAAAGTGCGCGATTGTACCCTACTAATTTTATTATTTAATAAATGTCAACAAAATAAGCTTAAAGGACACAATATGACAATTAAATACAACATTTGAATAGATGGGGTGCTTTATAATGTGCCAGTGAAAATATTTTATTTTTTAAAACTTTATTTTACAACAATTGCGAAGCAAGTTCTAACAACTTATATTAATCACTCTCATTGGCGCGAATGAAAGCGTAAATGTGGTAATTTGTGTGGGAGTAAACCACAGTACCTGGAGAAAACCCCCCTGTCCGATCTGGCGACCACCGTACCGTCTCACATACTTCCCAGTCCGGGGATCGAACCCTGCTGTTGGCTGTCCGATTAGCGCAGTGGTTAGTATGCTCGCTTCTCACCAATGCAACCCGGGTTCGAACCTTTGTACAGGGAAGTATGCGAGATGGTACGGTGGTCGCTATATCGGACAGGTGGGTTTTCTCCGGGTACTCCGGTTTCCTCCCACACGAATGACCACATATACGCTTTCATTCGCGCCAACGAGAGTGATTAATATAAGTTGTTAAAACTTGCTTCGCAATCGTTGTAAAATAAATAAAGTTTAAACTTCAAAATTACAAGAATTCCCCTCATTTACATGGGAGACGATAGATAGACATGGCTGCACCCAATAATATACAGACGGATCTGTAGTCCAGTGGTTAACACGTTGGACTGGAAATCCAGGGATCGCATGTTCGATCCCCCGTCTGACCCTAATAAAATTAACAGTCTTTCAGGTGGGACTTTAAACTAAGGACTCGTATCGGTGCTTTACACCGTGCACATAAAAGAACCAGAGGAGACTCTGGAATGGGTCTCTGTCTGTATCATTGCACTATCCTCCAAAAATCTAAAATGACTAATCTCTTCAGGAGGCGTCGCTCACATGGGCAACCGGTAGCGACGATAAATAAACGTAAAACACCACAAAATACACTTACGTTGCAACATTTTTATATTAGGGTCTTGTAATGTTTTAAGGTTCTTACCTTGTAATGTGTAAGGTTCTTACCTTGTAATGTGTTAGGGTCTTACCTTGTAATGTGTTAGGGTTTACTTTATGTTTGGTCTTACTTGTATGTGTTAGGTTCTTACCTGGTAATGTGTAAGGTTCTTACATTGTAATGTGTTAGGTTCTTACCTTGTAATGTGTTAGGTTCTTACCTTGTAATGTGTTAGGTTCTTACCTTGTAATGTGTAAGGTTCTTACATTGTAATGTGTAAGGTTCTTACCTTGTAATGTGTAAGGTTCTTACCTTGTAATGTGTAAGGTTCTTACCTTGTAATGTGTAAGGTTCTTACCTTGTAATGTGTTAGGTTCTTACCTTGTAATGTGTAAGGTTCTTACCTTGTAACGTGTTAGGTTCTTACATTGTAATGTGTTAGGTTCTTACCTTGTAATGTGTAAGGTTCTTACATTGTAATGTGTAAGGTTCTTACCTTGTAATGTGTAAGGTTCTTACATTGTAATGTGTAAGGTTCTTACCTTGTAATGTGTAAGGTTCTTACATTGTAATGTGTTAGGTTCTTACCTTGTAATGTGTTAGGTTCTTACATTGTAATGTGTTAGGTTCTTACATTGTAATGTGTTAGGTTCTTACATTGTAACGTGTAAGGTTCTTACCTTGTAATGTGTTAGGTTCTTACATTGTAATGTGTTAGGGTCTTACATTGTAATGTGTTAGGTTCTTACATTGTAATGTGTTAGGGTCTTACCTTGTAATGTGTTAGGTTCTTACATTGTAATGTGTTAGGTTCTTACATTGTAATGTGTTAGGGTCTTACCTTGTAATGTGTAAGGGTCTTACCTTGTAATGTGTAAGGTTCTTACCTTGTAATGTGTTAGGTTCTTACCTTGTAACATGTTAGGTTCTTACCTTGTAATGTGTAAGGTTCTTACCTTGTAATGTATAAGGTTCTTACCTTGTAATGTGTTAGGTTCTTACCTTGTAATGTGTAAGGTTCTTACCTTGTAATGTGTAAGGTTCTTACCTTGTAATGTGTAAGGTTCTTACCTTGTAATGTGTTAGGTTCTTACCTTGTAACGTGTACGGTTCTTACCTTGTAACGTGTTAGGGTCTTACCTTGTAACGTGTACGGTTCTTACCTTGTAACGTGTTAGGGTCTTACCTTGTAACGTGTTAGGGTCTTACCTTGTAATGTGTTAGGTTCTTACCTTGTAACGTGTTAGGTTCTTACATTGTAACGTGTAAGGTTCTTACATTGTAATGTGTAAGGTTCTTACATTGTAATGTGTAAGGTTCTTACATTGTAATGTGTAAGGTTCTTACATTGTAATGTGTAAGGTTCTTACCTTGTAATGTGTAAGGTTCTTACCTTGTAATGTATTAGGGTCTATCAGATGCATAGTTTGTGTGACCTTGAAGCATACACAGATAGGGTTGATATTTCCAAGTGAAGATGCCAGCTTCTTAGGCAGACAAACAATGTTATCCTGAAAGACAATTGTTTCGACTTTTCGTTAGGTTTTGGGGTTATAAGTCGTACCCGAGCTTAGGTCATATGGCAACTCATACGTTGTTATTGGGGGAGGAAGTGCCCGGGTGCCCCTTCAAACAGTATTTCAGGCACGGACGGAACCATTGGTCTTCCACAAGCTAGCTGGATAGCGTGGTTACGGTCGCTGACTTGTATACGACTGTAACATATCATCACTGATGGTCACGGGTTTGAGCACCAACCGTGCTCTTTATATGAAAAAGTTGGCACTTTCTTATGGAGCTTGGTGCACCAAGTACTGATTAACTGCTGGAGCCTGCACAGGAGAGGTGTTGTTAGGTAAACTGCCCATCGCTCAAATCGGCAACCGGTAATGACGTTAAATAAACTTTATTAAAGAAAAAAAAACACTGTGTATGTGGAACAACTCTCTGTGTGGGTGGAACCACTCTGTGGGTGGATAGGATCACTCTGTGTGTGGGTAGGACCACTAAGTGTGTGGGTAGGACCACTCAGTGTGTGGGTAGAACCTCTCTGTGTATGGGTAGAACCTCTCCGTGTGTGGGTAGAACCTCTCCATATGTGGGTAGAACCACTCCGTGTGTGGGTAGAACCTCTCCGTGTGTGGGTAGAACCTCTCCGTGTGTGGGTAGGACCTCTCCGTATGTGGGTAGAACCACTGTGTGTGGGTAGAACCTCTCCGTATGTGGGTAGAACCTCTCCGTGTGTGGGTAGGACCTCTCTGTGTGTGGGTAGAACCTCTCCGTATGTGGGTAGAACCTCTCCGTGTGTGGGTATAATCTCCGTGTGTGGGTAGAACCTCTCCGTGTGTGGGTAGGACCTCTCCGTGTGTGGGTAGAACCTCTCCGTATGTGGGTAGAACCTCTCCGTGTGTGGGTAGAACCACTCTGTATGTGGGTAGAACCTCTCCGTATGTGGGTAGAACCTCTCCGTATGTGGGTAGAACCTCTCTGTATGTGGGTAGAACCTCTCAGTATGTGGGTAGAACCTCTCCGTATGTGGGTAGAACCACTCCGTATGTGGGTAGAACCACTCCGTATGTGGGTGGAACCTCTCTGTATGTGGGTAGAACCACTCCGTATGTGGGTAGAACCACTCCGTATGTGGGTAGAACCACTCCGTATGTGGGTGGAACCACTCCGTATGTGGGTGGAACCACTCCGTATGTGGGTAGAACCACTCCGTATGTGGGTATAACCTCTCCGTATGTGGGTATAACCTCTCTGTATGCAGGTAGAACCTCTCCATATGTAGATGGAACCTCTCTGTATGCAGGTAGAACCTCTCCGTATGTAGATGGAACCACTCTGTATGCAGGTAGAACCTCTCCGTATGTAGATGGAACCACTGGCAGGACACTAACTCGCACTCTGCATGTACTATATTTTCATACCTTGCATACAAGCACCAAGGTAATGTAATAGTTCAATATGTATTTCATACCTTGCATACAGGCACCAAGGTAATGTAATAGTTCAATATTTATTCCATACCTTGCATACAGGCACCAAGGTAATGTAATAGTTCAATATTTATTGCATACCTTGCATACAGGCCCCAAGGTAATGTAATAGTTCAATATTTATTGCATACCTTGCATACAGGCACCAAGGTAATGTAATAGTTCAATATTTATTCCATACCTTGCATACAGGCACCAAGGTAATGTAATAGTTCAATATTTATTGCATACCTTGCATACAGGCACCAAGGTAATGTAATAGTTCAATATTTATTCCATACCTTGCATACAGGCCCCAAGGTAATGTAATAGTTCAATATTTATTCCATACCTTGCATACAGGCCCCAAGGTAATGTAATAGTTCAATATTTATTCCATACCTTGCATACAGGCACCAAGGTAATGTAATAGTTCAATATTTATTCCATACCTTGCATACAGGCCCAGGTAATGTAATAGTTCAATATTTATTGCATACCTTGCATACAGGGGTAATGTAATAGTTCAATATTTATTGCATACCTTGCATACAGGCCCAAGGTAATGTAATAGTTCAATATTTATTGCATACCTTGCATACAGGGGTAATGTAATAGTTCAATATTTATTCCATACCTTGCATACAGGGGTAATGTAATAGTTCAATATTTATTCCATACCTTGCATACAGGGGTAATGTAATAGTTCAATATTTATTCCATACCTTGCATACAGGGGTAATGTAATAGTTCAATATTTATTCCATACCTTGCATACAGGGGTAATGTAATAGTTCAATATTTATTCCATACCTTGCATACAGGGGTAATGTAATAGTTCAATATTTATTTCATACCTTGCATACAGGCACTATGGACACGGAGAACGTGTGTTTGTAGTTGAACGTATTGTTGCGAACGTCATGTGATATCAACTCCTGCGCCATCTGGTTTCTAAAGATAAAGTCATGAACAGCTCTCAATATTGTACCAAACCATGAAAATCCACGCAAATTCGTTAAATTGATATCCCCGGCCCCAATTAAAGAGCAATAACTCTGGTGTAACTGGCCCGACCCCGACGAAAATCATGCATGCACCACCCCACTACAGCGATAAGCTTCAAAAATGTCTACCAATTGGGTATCGAGAACAGGCTACAGACAGACAAATTTGTGGATATTTAGTTAATTAATTAAAGGGCAATAACTCTGGTGTTATTGGACTAATGTGCACGAAAAATGCACGTGCATCAACATACATACTAGGGCGATAAATATCCAATGACTGACCAGGCAAAGTGTATCAACGCTAAGATGTATGGAGCCACTGATAGAACAATTATATTCAGCTCTAGATGACTAGAGTGAAAATGAAAATCTAACATTGGTAATAGCACTGTGGATGCGCGTTCGCGCAAGGTCCAGAGTTCGAGCCCCGCTGGAGCCATTACCATTGTACCCTTAGGCAAGGCATTTAAATTCCACGTTGCCTCTTCTCTCTCCCTCGTGGCGATGGATTCCATCAGGAATGAGGTCTCGCGAGTGATTAATATAAGTTGTAAGAACTTGTTTCGCAATCGAGCTAAAATAAATTTGTACAAACTAAAATCTAACAATTTCTAACAATCTCTGATATATGCTACACATACTTGCATGGGACAACAGAGGCCAGAAACTCCACCATCTTTTTTGCATCATCCTTCTTGCTGTAGTAGAAATCCAACCCGTCTGAAATATATACATGTACAGTCAAACCTGTCTTAAGCAGCCAGCCAAGGGAGTTTGAGAAAGTGGCTGCTTAGCGCAGGTGGCTGCTTAATAGAGGTCAAATATATAATAAAACAACTGATTGGGAATCTGGAAACTGGCTGCTTAATACAGGTTGGCTGCTTAATGGAGGTGACCACTAACACAGGTTTGACTGTAAACACTCAATATTTCATAATTTAATAAACATTTCTAAACAATATATTTATATAATGTAAATGTTTCCAACAGATTTTAGTGGACATACGGAGGTCTTGATAGAGTGGTAGAATATTTGCTTCAGGTGTGAGAGCCCAGAGTTTGCGCCCAGCTGTTGTCATTACAGTAGTGCACATACACACAGCACTTAATGTCCACGTTCCATATCTCTCTTTCTGGGTGGATTAAATTGTGATTTAAGTTTAAACTTTATTTATTTTACAATGGTTGCGAAACAAGCTTTAACAATTTATATTAATCACTCTCGTTGGCGCAGATGAGAGCGCAAATGTGGTCATTCATGTGGGAGGAAACCGGAGTACCCGGAGAAAACCCACCTGTCCGATCTGGTGACGACCGTACCATCTCACGCACTTCCCTGTCCGAAGATCGAACCCACACGAATGACCACATTTATGCTTCCATCTACGCCAACAAGAGTGATTAATATAAGTTGTTAAAACGTCCGACTAGCGCAGTGATTAGCGCGCTCGCTTCTCACCAATGCAATCCGGGTTCATCTACCAGTGAGCCTTGTATATATAGTAACACCTACGATGTATTCCAGTAAGCCGTGTATCTCTATATAGTAACACCTACGATGTATTCCAGTAAGCCGTGTATCTATTATATATATAGTAACACCTACGATGTATACCAGTAAGCCGTGTATCTATATATAGTAACACATACAATGTACAGCTATATATAGTAACACCTACGATGTATACCAGTAAGCTGTGTATCTATATATAGTAACACATACAATGTACAGCTATATATAGTAACATCTACCATGGCCTTGTGTCTATATATAGCAACATATACACTGTACAGCTATATATAGTAACACCTACCATGGCCTTGTGTCTATATATAGTAACACATACAATGTACAGCTATATATAGTAACACCTACGATGTATACCAGTAAGCCATGTATCTATATATAGTAACACATACAATGTACAGATATATATAGTAACACCTACCATGGCCTTGTGTCTATATATAGTAACACATACAATGTACAGCTATATATAGTAACACCTACGATGTATTCCAGTAAGCCGTGTATCTATATATAGTAACACATACAATGTACAGCTATATATAGTAACACCTACGATGTATACCAGTAAGCCGTGTATCTATATATAGTAACACATGCAATGTACAGATATATATAGTAACACCTACCATGGCCTTGTGTCTATATATAGTAACACATACAATGTACAGCTATATATAGTAACACCAACCATGGCCTTGTGTCTATATATAGTAACACCTACCATGGCCTTGTTTCTATATATAATAACACATACAATGTACAGCTATATATAGTAACACCAACCATGGCCTTGTGTCTATATATAGTAACAACTATGATGTTCAGTTATATATAGTAACACATACCGTGTACATATTTTATGTTTACTGTATTCCAGTAAGTTGTGTATCTATATATAGTAACACATACAATGTACAGCTATATATAGTAACACATACCATGGCCTTGTGTCTATATATAGTATATATAGTAACACATACAATGTACAGCTATATATAGTAACAATACCATGGCCTTGTGTCTATATATAGTAACAACTACGATGTTCAGTTATATATAGTAACACATACAATCAGGGCCCACGCTAGCATTTGCAACTTGAGCCATTTGCGATAAAAAAAGAAAAATGGCTCAACAAAATTCCAATTTGCGAAAATACAAAAATCCACTCAAAATACGAATATATAAATTGTTCATTATAGTTTTTGACTGGTAGCCTGGTTTCCTAGATCGGCTTGAGGAGTGTGAAAACGCGCGTAAATCAATAGACACAGTCCGAATGTTTTGCTGTCTACAATTGTCGGTCAAGGAAGCATAATGTGTGAATAACAATCTTTTTGACACGCGAGGGGCCAATTTGCAATATTAAATTGGCTGTTTAATCGTACCGATGATTGGATTATCGACTCGGCAATTAAAGTATGATGAATTATTGTTTATTCTGGTCCATGATTGCTGGGGGATAATTGACTGAAAATTGCTTCGGCGGCCGTTTGAACCTCAATTTCAAACATGTAAAATGTTCGCAAATGGAGCAAATGTTAGCAACCACCACGCATCTTTACTGCGCAATCGGTGTTCCGATAAAAAACTGACCCCAAAATATGTCCTGTGTATTACGTACGGTCTTGTATGAACAGAGCAAAGGCTTTCCAATTGAAATATTTGCATAAGTGGGCGGAGATATGACCAAATATGGCGTATATGCCCATTTGGCTGTTACGCAGTATATATTTACAGTTCAAAACCGAAAGTGAAAATTTCAAATATCATAAATGTGTCCAAAACGGCCATATACGCTAATGAAATTGGTATTTTATAATAGATATATCAGTATTATTTTCATTCTGGGCACTTCCAAGAATGTAATTTAACGTATATCCTGTTTATTTGGCTTGCATCCGAGTGACATGACAAGTCTCACCTGACAAGGGAAGTAATCAAATTTAACCATTACCATTATTCCACTTCTGCCGTCCCGAATTGTAATTTTAATCTTCGTAGCAACCTCGATACTGCTGTGCACTATACAAGGTAAACGGGCACCTGCCATATCTCTTTCTCGTTTGCGCGAACGTAAAATTTTCAATTGTTTGTTTACATTTGCAGAGGTCATTCAGTGCACATTCCTGAGAGCTCGTTTTTCTTTGCTCAGGGGCACCTGCTATTTTTCACACCAGTTTGTGCGACTAGTTAACTATTCGCCATTAGGTCTTACTTTTAATTTTCATAGTAATATCTTTATTGATATTTATTAGTACAACCCTCAACGGGCAACGCAGTCTATATGTTGCAGGTTTGACTAGGTGTTATTAGGGATCTTGGGATATATGAAGGACACACCTATGAGCTGTTGACTTTCTTCTGACAGACAGTGTCCTTCTACCTTCTTACTACTGTAATTTAATCTATCTCTCTACCTTATGCAACCCATTATAAATCACCTACTCTAAATACATTTTGGTGATGGGGTATGCTGATATAAAAATATACCCGAAGATCCCTAATTAAGGTCAAACCTGTCTCTATATTATTTATCTGCTGTTATGGTTAAACTAGTTTATTTTTAAGTGATATATTTTCTAACAATCCCTCCCTACATATCGCTAAAATGTCAACATATTCATAAACAAAATAGAAATTTTTCAAACTGGGGAGGGGACACCCCCACCCTCCCCATTTCACGCGCCATGATAATGGCTCAAACTTTATTCAGCCCAGTGTGGGCCCTGACAATGTACAGCTATATATAGCAACACCTACCATGGCCTTTAGTCTATATATAGTAACACATACAATGTACAGCTATATATAGCAACACCTACCATGGCCTTGTGTCTATATATAGTAACACATACCATGGCCTTGTGTCTATATATAGTAACAACTACTATGTTCAGTTATATATAGTAACACATACAATGTACAGCTATTTATTGTCTCCCTCTCTGGGTTCGTCCGAAAATAAATATTTTCTTTCCTGAACCCCGTCTAGATTAAAACACAAACACGCTTTAAATTAGAATGCGGGTCGTTACCGTTCATTTAATGTGTACATGCTAGCATGTTAACAAATGTAATGGCGAATCATATGATGATTCAATGTATGCATAATATTGTCATCAGCTAAATATAATTATTTGAAATACATCAATATTATATATCTACTAATACATATTGTGACTTAGCTTTTTCAACTGATACAAAGTCTGTATGTACTGTTGCTATATTATCCCGCTATATTAATGTCTCGTACTGTAGGCCTATTTCCCTAGAATAATGTCTAAAGACATTAAGATGACGTTAATTTAACGTGTAATTTTACAGAACCCCGTACATTGTTAAAGTGTAGACTTAATTCACACTATCACATGGAATTAATTGCACCCAAGTTCTCCTAGCTCTACGGTAGCCGACCTTCGAATGATAATCAGACCATATTTTACCCCAAATTCTTCCGAGCGTATATCACGCTATAGCGCCTAAACCTCGTGCACCGCGTGCACAACTACACGGCGTAGCGAAAAGAAAAGACAATATAACAACACCTACCATGGCCTTGTGTCTATATATAGTAACACATACAATGTACAGCTATATATAGCAACACCTACCATGGCCTTGTGTCTATATATAGGAATAACTACGATGTACAGTTATATATAGTAACACATACAATGTACAGCTATATATAGCAACACCTACCATGGCCTTGTATCTATATATAGTAACAACTAAGATGTTCAGTTATATATAGTAACACATACCATGTGCAGACTTTATGTTTACTGTATTCCAGTGAGCCTTGTGTTTTAAAATCAGCTGCTCCAGATAGTAAAATGTTTTCTTGTGGTCCGTCTGAAATAATCAACAGAAACCTGTTAAAGCGAAAAACAAATAAAATGCATTTTTTCACGTATAAATGCATTGCTGCTACACATTCTTCTGAATACATTCAAACACTAACATTGAACCAATAAACAATGTTTTTGTGATCTACAAACATTCAAAATTGAAATTAGGATTTCATATAACGGTCATCCACGCTCCTGAATTGAGGTTTGTTTGTCATTGGCGTCAATACTAAACACGCGATATTTTCGATTAGAGATAATTTAACTAAGATTAGTCTACAAATAAATATGTATAGGCACACATGTGAGATATCACGGTAAATATGTACCATACCTTGTGTTATTCAGGATAAACGCATATTACACATGAATGTCGACCCTATTTACATTATTTTGTTATGTCAACAAACCGCTTATACGATGTTTGTTTATTTGTTGAAATACTCAGTGGTTAACACGCTAGACTGGTAATCCAGGGATCGCAGGTTTAAATCCTCTGTTTGACCCTTAAATTTTTTAGAAGTCTTTCATTTCAGATGGGACTTTAATCCAAGGTCTTGTGTCGGTGCTGTACACCGTGCACGTAAAAGAACCAGATGAGACTCTGGAATAGGTCTGTCTGTATCATTGCACTATCCTCCAAAATCTAAAATGACTAATCTCTTCAGGAGGCGTCGCTCATATGGGCAACCGGTAGCGACAATAAATCAATGTAAAACACACAATCCAATTGGCTAGCTGTTATTGGTGGAGGAAGACACACTAGTTCATGCGCAGATTCTCCTCCGAGCATTCCTTGAATATACCTTACATGGTACCTATACGGCAAGAAGATATCCTTGATTTACCCTGTTTGAAACTATAGTTTGTCGCATTTGTACGACAACCCTCTAGAATCTTTGATTTGCCCTATTTGAACATACCTTTTGTCGTATTTGTACGACGGCCCTCCAGAAATCCTTGGCCTCCACTCTATGACAGTCATCACATTGCTGATTGCTCACAGTGAATTCTACCACAAACACCTGCTGCAGCAGCGCTCCATTCATGACCTGCAAATATTGCGTACTTATGGGTTATGCCTATACACACAGTCTACATCCGTTATGTCCAATTTCGTCGGATCGAACAAACGACATAACCGAAGTTTGACTTAATGAAATTCGATATAAACAGATCCAGTTATATGTAAAATGATAGTGTCTGAAACGGGACCCTGAACAGACTTCGAGATAACCGGAGAATTCGACATAACCGACTTTGACGTAGCGAATGTAGACTGTATGTATATATATGTTGTTTTTTATCCTCAGTTATGTTTAGACCTGAGAGTTACTTGTTTGTTTTTTTGGTGGGGTGGGGACATTGCGGGTGGGGGGCGGGACGACGTTGCGGGTGGGGGGACGTTGCAGGTAGCGGGGATACTAATTGCTTAGATCATATGGCAGGTTGGCTGTTTAATAGAGGTGACCACTAACACAGGTTTGACTGTATTAACAGAGGGAGCATATCTGGCATAAGAGAAGGGTAGATATTGTACAAACCTCTTTCTGTATTGTCAGTTTCACTTTAATCCTCATGGAGTGGGGTTCTGTCCATACAAATCCTGCATCAATTAGTCTCACCTGATCACATAACAAACAACATGGATTAATAAACAAATGAAATGATGTGTGAAATGCAGTATAACAACTGCAGTAGAGTAATGCTTTAACCCTTTCAACACCACAAACCTCCAAATAGGCTTACAAAAAGTGTAGATCAAGATGAGCTGGCTAATCAGGATCTGCACTTTTTGCCAGTAATCTTGCTATTTTTAGACAAAATTACCCATTTTGATATAACAACTGCAGTAGAGTAATGCTTTAACCCTTTCAACACCACAAACCTCCAAATAGGCTTACAAAAAGTGTAGATCAAGATGAGCTGGCTAATCAGGATCTGCACTTTTTGCCAGTAATCTTGCTATTTTTAGACAAAATTACCCATTTTGATATAACAACTGCAGTAGAGTAATGCTTTAACCCTTTCAACACCACAAACCTCCAAATAGGCTTACAAAAAGTGTAGATCAAGATGAGCTCTGCACTTTTTGCCAGTAATCTTGCTATTTTTAGACAAAATTACCCATTTTGATATAACAACTGCAGTAGAGTAATGCTTTAACCCTTTCAACACCACAAACCTCCAAATAGGCTTACAAAAAGTGTAGATCAAGATGAGCCGGCTAATCAGGATCTGCACTTTTTGCCAGTAATCTTGCTATTTTTAGACAAAATTACCCATTTTGATAAATGAACTGGTCCAAATTAATTTGGTCTTATTACTTTATTGGTCTAAAAATATTATGGACAAGTCCATGTCAGTTACTTGGTGTTGAATGGGTTACAGATAAATGCATGGAATCAGAGCTATATGTCTAC
This sequence comes from Archivesica marissinica, assembly GCA_014843695.1. Lineage (NCBI taxonomy): Eukaryota > Metazoa > Mollusca > Bivalvia > Venerida > Vesicomyidae > Archivesica > Archivesica marissinica. The sequence goes on along the minus strand of CM026396.1, from coordinate 22,612,550 downwards.
ACTATACTGAGGAACAATCAATTTCTGATTGTGACTTAGCCTGGGAACAGGCGTCGATATATTTTGCCTGGTCAGTCAAATAAATATATTTTAACACTGAGACCATTAATTGGGCCGTATCGAGTTTCTGATAATGTCATTTTGCCAGAAGTTAAAAAGTGATAAATCGACAGACTGGAACTGAGGCTAATTATGACTGGCAGGTTCCATTCATTGTTTGGGGCACACTCGATCACAACGTAACCCGCACAGAAAGATAGAGTGCCTTGCCTAACAGCACAATCGTAGTGGCTCAGAGCTGACCACGAATTCTGGGTATCTCACACCTGAAGCAAACGCGCTATCACCTCATCCACATCTATCCATTGCAACAGAACGTTATCCCAACTCAGCCCCAATATACTCATACAACATACCTTCGCTTCAGGTGCGAAAGGTCCGGAGTTCGAGCCCCACTGGAGCCGTTACGATTGTGCCTTAGGCAAGGCATTTAAATTCCACGTTGCCTCTTCTCTCTCCCTCGTGGCGATGGATTCCATCAGGAATGAGGTCTCGAGAGTGATTTATATAAGTTGAAATAACTTGTTTCGCAATCAAGCTAAAATAAATTTGTATAAACTACAACATACCTTAGAAAGACCTTTAATCTTCTTCAGACAGATAGACAAGAGTTCCCGGGACTCAAGCTGTGCTATTATCCAATGATCTGGGGGCTGATGATATCTACAAGTATTAAATGTCAATAATTAACCCATTTCATTCTGGCCCTAACCACGGGCAAAATTGCAACCCGGGTGTTACCACTCTTTTACAATCTTGGAACATTACAGTCAATTTTATAAACAACAAACATTTGACGTAATATTTGTATCGGATGCAACAAACATTTGACGTAATATTTGTATCGGATGCAACAAACATTTGACATAATATTTGTATAGGATGCAACAAACATTTGACGTAATATTTGTATAGGATGCAACAAACATTTGACGTAATATTTGTATCGGATGCAACAAACATTTCACGTAATATTTGTATCGGATGCAACAAACATTTCACGTAATATTTGTATCGGATGCAACAAACATTTCACGTAATATTTGTATCGGATGCAACAAACATTTCACGTAATATTTGTATCGGATGCAACAAACATTTCACGTAATATTTGTTGGTGTTTGTTTTTGTTGGTGTTTGTTTTTGTTGGTGTTTGTTTTTGTTGGTGTTTGTTTTTGTTGGTGCAACAAACATTTCACGTAATATTGTGGTGTTGTATAAGGAAATGTCAATTTACAGTGACTAGGGCACGGCATATTATTAAAAATAAACAGGTCAGTGTTCCAGTTATTAACCCATTTCATTCTGGATACCGTTCAAACAGTATTTGCAAAGAACATAAGAGCCAGATCAGGCTCTATGCTGTTTGCTATTCCGATGATCTAGCTAAGACACTTGGCTATGTAGCAAACAACATAGATCATTAAAAAAATTTAAAGGAAGATGTGGGGCACCCAGGAGGCGAAGTCAATGTCCCTAGGGCGAATGACCCTGCTGTAATTACCAAGTTGGTATTAATTCTTTATATTAACAAAGGGCTAATGTTCGCCAATCGTCACTACATTACGGAGGGTTTATAATGTCCTACACTCAGACTTGTCACTCTGTATACAGACAGATCTGTAGTCCAGTAGTTAACACACTGGACTGGTAATCCAGGGATCGAAGGTTCGATCCCACTGTCTGACCCTAATAAAATTAAGTCTTTCAGATAGGACGTTAAACCGAGGTCTCGTGTCGGTGCTTTACACTGTGCACGTAAAAGAACCAGAGGAGACTCTGGAATGGGTCTCTGTCTGTATCATTGCACTATCCTCCAAAAATCTGAAATGACTAATCTCTTCAGGAGGCGTCGCTCATATGGGTAACCGGTAGCGATGATAAATAACGTAAAACACACATAATGAATTGCAAAATTTTTCTATTCTCATTATTATTAGCAGCGGACTACTTTTTGTCCGATATGATGAATCAAACAGACAAATTGTTTTGTAATTTGTAAAATATTAGTTGTAATTATAACAATTGAATGTTCTTTTTCTGCGTTTTGAGTTATTAAACCAAATTTGCATAAAAACCTTTGGTTTTTCGGTTTGTATGCAAATTAGGTGTCACAAACTGACATTTCATACCTCGATGAAGCGCAGAAAAATTAGTTAAATCAGGGAGAAGTTTGGAACTCCACTTATCTTAAATCGTATATTCTCAGTAACATTTTCACAGCACTACTGCAGGGTTCCCGCTGCCGGTCGCCAATGACGCCAAAAAACAAACATTGGCACTAATTTTTGTGAATTGACGAAAATATTTGGCGCAACTTTTTTTTTTGGCACATGTTTTGTCAAATACATGGCTACAAATATTTATTTGTGAACTATATGGATGGCTCTTTGTTGGTTCCAGGTTTTTTAAATTGTCTCCAGTGTTTTTCAATTGGCGACAGAAGTGGCGAAGACAAACATTCAGACAGAGGGAACCCTGCTACTGTTAGTTCAGAATGTTTCACAAAGAGGGAACCCTGCTACTGTTGGTTCAGAATGTTTCAAAGAGGGAACCATGCTACTGTTGGTTCAGAATGTTTCAAAGAGGGAACCATGCTACTGTTGGTTCAGAATGTTTCAAAGAGGGAACCATGCTACTGTTGGTTCAGAATGTTTCACAAAGAGGGAACCATGCTACTGTTGGTTCAGAATGTTTCACAAAGAGGGAACCCTGCTACTGTTGGTTCAGAATGTTTCAGAGAGGGAACCATGCTACTGTTGGTTCAGAATGTTTCAAAGAGGGAACCATGCTACTGTTGGTTCAGAATGTTTCAGAGAGGGAACCATGCTACTGTTGGTTCAGAATGTTTCAGAGAGGGAACCATGCTACTGTTGGTTCAGAATGTTTCAAAGAGGGAACCCTGCTACTGTTGGTTCAGAATGTTTCAGAGAGGGAACCATGCTACTGTTGGTTCAGAATGTTTCAAAGAGGGAACCATGCTACTGTTGGTTCAGAATGTTTCAAAGAGGGAACCCTGCTACTGTTGGTTCAGAATGTTTCAAACTGAGATCATCGAGACTCAGGGTTCATTCTAGGTCCGTATTTTTGGGAGAAAGCGCATGATCGCTTCCTTAAATGTTGTTCTTTAATATACTTCTGCAAAATAGGGTTAAAATGCACAGTACAACCATTAAATACAACATTTAAATAGAAGGAGTGCTTTATAATGGGCCCGTGTATCTTACTAGACCAAATTTTTTTTTAGGGTGAAGTGGGGCCCCAGAGGGCGAAGTCAGGGTCCCAAGGGCGACAATTTCCTCCACATTGCCCTCTAGAATGATCCCTGGAGACTGGAGAAAAGTTTTATAACCTCGGGTCCTGACCCCGATATTACCATAGTAACAAGCGAGATATATGATATCCATACCTCTCACATTTCCTACAGAAGTAGATCACAGCCTGTTTGGGTATGCCTTCAGTAATGTCAACCTCCGACCTCAGACAGGCCACGCACATGTTGGTGGGGTTGGGTTCGATCTGAGTGCCACATTGACAACATAATCTGAAAACAAATAAATTAATACCAGTATAATCATAGACTCAGGGTTTTCCAAAGCCCCTTATCCCCCAGTCCCTTTAAGAGCTAAAATGTACAGAATTTGAATTTCAATATGTCTAAAATACAGAGCTTGCATTTCTGAGTAAATTATCAATAATTAGGCTGTCCAATTAGCGCAGTGGTTAGCGTCATATGATCTGGCTCTATGCTGTTTGCAAAAGGTGTCGCGTCCGTGGTCCAGTTGTAGAGCGTCGGATTTGGAATTGAACGGTCCCGGGTTTGATACTCGGTCAGGCCACGTATGTAGATTCATTGAGCAAGCCACCTCACACACATTGCTTAGTACTGGTTAACCACTTAGGTCGGCTAAGCCTGCCCAGGAAAACATGTCTAGGTCCCCGCAAGGGGTTTGACATTAATGGAACATACATACATAAAGGTGATTTTATCTGCCGCTATCATGCAACGGGTTAATAATTCAAGTTGGCAGAATAATTTAACATTATGAACAATACTCATGAAACATAAATCACCTGTCAAGCATCTAAGTTAGCAAAATTTTACTTGGGGGTATACCCTCCTGAACCTCCTCAAAATGCACCCTGCCCCTTTTCCATCCAACCCCCGAGAATAAACCCTAGTACAGGGCCCACTCTGGAGCATTATCGTACAAAGTCAGTCTGTTGTGGTGGAGAATGCCACCGACATTTCCTTGGTATGGGCAAGCGACCGACAACTCTCTCCATATATCTATCTATCTATCTTTCTTTTATGTCGGACCCCTCGCGGGGACGTAGACATGTTGCGCGTCAAAAACCACAAAGAAGTTAAAAGTATGAGTAGTTAAAAGCATAATTTAAGAAAGTAGTGAAAATAAGTTGTGTTAAAAGTTTAAAAGCAGCTGCGCAGAACAACTAGGGACTGACATGATCAATATGGCAAACTGTCGTATTGTATTGCTCTATGGTAGGGAGATGGACAATGTAAGGAGGGAGATGGTTCCAATGGTAGATTGTTCTTGGAAAAAAGGAAAACCTGTAGTTGCTGTAATTAACATATAGCTTAAGGAATGGCAATGGCGAGCATGACGGGAGAGGGGAACTAGGTAATTTTCAATGGGAATAGCAACAAGATCATTATGAATTTTATACATAAGGGATAACCTATTGTCAATACGCCGTTGATCTAGTCTGCGTAGATTTATAGAATGTAGCATGTCTGTAACACTAGAGGTACGATAGAAGTCAGTCTTTGTCCAACGGGTTGCTCTTCGCTGGACACCTTCAATTTGGTCTATCAATGTTTGGGTATGGGGCGACCAGATCTCGGAGCCATATTCAAGCTGGGGTCTATAGTCGGCGGGGTTTGACTTGTCCCCTTTTTTGTAAATGGGAGCAACATTTGCTGACTTCCACTAGGCCGGCAGTGATCCTTCGTTGAGGGATTTTTGGAATAAGACTTCAAGGATAGGTGAGAGTTCTTTAGACAGGGTTTTAAGTATGATTGGCGTAATTTGGTCAGGACCACTAGCCTTCTATCTATCTTCCGCTAATGTCGAACCCCTCGCGGGGACGTAGACATGTTGCGCGTCAAAAACCGCTAAGAAGTTAAAAGTATGAGTAGTTAAAAGTATAATTTAAGAAGGTAATGAAAATAAGTTGAGGTAAAAGTTTAAAAGCAGCTACGCAGAACAACTAGGGACTGGCATGTTCAATATGGCAAACTGCCGTATTGAATTGCTCTATGGTAGGGGGATGGACAATGTTAGGAGGGAGGTGGTTCCAATGATAGATTGTTCTTGGAAAGAAGGAAAACTTGTAGTAGTCTGTAGTTGCTGTAATTAACCTATAGCTTAAGGAATGGCAATGGCGAGCAGGACGGGAGAGAGGAACTAGGTAATTTTCAATGGGAATAGCAACAAGATCATTATGAATTTTATACATAAGGGATAACCTATTGTCAATACGCCATTGGGGGTTCAGGTTATTGAGTAGTTTCTCTATGCTATTTGAACTTACTGTGATCTCATTCATGTTTGGCGTGGATTGACCATTCAGGTTTCCATTTGTGTCGTGAATTTTCATTTTACAAATGGAGGTAAGTCTCATTGACACTTGTCAAGTGGTCTCCTCCCCCCCCCCCCATACTTCAGTGATAGGGAGCAAACCTGCGGCCCTGATGATAGCGGTGTTGGCGGAGTTCTAACAATGGCGTGCTAGGCCACTCTACCAAGGAGGCTCATGCACACAGTTGTAAATTATTAGAGAATAAACCAAACTATAGGAGTGGTAAAACTGTTAAAGCTACCATACCCCACCCACTAACACGGCAAAGACATTTGTGGACAGTACAAACGAGAGTTGAATGTGATTCGTAAGATTAAGATGTACTTACATTAGACTGAATTTACTACTTGGTTGTTCAAAATAGGACTCCATCTTTATATGATCTTAATCAGTTATGTGTGAATATTTTTGACAGATTCAGCACATGTGTGCAATCTGTTGTGAAATGATGTCTATCTCCACGACATTTATATGGGGAACTATTTCCGGTAGCTGTGTGAATAGCAAACCTGGGGTCGATTACTCGCCAATGTAATAGATTACGATAACGGTTACTTTCCAAGTACATGATTACTTATTACGATTACTTTTCTAAGCAATGTAATCGATTACGATTAATTAGCAAAGCATATAGATCTATATAGATTACTTTATGATTTATTTATAATTACAATTAATACCATAATGTACATGTATATTCAAACAACAATGCAAGCATTTGAAATTAGCTCTTATTATGTAGGAGTGTAAACTAAGGTAAGATCAATTTTATTTTGAGTCGACAAGATAGCAACAGTACAGCACAAGCTCAGAGTGAGCTTTTGAACCGACTATAATTGACCATAGAATTGCAATTCATTTGGACTACACTGCTGGCAAAGAGGATGTTTCAGTTGTTGCCTCATGAAGAAGGACTGAATCTAAGAACAGTATTGTTTCTTAATTTCTAAGCAGGCAAGATAACATACATGACATATTGTATAATATATATGATGTTATCTGTATGAAAATATCTCCACTGAATGTAGCTTGTAATTATCCGTTCTAGTTAACTGGCAGTAAGTCGAAAATGTCTAATGAATTCAAACGTTCATTTATAATTTAATTGATTGTGTCCAATTACATTTGTCTATGCACTACTTGTAAATGACCATTTGCTCACTGTCTATAAATAAACATATACATGAAGGGTGTAGGTGAGACAAGTCCTTATCTTTTAAGTATGTGACCTGCTCCTTTCCTTATCGGTAACTTACAAACATTTTTGAAAGTTCCACTGACCCGGCGCTATACAATAGGGGTTAAGGCCGAATAGACATTTTATGACGTACCAACAATAATATTGGCTGTCCGATTAGCGCAGTGGTTAGCGCGCTCGCTTCTCACCAATGCGACCCGGGTTCGATCGTCGGACAGGGAAGTATGTGAGATGGTACGATGGTCGCCAGATCGGACAGGTGGGTTTTCTCCGGGTACTCCGGTTTCCTCCCACACGAATGACCACATATATGCTTTCATCCGAGCCAACGAGAGTGATTAATATAAGTTGTTAAAACTTGCTTCGCAATCGTTGTAAAATAAATAAAGTATATAAACACTTGTATGGTTTGCATGAACAAAACAGTGTCAAAATAAAATGCTACCCCGAGAATGTGGGCCCATCGAGAATACATGAAGCATATACAATAAGCGAATAATTCCTATGTTTTGATATCATCTGCAGACCAAGTTTCAAGAATGAATCACTGTTTAAGTCACATGATTGTGCTATATATGTATATATAATTGACCTGAAGCGCGTCAAAAATTAAAGGGACATCACTATGCCGTGTCCAATATTTCTGAGGTTCTGTAACAATATACTAAAGGTTTTTTGAATGAACTTTATTTGTGAAATGAAATAAACTGCATTGCATATTAACTGTTTTTATAGTGCTGCTTAATTAAATATGAATATTTCTATTCCAGGGTATGACACTGAATGTACGTCTTGATGTGTAAGCTGTTAATATTGCAAGCATGTCGTTAATAATTTATTTACCTGCAAGTGGTTGATTAACAATACAAATATATGATCAAATGATGTTTGGTTATGTATGCCCACTTCTAATAACACCATCCATTGCCTCATAGCAATACCTTGCGAATAGAGAAACGTCAAATGAATATTGTAAGCAAAACATATCTGTATTCTGAGGCTTGTAACATGGAAAATAATCGACGTATTCTAAATTTATTACTGGAAGCACATCTTAAAACTTTAAGTTAAGTGAAGACAAAATATATTTGGAAATGCAAGTTTGATGAAAGAGCTAATGCTGCTTAAACTGTTAGCACCTCGAGAACTAGGACCACCAGTCTGCACCACTACCATGTATATCAATGACAAGGTATTGGAATATAATTATTATTATTTTACAATGCAACTTGTAATTGAAATCAATTACAGTGATAAATCTGTAATCGTGAATGTTAAAGTAATGGTACATAATCGATTGCATTCATAGAACTGTATTGTATACATGTATGTTCCTTTAATGTCAAACCCCTCGCGGGGACTTAGACATGTTTTCCTGGGCAGGCTTAGCCGACCTAAGCGATTAACCAGTACTAAGCAATGTGTGTGAGGTGCCTTGCTCAATAACACTACATACGTGGCCTGACCGAGTATCGAGCCCTGGACCGTTCGATTCCAAATACGACGCTCTACCACTGGACCACGGACGCCACAGTATTGAGGTTGATTTCAAATGCTGACCACAATAAATATAGCAATGTAGGTGGTTGTTACCCATGAAAGGTGTTTTTTCTTTACCGCAACAGACTGACCTCCCAGTTATAAATGATAGATAATAGGGAAACCAAAAACACCCATTCGCCGTGTGTATAGCTGGGGCGGAAGAGTACTCTTCACTTTGAAAGTACAAAGAGTACCGACTGACACCTCGCCTTGCGCTAGCGAAATTCTCAAACTTTTTAATCAGTTAGTGACTTCTTCGTGACATTATTTTGAATTATACATTGTCAATAGTAAAACATCCATGATTTTCTCTCATCTGTATTACATTTTGTTGGTCGATATGAAGTAGATTTTGTTAAAATTGAAACCGAAATTAGCACGAACGATGCCACGCGTTTCCATGTTTTTGGCCGTTGCCCCACAAATTTTGTAAAACCAAACATGTGTATGTAGAATTTTCTCTCAATTGTTAGTTCCGTTTATATATTATATTTACAACGCAACTCCTTCAAGCCAGCTCAACCAATTGATTTGAAGTGTTGGCAATCTAGACAAATTTTGTATGATTCATACTCGTAGGGTGCAGGCACAAGACACACTTTTTTTTGGCCCTATGGTCATATAGTAAGTAATGTTTACTAAAGGCAACCAACGGAAATGAAACATGCATGCAGAAACATCCACGAGAAACTAGTTAAAAATGACCAGATCACTGATATTCCCTTGTGGGCCTGACAACAAATACTTTTTTATTTCATGGAGATCGGTCAAATAACACCAGAATGGCACATTGTTTCATCGTGAACAGCAGGAAATGCAATGTAGTCGTTTTCGCTGGTCCAATCTCCATGAAATAAAAAGTATTAGTTGATAGTATAAGGTCTTCCAGTCGGGACCACAAGGGCATATCAGTGATCTGGTCATATTTACCTAGTTTCTCGTTGATGTTTCTGCATGCATGTTTCATTTCCGTTAGTTGCCTTTAGTAAACATTTCTTACTATATGACCATAGGGCAAAAAAAAAATTGTGGGTGCAGGTCAATTCGTGGCCTGGATGTTTAGTAACCCATTGTCCGAGACGTTTCGTACCCAAGTCTGGACAGTTTGTACACTACTTATCTTTTCGTTTGTGCATTTACCACACTGTCGCGAGGTGAAGATGTGACGTAATAGGCTCCCATCGCGATGACACCCACTCATCAACGCTAAAATCATACTGACATCTTTGCTGCATCGCGTTGACAACACTCCTCGTCAACGCTAACATCATACTGACATCTCTACTGCACCGCATTGACAACACAGCAATTAATTCTAAACGATTGCCATAAAATATGTGCTCTGGGAATCGTTGTGACTGCCGATAATTCTGCCGATAATTGACTTATAATAGCAACTTAAAATGACTTATTCTCAGTACAGGGCTCAAACTTAGCACTCGCAAACCCGCTACTACTGCGCTATCACAACTTCCACATATTATCTTTCTTTCTAAGCAAAATTCTGCGAGTTCAATTAAAAACCTGTGAATTTTTTTAATCTTATTATGTATAATTAAGTTCCTGGTTGTCTACTTTCGTTTTCTGATAAACTATGATGTAGAACACAACTGTTTGACTTGTTTTTCGTTTTGGGCATATTGGCATTTTGAAAATCCACGTCGATAATAAAATCCAGTCTGCGCATTTTTTTTATCAGTAGATATTCCAAGATGAAATGTACAAAATAACCAATTTGTTAATGTCGGTAACAGTGGTGAGAGGAGGCAACACTCGCAAGTGCATGTACCCTAGTCTAGTTGGGCGATTCGTTTGGCGATTCTGCCCATAAAAATTTGCTCATCTCCAAAAACAATAAAAAGTGAACATCCAGACGAAGCGTGATGAAATGGGTTTTTTTTTTTACTAGTGAACCTGTCAAGACTAAATCACTGATGGGGGATGTAGTTCAGGCTGTTCAAAAGCTGGCCACTTTTACCTATGATGTACAAAATAAGGCAAATTTTATTTATTTTCAAGGCCGCGACCAGCGAGTTTTGTCGGGGCCAAATTTTGCCTTTATTGGCGTATTAGAAAAACTATTTTTTAATCAAATTAACCAACGTCAGAAATGCGAGTTTGAACATGTACAATGAATGTATGGATTAAAGTTGAACAATAAATTTTAAAAGAATTTTGAACAACCACTTGTAACAAAATGTTTTCTTTCCGTTTCAGGACAGAAATCCCACCATGTCGCAGACGTTGCCTGCAGATTCTGTGAAAGAAATGGGACCAAGTAAGCAATTGAAGCCCTGCGGATCATTCGGCAGTGTGCTTTGCGCTAATGAATTTAGACGATTGTCATTTGAAATTTATTGATTTTTAATAAAAATAATGTAATTATTGGTTCTAATTTTATTTCTTGTTGTATGTTATACTTAACCTGGGTTCCAGTCTGTCGATTTTTCACTTTTTAACTTCTTAACAATCATTGCCACAGCCGGATGCAAACTCCGGGCCTCTCACACCTGAAGCAAACCCGCTACTACTGTGCTATCACAACTTCCACATATTATCTTTCTTTCAGTTCAATTAAAAACCTGTGATTTTATTATGTATAATTACGTTCCTGGTTGTCTACTTTCGTTTTCTAATAAACTATGATGTAGAACACAACTGTTTGACTTGTTTTTCGTTTTGGGCATATTGGCATTTTGAAAATCCACGTCGATAATAAAATCCAGTCTGCGCATTTTTTTTATCAGTAGATATTCCAAGATGAAATGTACAAAATAACCAATTTGTTAATGTTATACTTAGCCTGGGTTCCAGTCTGTCGATTCTCACACCTGAAGCAAACCCGCTACTACTGCGCTATCACAACTTCCACATATTATCTTTCTTTCATAAGTATTTCGTGAGTTTATCAGCTTCAAGAATGATTGGTTTTGTACTTAGGGGCTCAATTGTAGACACCCATGTACTACAGTACATTTTGTTAGCATGTAATTAATTCAGTGTTCCCACCGACGGCGACAAAAAACAAATACTTGTGCAAAACTTTTGTGAATTGGCGGAAATATTTGGCGCATATTTTTAAAGAAATATTTTTTTGGTCAAATACGTGGCTTCAAATATCTGTGAACTATATGGCTCTTAGTTGGCTCCCAAGTTTTTAAATTGGCTGCAGTTTATTTCAATTGGTGACAGAAGTGGCACAGACATGGGGAACCCTGTAATTGTAATCTTTATAAAACATGTATTACCCAAGTGTTCCATAAAGAAATCTTGACCAAAGACATTCATAAATACTCTGCCTAAAAGACATGTATATATTCTCTGTTGACCCATCTAGAAGCTATTGTTTTGTATTCATGGTTTTGATTGGCCAAACTAGTATTCATGGTTTTGATTGGCCAAACTAGTATTCATGGTTTTGATTGGCTAATCTAGTATTCATGGTTTTGATTGGCCAAACTAGTATTCATGGTTTTGATTGGCCAATCTAGTATTCATGTTTTCGATTGAAATAAAATATCTGCATGTTTTACATGTAACAGACGGATCTGTAGTCCCATGGTAACACGCTGGACTGGTAATCCAGGGATCGCAGGTTCGATCCCCCCGTCTGACCCTAATAAAATTTAACAGTCTTTCAGATGGGACGTTAAACCGAGGTCTCGTGTCGGTGCTTTACACCGTACACGTAAAAGAACCAGAGGAGACTCTGGAATGGGTCTCTGTCTGTATCATTGCACTAGCCTCCAAAAATCTAAAATTGATATTCTCTTCAGGAGGCGTCGCTCATATGGGCAACCGGTAGCGACGATAAATAAAGTAAAACACAATGTTACATGTACCATTTCTGTGAGCCAGCTTTAAAGACATTCAAAGCACGGATACTCAGTTTATTTACATACAGTACTGTTAATTGTTTAAATCTTGGAATTTTTTTCAGATGATGTCACCAAGCCAGCTATACGTAATTTGGTTTGGAAGTACATCGAAGAAAACGACCTGGCCGACTTTCCTCGGCCAGTCAACAGGAGGATACCCAATGTTAAGGTGATCTCGGCCTCGGAATTAAATCCGTTCACCACTATGTTAAATAAATGAAAATATTAAATATATATATACTTGCTTCAATGATATCTCTGCGTTTTTACTGTAAATTCAGATGTACACAGTCTGCCGCCTCCGTGGTCGAGTGGGTACGGTCCCTGACTTGTATACCACTGTAACCTATAATATCTCTGCGTTTTTACTGCAAATTCAGATGTACACAGTCTGCCGCCTCCGTGGTCGAGTGGGTACGGTCCCTGACTTGTATACCACTGTAACCTATCATTATTGATGGTCACAAGTTTGAGCCTTCTCGGACCATGTCAGTATAACCTAAATGTTTACCATTTTGTGTTTATGTTTGTTGTATTGCAGGGTGCTGCCACTGCGGCAGAACTTATACCTACAATGCAGGAATTCAAGACAGCCCAGGTGGTCAAGATAAACCCAGACAAGCCCCAGGAACAGGCCCGATTCTTGACCCTCGACGTAAGTAATTGTGTCCACCACTTAACCCTTTCAACACCACAGATCTCTAAATAGGCTTACAAAAAGTGTAGATCCAGATGAGCTGGCTCGTGACGAGCCGTCTCATCAGGATCTGCACTTTTTGCCAGTAATATTACTATTTTTAGACATAATTACCCATTTTGATAAATGAACTTGTCCAAATGTGATTTTCTGATTCATTTATTGGTTTAAGAATATCATGGACCAGTCCATGTCAGTTACTTGGTGTTGAATGGGTTAACGTACAGAATAATACGTAATTGATGATGTGCAACCAGGGTTCAAGAGAATTTCAATAAGCTATTATAGCTTCCAATTCAATCCACTAGTCTTTATAAATATATTTGTGTAAATTATATGTATGTGTGAATGAATGGTGTTTTACGGCGCATCGACATCTAAGTTCATGTAGCGCGCATTAAAGTTATGTTTATTGTCGAGTGTATGAAATAAAATTCTATATAAGTATATGCATTACATAAAAATTAATACTAGGAAGTTATAAAGACGTAAGATTAATTACAGGTAATACATGAATGAATGATTATTACAAAGGCATGATTAACAATTGATATCACAGCTTATTATAAATTCCTATTGCCTTGATAAATGATATGTATAGTGTGTATATTATGACAAATAAATATGTTTAAACCAACCAGTGTTCATTCTAGGTCAGATTTTTTGGGAGAAATGAGAAAGCGCGCGATTGCGACCTTGAATGGTGTCTTTTAATAAAAGTCTGTAAAATAGGGTTAAATTACACAGTATGTTTTATAACTTTTATAACCTTTTTTAGGGAGAAGTTGGGTCACTAGGGTGCGAAGTCAGCATCTCTAAGGCGACTATTTCGTCCTCTAGAATGAACCCTGTGTAACTGTGTCCGAAATAGGCAGCCAGATTTTTAATTAGATAATAAGGAAGTTGATTTAATACTTCAAGCAGGGCGTTCACTAGACTTTGAAACTCAAGAGTCAATGACCCTTGAGGTCAAAATCTCAAGAGTCAAACAGGAATTTTCAAGAGTCAAGCTGGAATTTTCAAGAGTCAAATAAATGCATGATGGTACTTTACGTACATGTAATTTTTGTAGGTTCGTTAGCGAAGGGATTTTTCTTTTTAGCATCTCTACACCAAGTACAATACAACAGAATCTGATCATCAGTTTGTTTCATTTCCAGCCACTCAAATTCATTAAGCCACTCAGACCTGAATTTTCTTTTCACTTTAGACATACGAGTGTCACAGTCTACTTTATGGCGTTTAGGTGTCCCAGGTTCACTAACACTATCACTCAGCTTACGTTTGCTGGGTGTGCCAATTCCGAAGTGACTAAGGCTTTTCTGAACCATATTTAAGATTTAATTTCTAAAACTGATACTCTTTAAAAAAAAATTATCTCCGATCTGATTGAAAATATAACTAAGAATGATTTAGGAATATTCTCCAGAAAATGAAGGAATAATGTAGAAACAATGAAATGATTAATGGGTTGTGCACACAATTAATACCCCATAGAAATCTGTAACAAACAATAGCAAAAGTCATCATCAAACGATTCCGGCGTATAATTTCTATATCAGTGGCCCACTATAAGCTTCTCAAATAGCAGACAACTTATTATTGACAATACACGTGTTACAAAAACACCGTTTTATCTATGCCTATTGTACATTGACAATACACATAATGTCAACACCTACTTAAACTTCTCAGTTCTCATGATTAGCAGCACATATGATGGCAAACAACACAAACGGTAATTGGTTGTTTGCAAAACTTGCTAAAGGTGTTTATTGTGACAATCAATAATAATTGTCTTTTGATAAAAACTAATTTTTACCGGAAAAATACCGAGCCGTACAGGTATTAGAGAAACGTTATTAAAGATTTATTTCCCTTTGATACTAAAGTTTGGGTAAGCCTTTTTTTCTCAACCACCCAACTGAATAATGACATCAACCACGCGTTTTGAACCTAACCCTGGGCGGCGCAAGTGATGAAGGCGCTTTATGCGTGGTTGATACTATATTCTGATCGGCTGGTTGAGATAAAGATTTTACGTAAAGTTTGCCTAGACGTCCGATTGTGAGTCCCTTGTAAATCACGATCGTGTTCATAACGAAATGCAGCAGAATTTTGATGAAAATAACTGCGGTTTATATATGAACGATTACGGTCTTCGACCTCGTAGACAGACAATACATATTTTGATAATTACTCCGCTGAGAAAATATTTGATGACGCATGGCCGATCAACGCCCCGGGTCAAGTTGACTCTCGGGGCATTTTCACCAAGAGCCAAAAAGCGTCTTTATCAATTTTCGTGCGTCAAAACCCGGGAGCTCGGGTCAAATGAACGCCCTGCTTCAAGCTTGTGGTGCAACAGATGCATGCCTGTATTATAGGCGAGAGTTAATCTCCCATATTGGGTTTATCTCCCTCATTTTATTATACAGGCTGGTAAGACCTTGTTGGTTCCAACACCACGTCTGAGATCTGGGCTGTTCAACAAGATTACCCCACCAACCGGGGCAACCAAGGACATCCTGAGGATTTGCTCGACTTCCCAGGTAAGATGCCAGTGTTGACTGTCTATCACCGGGCAATGACACGAGAGGAAACTTGACAATAATGAGCTGTGTTCAACATAAATTAAAAATTGTGAAATTAAAAGGGATATATTTGGATATCTTTAAGAACTTGACACAGTAGATAAATACTGTTCAATATCGGTATGTCGTCATATTTGCATGGCCTTACAGGAAGAAGATGACGTTTATGCGTAAAACAGAAATTAGGTTAATTTAGCAATTTTATAAGAATTTGAGTTTTTGATAGAATTATCTTGAATATTCGAATATCTTCCCGACCGAATATTCGAATACCTTCCCGTCCGAATATTCGACTAGTAAAATCGTTAGTCGTTGCCATCCCTAGTATAAATAGAAATCATTTTTGTTTGATAAACCGATGTTCAATTCGTCATTGTCCGATGCATGACAAACGGTTGATTGCGATTGTCGGTTTTTAAAACTTTATTTATTTTACAACGATTGCGAAGCAAGTTGTAACAACTTATATTAATCACTCTCATTGGCGCGGATGAAAGCGTAAATATGGTCGGTCATTCACATGGGAGGAAACCGGAATACCCGGAGAAAACCAACTTGTCCGATCTGGCGACCACCGTACCATCTCGCATACTTCCCGGTCCGAGGAACGAATCAGGGTTGATCGATTGCCGATTTAGTAGATGTGAGGCAGTTCTGTGAAGAAAGATGCATTATATATAATATAAAATTGTATAATAATATTGATATGTTATATTATGTTAAAATCCCCAGAGGGGATGGGCCAGGGTATACATGGTGTTTGTGCTATGAGGCCACAAAATGTTTAGAGACTAGCGCGCCTCCGTATGGCCAGTGTATGTAAATGAACTGAAATCAAAATGTTCAGGGACTTGTGCACCACGTAGATCTAGTGCTAGTAAATGAACTCTGAAACCAAAGCAGTATAGACCTGTCCGCCACTGTAGAGCTTAGATTGTAACTTAATTTGTCTATATTTACAGGGTGTACGCGAGTATAGCACCACGTTGAGTATGGATGAAAAACTCAACGTGGACCTTGTCATCTTAGGATCTGTGGCCGTCTCCAAGACAGGTATTTGGGGGTGGGGTGACCAGGTATTTGGGGTGGGGTGACCAGGTATTCAGGGTGGGGTGACCAGGTATTTGGAGTTGGGTGACCAGGTATTCGGGGGTTGGGTGACCAGGTATTTGGGGTTGGGTGACCAGGTATTTGGGGTGGGTGACCAGGTATTGGGGTGGGGTGCAGGTATTCAGGGGTGGGGTGACCAGGTATTTGGAGTTGGTGACCAGGTATTCGGGGGTTGGTGACCAGGTATTTGGGGTGGGTGACCAGGTATTTGGGGTGGGGTGACCAGGTGTTCGGGGGTGGGGTGACCAGGTGTTCGGGGGTGGGGTGACCAGGTATTTGGGGTGGGTGACCAGGTATTCTTGGGTGGGGTCACCAGGTATTCTGGGGTGGGGTCCAGGTATTTGGGGTGGGGTCACCAGGTGTTCGGGGGTGGGCACCAGGTATTCTGGGGTGGGGTCACCAGGTATCTGGGGTGGGGTCACCAGTATTTGGGGTGGGGTGTTCGGGGGTGGGTCACCAGGTATTCTGGGGGGTGGGGTGGGGTCACAGGTATTTGGGGTGGGGTCACCAGGTGTTCGGGGGTGGGGTCACCAGGTATTCTGGGGTGGGGTCACCAGGTATTCTGGGGTGGGGTCACCAGGTATTCTGGGGTGGGGTCACCAGGTATTCTGGGGTGGGGTCACCAGGTATTCTGGGGTGGGGTCACCAGTATTCGGGTATAATGGATCGTAACATTTATGATGGTGGTAGGAATACATAAGTTCTCTTAGAACTGAAACAAATATTCTTTTTAACAGATATAATCCAGACTGTAATTCAGTTGGTCTCAAAAATCCTATTCTATTTCTAACATACTAAGTCTGATCCTGGTGTCTCTTTCGAAAATATCATTGTGTTCCTGGTATCTTTGTCTAACACCTGGAACATCTTTCTAACATGCCCAGCATGATCCTGGTATCTCTTTCCAGCATACCCAGCCTGACTTTGGGAGGTCTCTTTCTAACAGATCCAGCTTAACCCGTGCCTCTCAACATATCCAGCCTGACCCGTGCCTCTCAACATATCCAGCCTGACCCGTGCCTCTGAACATTTCCAGCCTGACCTGTGCCTCTGAACATATCCATCCTAACCCTGTTGTCTCAACAAATCCAGTCTGACTCTGTTGTTGTCTCAACATATCCAGTCTAACCCTGTTGTCTCAACATATCCAGTTTAACCCTGTTGTCTCAACATATCCAGTTTAACCCACAGGGATTCGGCACATTTGGGGGTACTAGTATATATATTTAAGTACAGGGATTCTACTCTGTGGGATGTCAGATTTCGCATCGATCAGTAAAATGGCCCTATCTGAAACAATTTTGTACAAAGCTGTCCAAATATAACGCCTATCCCGAGTCTTTATATTGTTCTTCAAATAAAACACAACTTTAAGCTGCATGCATGTATACTTTGCAAACAATTGCCACATACATTGGCCATAGCAGGTCACATTTCCATACTAGGACACGGGTTCTGTCAGCAACAAAAAAAAATCTTCGACGGGAGAGTTTTAACTGTGAATAACATTATCAATAAAATGTGTTTCCACTAACCTGTATGTTTATTCGGCAAAAATGTACGTCAAAAAGAGATTTCGTAGCATTTTCAATTTGTTTTGAAAAATTCTAAAGCGGCGCAATTCGCGTTGAAACGAGCGTTCTGATTGGATTATGATTGTTCTTCATATATAAAAAACATCTTGTTACATTCTAATAATCCAATCAGAACGCTCGTTTCAACGCTGGTTTCAACGCGAATTGCGCCGCTTTAGAATTTTTCAAAACAAATTGAAAATGCTACGAAATCTCTTTTTGACGTACATTTTTGCCGAATAAACCTACACGTTAGTGGAAACACATTTTATTGATAATGTTATTCACAGTTAAAACTCTCCCATCGAAGATTTTTTTTTGTTGCTGACAGAACCCGTGTCCTAGTAGGGAAATGTGACCTGCTATGGCCAATGTCTGTGGCAATTGTTTGCAAAGTATACATGCATGCAGCTTAAAGTTGTGTTTTATTTGAAGAACAATATAAAGACTCGGGATAGGCGTTATATTTGGACAGCTTTGTACAAAATTGTTTCAGATAGGGCCATTTTACTGATCGATGCGAAATCTGATATCCCACAGAGTAGAATCCCTGTACTTAAATATATATACTAGTACCCCCAAATGTGCCGAATCCCTGTGGTTTAACCCTGTTGTCTCAACAAATCCAGTTGAACCCTGTTGTCTCAACATATCCAGTCTGACCCTGTTGTCTCAACAAATCCAGTTTAACCCTGTTGTCTCAACATATCCAGTTTAACCCTGTTGTCTCAACATATCCAGTCTGACCCTGTTGTCTCAACAAATCCAGTTTAACCCTGTTGTCTCAACATATCCAGTTTAACCCTGTTGTCTCAACATATCCAGTTTAACCCTGTTGTCTCAACATATCCAGTTTAACCCTGTTGTCTCAACATATCCAGTCTGACTCTGTTGTTGTCTCAACAAATCAGGTCTGACCCTATTGTCTCAACATATCCTGTTTAACCCTGTTGTCTCAACATATCCAGTTTAACCCTGTTGTCTCAACATATCCTGTTTAATCCTGTTGTCTCAACATATCCAGTCTGACCCTGTTGTCTCAACATATCCAGTCTGACCCTGTTGTCTCAACATATCCAGTTTAACCCTGTTGTCTCAACATATCCAGTCTGACCCTGTTGTCTCAACATATCCAGTCTGACCCTGTTGTCTCAACAAATCCAGTTTAACCCTGTTGTCTCAACATATCCAGTTTAACCCTGTTGTCTCAACATATCCAGTCTGACTCTGTTGTTGTCTCAACAAATCAGGTCTGACTCTGTTGTCTCAACATATCCAGTCTGACCCTGTTGTTGTCTCAACATATCCAGTCTTTCTTTCTTACATACTAAGCGTAATCCAGGCTCCGAGGTTATAACACTTTCCAAGCTCAGTCTCAAGCTTCTGATTGGTTCTGCTCAGACTCAACCAATCAAATTACTTGAGTTTGAGATCTGAGAATAGTTTTATAAGCTTGGGCACTGGGCATACAGTATTGGCACCACTACCATGGTGTTCTAGGATAGAGACATGCCATGCACTCCTTGTAGGGTAGATGATGATGTATACATCTTCATATTTCTAGGTCTACGTATTGGCAAGGGAGAAGGATTTGCTGATCTGGAGTGGGCGATGATGTCATCCATGGGAGCAGTGAATCAGGATACGGTTGTCATAACGACTGTGCATGAATGTCAGGTATATCTAGTTTATACACATTTATTTTAGCTCGATTGCGAAACAAGTTCTTACAACTTATATTAATCACTCTCGAGACCTCATTCCTGATGGAATCCATCGCCACGAGGGAGAGAGAAGAGGCAACGTGGAATTTAAATGCCTTGCCTAAGGGCACAATCGTAACAGCTCCAGCGGGGCTCGAACTCCGGACCTTTCGTACCTGAAGCGAATGCGATCCACTGCGCTATCACGACTTCCAGGTAGGTACCTGCAGTATAATATCCATCTTATACATTTGACATCTATTAACCATGATTAGTCCGCCTCCATGGTCGAGTGGTTACGGTCGCTGACTTGTATACCACTGTAACCTATCATCACTGATGGTCACGGGTTCGAGCCTCGCTTAGGCCGTGTCTCATTTATATGAAAAAGTTTGCAGTTTGTTGAGGAGGTTGGTGCACCCAAGTACTGGTTAACTGCTGGAGCCTGCCCAGGAAAGGTGTTGTTATGTAAACTGCCCGCCGGCGATATAGCCCAAAATAGTGCTGATGCAGGCGTATAACCCGAAATATAACATATAACATAACATCTATTAAGCAGCCACTTGCTGTGATTCCTTGGCTGGCTGCTTAACCCCTTTCCCCCATAGAAGCACCTCTTGACGCCATTACCAATCATACATTGACAATGTAGTAGCCAATCCAATGTTCATAATAAAGGCCAGAATCTCATGTAGTCCCAGTAATATCTATGGAGGTGGGATAGATATGGCAACTACTTATCCACGGCATGATAGCTAAATAGCTGTCGTTTGTATGCAGATATAATTGTATATTAACCTAAATCTCTATGAAGTCCCAGTAATACCTATGAAGGTGGGATATATATGGCGACTACTTATCCACTGAATGATAGCCAAATGACTGTCGTTTGTATGAAGATATAATAGTATATTAACCTTAAATCTCTATGTAGTCCCAGTAATATCTATGGAGGTGGGATAGATATGGCGACTACTTATCCACTGCATGATAGCTAAATGCCTGTCGTTTGTATGCAGATATAATAGTATATTAACCGTAAATCTCTATGAAGGAATGATGGGTTAAGACGGGTTTGGCTGTATTTTTCATTAATGGTCATACACATTTAAAATGTTGGAAGGGTGGATTTCGTTACTGCAAAATCTGTAACGGATACAACTATATGATGGACAAATGTTTTAGAAATTGTGTTCTGTGATTTTGAGTGTGATTTTAAAACGTATCGTAAGTATGTAAATATTGACTGCGTTACAGATCGTAGACATTCCTGAGACATTGATTGAAGACCATGATCTGTGCGTGGATTACATCGTCACACCGATGGAGATCATCAGGTGTAAACAGTTGAAGAGGAAGCCAGTTGGTATCATCTGGTCCAAGCTGGAGGCAGGCAAGGTTTGTGTGCATTGTCGTGTACAGTTTCACGCGTAACCCATTGCTCCACTTAAATGCCATGTAACAGCGTTATCCCTTCCTACATATAGTGTGTGTTTTACGTTTGTTTATCGTCACTACCGGTTTCCCATTTGAGCGTGTGTGTTTTACGTTTATTTATCGTCACTACCGGTTTCCCATTTGAGCGTGTGTGTTTTACGTTTATTTATCGTCACTACCGGTTTCCCATTTGAGCGTGTGTGTTTTACGTATGTGTTTTACATTTATTTATTGTCACTACCAGTTTCCCATTTGAGATTGTGTGTTTTTTGTTTATTTATCGTCGCTACCGGTTGCCCATATGAGCGACGCCTCCTGAAGAGATTAGTCATTTTAGATTTTTGGAGGATAGTGCAATGATACAGACAGAGACCCATTCCAGAGTCTCCTCTGGTTCTTTTACGTGCACAGTGTAAAGCATCGACACGAGACTTCGGTTTAAAGTCCCATCTGAAAGACTTAATTTTATTATGTTGGACGGGAGATCGAACCTGCGATCCCTGGATTGCCAATCAAACGTGTTACCACTGGACTACAGATCCGTAGTGATATCCATATAGCCTATAGTATTTTTAAAGCCCCATTATGCATTTACTTAAAATGATTGTGATTATTGTCGTATATTTTCATTTTTCAATAATATATTATTACGGTACAATATGAAAAAATGTTAACACTAGGATAAATCTGATTTATAGTAACAGACGGATCTGTAGTCCAGTGGTAACACGCTGGACTGGTAATCCAGGGATCACAGGTTTGATCCCCCCGTCTGACCCTAATAAAATCTTTCAGATGGTGCTTTACACTGTCCATGTATGTCCATAATCATTACATCATTTGTCCATCCTCATCATGATTGCATATATCATAATATTGTACTATATATATTGTAAATATGTTTAAATGTTAGACGAGAAACTGTAAAGTTTTAAGTCTTAATAAAGCATTCTTCCTCTTCGTAAAAGAACCAGAGGAGACTCTGGAATGGGTCTCTGTCTGTATCATTGCACTATCCTTCTAAAATGGACATATGGACAACCGGTGGTGACGATAAATAAACGTAAAACACGCATGAATTATATTATTATTTTTCCAACTGAAGAAGAAAAAAACCCTGCCTAAAGAGACTTTAAAAATATTGAATATCTATTCATATTTATATAGTATGTAGTACAGTGTGCCTATTGCTTATTAGCAGTGTAGAGATGGAATGAGTTATTGACGTCTTCTGTTGTGGAGTAAAAGATTAATATAGGAAACGAGAATTTAGTAAAGTGTTGGATATAAATAATACCTTAAATCTTTGATTAATGCATTATCTGAAGTAACCTAAGGGCTGTCCGATTAGCGCAGTGGTTAGCGCGCTCGCTTCTCACCAATGCAACCCCGGGTTCGATCCTAGGACAGGGAAGTATGTGAGATGGTACGATGGTCGCCAGATCGGACAGGTGGGTTTTCTCCGGGTACTCCGGTTTCCTCCCACATGAATGACCACACATACGCTTTCATCCGAGCCAACGAGAGTGATTAACCTGTGTTAACCTTGCTTCGCAAATAAATAAAGTATAAAAGAAATTAATCTGAAGTAACCCTACCATTTGCCTAGTGTGCCAATCAACATACTATCTAGCTGGCTTGCGGAAGATTGGTGGTTCTACTTGGGTGCCCATTTGTGCTTGAGATACTGCTACGGGGGGGGGCACCTCGGGTCTTCCTCCACCAATAATAGCTGGAGTCGCCCCGCATGACCCAAGCTGTTGTTGGCGACTATTAACTTCAAAACATTAAATATCAATCAACAGAAAGTCTTTTATCGGCTTAACTCGGGTGACTTGAGGTGAGCGAGCCAGGGTTAATGTGGCCCCTCTTGTTCACCAATAATCTAGTTATATTACAATGTGATGCATTGATACTGCAGCTGAAGCGCGTGCCCATACTACGCAGGTTATGGCAGGCAGAGAAAGATGCTGGTAGAGACGTGACTCTGAAAGATGACCAGGAATTTGACATCGAGGCTGCGGAGAAAGCCGACCAGGAGCGCGAGGAGCGCCGACAACAACGAGAGGGAGAGGAGGGAGGCGAGGGTAGACGCAGGAGGTAAATATGTCGAGATATTCACTGTCCATACCGACACATTCACCCTCTACAGTACAGTCCAATATTCTGAATCCATCAACATTTCCACTTTTCCTGTTTACACATTACAGATTTTCACATGACCTTGAAAGGTCGACCTCAAGGTCACAGGGTTATGGCTTATTTGAAAAGAAAGGGCATATGATGTTTCCTATGGGTGTTGCATTGAAACTATATGTCTATTTAGCTTTTTTTTCAAGATTTTAAGAACATGCATAGTTTACTATATAAGTCAATCTGAGTGGACACGTCATGGACTACCCTGACTGACCACAGCCCAGGACCGATTTCTCCCAAGATCGAATCAATTCTTCCTAGACCAACCCTCTATAACCACAAAGACTCATCAAAATATAATGTGTAAACTTTATATTCAACTATCAAAAACTGGTCAATTGCATTTACATCTTGTGGGCAGGGCAGACAGCGTGTGGGCAGCAGCACGTGGGCAGGGCGGGCAGCAGTTGGACAGGGTGGCAGGGCGGGTGGGCAGCATCCACAATGATGTATCCTCTTTAACTGGAGCAGTTTTTAACCTAATTTCACCAAATTTGTGTACGATGCTTGTTGGCATAATATCTCGGCCAAGTTCGATAACCAGCTGTCCACACACACAAACAGATGGACACAGACAGAGACACAGACCCAATCAAAAAACTATAACTAGTAACAATATACTGTGACCTGCTATAAAATATTTTGCCTGGATAAGAATAGAAATATGTTTTTTATATATATAATACATCCGATCTCGCAGGAGGTATGGAGGGCGATTTGGCGGGCGAGGACGTGGCAGGGGACGTGGACGTGGTCGCCAATCGAGCAGAGAGAGGACCGAGTCCGAGGGAGGCGAGGAAGAAGGGGACAGGCAAGACAAAGGTGCTGGAGATGGGAGTGGTGAGAGGCCGCAACGCAGGAGGTAGGTGGCATATTTAAATCCCTGTACTAATATTTAGTTAAATAAGGGAGTAGTTATAGTAGGTATTATCCCATCCGCCCGAAGTGAGATGGTACGGTGGTCGCCAGATCCTCGGACCGTGACGTATGTGAGGTGGTCGCCAGATCCTCGGACCGTGAAGTATGTGAGGTGGTCGCCAGATCGGACAGGTGGGTTTTCTCCGGGAACTCCGGTTTCCTCCCACACGAATGACCACATGTACGCTTTCATCGGCGCCAACGAGAGTGATTAATATAAGTTGTTAGAACTTGTTTCGCAATCGTTAATTAATGGATATGATGAGAAAGGAGGACACTCATTAAAATAAAACGGATACAATCTGACTTCTAATATATTGTGTTGTTATATTATACAAGATCTTGTTCAAATCTTATAGATTGTGGAAGGATTTCTTCAATGCAAAACATGAAATGTTGATTCTAGATGCTGTCGGAATGTATCTCAGCTTGTTTGCTTTTCATAAAATTTATGACTAAATAGGGGTCCTCCCTCCCTCTATCTCGCACTCTCCCACCCATTTGTCAGCTTTGTGGGCGAACGAACATACAACCTGCAGCTATATCTCCTTCATTTTAATTTCAAGTATGTGGACACACTGTAGTTGTAATGCTGTAGGACGCTACTCAGCTGGTTGTCTTTAGTTGACATTTACAACTATACCTGTAATGCCGGACCATAGATATATGCATGTTATATCAATATGGGTGACTTTCTAGTATACGGTCCTGGTCTGTGAACTGAGTGGCACAAGCTTTGTGTGAGCTGCTTGCCTCGTGTGCCCTTATTGGATCTAACCGGAACCGATCCGTACCTGTAGTAAACACATTCTTGTCTGCCAGGATAGGAAATCGCTCACAGTAGATGCAAAACATCTTGTGTGTTATTTCATGAAACTTTAGCCAGTGGAAAGTTTCTTAAGTTTCTTTCCACCACAGCTGACCACTCTTTTCCGTTTTGAATTTGAAAGTGTTTTTACTGTCGCCTTGTTCAATATTGTGTTTACGTTTTCTACTTTCATTTTGACAACCAGTGAGAAATTTCAACATGTTTGTCTACTTCACATCTGTAGAAGTTACATTACTCAATTATGTTAATATATTCTATCATATCTCTCCGCTAATTAAACCTGCTAAACACTGTCATTCATGCATTGTACAAAGACCACGAAATTTATTTATGCATATTAATGAAGGTATATTCCCGATACAGCCAATCAGCGAGTCGTATGCTAATGTATCAGGGATTTCTCAGCATGAGCAATTAGTGAAGTCATTGTTTATTTAATCGTTTCACTGGGTGGGCTATAATATAGGTGTTGCAGTAGCTAATGTACTGTAAACAGATGACAAAAGAGGTATAATTGATTGATTTAGTCACCAGGCCCGAGAATGTTTACGATTGTTGTATCCGAGACCGGAACTCACTTGACATTAAAACGCAACATTAAATTTTTTATATTGGCACCAGTTTTTTTTTAGACACAGGCCCGTTGGCGTGTCAGATTTAAAGAGAGACAGGCCTAACTTGGATTTTGAGAGGTTTCGGGCATCGGGCTGTCCTATTTTTCGAGCACTGCTATACCTGTAATGCTGGTTATGTTTGTGTTTCAGGCAGCGTAGATTCAGGAAACGTCCAAACACAAGACGTTCCAAGGACTCGGAAGGCGAGGGAAGTGGCGATGCCGCGGATAGAGAGCGTGGAGATTCTGAGGGTGAGGGCAAGGAAAACCGACGCCGTCAACAGAAGAGGTAACCTGATCATATCCAGTGCATGTACACGTCTAAATGTAGTTCCAAGTGTGATCTGGCCACCTCAGTAATAGATACCTGCCTCAGACACAAACTGCTCTTCTCCCTATCCACAGACGTATATATCTCGGTTTGTCTCTCCTGTGTATGACACTATGTCGGTGTTTTGTCCGTCAGTCATTTTGTTGTCGAGAGTTTTTATTTTTATCCTCTTTTATTAAATATTATCACATGTAATATCTGGATGGTTGCTCAGTTCCTTACGATGTGTGTGTGTTTTACGTTTATTTATCGTCGCTACCGGTTGCCCATATGAGCGACGCCTTGTGAAGAGATTAGTCATTTTAGATTTTTGGAGGATAGTGCAATAATACATCGAGGATAGTGCAATAATACATCGAGGATAGTGCAATAATACAGACAGAGACCCATTCCAGAGTCTCCTCTGGTTCTTTTACATGCATGGTGTAAAGCACCGACACGAGAACTCGGTTTAAAGTCCCATCTGAAAGACTGTTAATTTTATTATTGTCAGACGGGGATCGAAACTGCGATCCCTTAGTTTCGATCCGTTGATTAGCAGTCCAGCGTGTTACCACTGGAATACAGATCCCTCTGTATCTTTACTAATCATTCATTAAACAGCAATAGATTATACATAATGCGCATCACTATTCAACTATTTTTATTCTGTTGTATTAATTAAATTTAATATCGTGAAGAGAAATCCAATAAGCTTTTTGCTTTCATTTCAATCCACTTGTATTTATTGTGTACATAATTATTTGTTTAGGCTGTCCGATTAGCGCAGTGGTTAGTGCGCTCGCTTTTTCACTAATGTAACCCGGGTTCGATCCTCGGACCGGGAAGTATGTGAGATGGTACGGTGGTCGCTAGATCGGACAAGTGGGTTTTCTCCGGTTTACTCCCACACGAATGACCACATATACGCTTTCATCCGTGCCAACGAGAGTGATTAATATAAGTTAGTAGAACTTGCTTCGCAATCGTTGTAAAATAAAGTTTAAAAAATTATTTGTTGTAAATTATGTTATATAATGTCGAATAAATATGTTTAAACCAATTAATATGAAGCCTTATGTTTACCGTTTGAAATTATTCATATTTAGATTCCGCCCCAGACGTGGCCGACAGCCAGCCCTGTTTGTTGGTGGGCTGCCAAGGTCTTTGAGGGTGAGCACATTCAAGACGGAGGTTAGAGGTCGTGATGTAGACCCGCTGAGGGTGATCTGGCACGGTGGCAATGGCCACGCCTTCTTGCAGTTTGAGAACAGTGATTTGATGGAGTCCGCTCTGACTGCACTTGATGACCTGAACATCAATGGCAAGAAGCTACGAGTGGAGGAAGCGAAGGGCCGCCCGGCGAGGGGAGAAGAGCGTGAGGGAGATGAGGAAGGTCGCAGTGATGAAGTGAAGGTGGAGTGCGACGACAATGTGGATTGAGGTGAAGAGAAGCTCCAAAGAGTTAGTGCAGATTTGCTCGGCATGTAATGTCTGTATTTGTTTCGGTTTCCGGGATCTGCTGAATATAATATGCTTGTGATTTATGTATGACAGATGTGACTGTAAAATGTTTACCATTTTGATTTGTACGGACGTAAACAACACTCCCCTCTACACATATAGCGACATTTATCTAAGTATGCCAGGTCAGCAATGAGCCACACTCTCCCTCTCTCTCCCTCTCTCTAGTATGTTGCGCTCAGTTTCGTCTGAAAGTCTCGCAATCGGCAGGCTACCTGCTCAGTATTGTCAGGGTGCAAGACTATAGATAATATCTCTGGCTTAATGTCGGAATGCTTGAAATGTGCCAATACACAGAAAAATAACACTTGTTCATTTCGTGGTCAGTTTTAATGTTGTTTTTCTTATGTACATGAAAAGTTTGGTTGTTAATGATTGTTGGTTTACAAACGTTTGTTGAATTGCAGGTTCATGATTTGAAAATATAAACAAAAATGTATGTGAAAAAAAACAATTGTTTTTCTATTTTAGCAAGCATAAATATTTTAAAATGGTATGTCAATTATCAAACTAAATGTCTACACGAGACAACTACAGACATTTAAGACAAAACAAAACAACATTATGATCGGTTTGGAGATAAATTTAAGACGACATTATGATCATTTACTTCCCTTTGGAGATAGATTTAAGATGACATGATCAGTTACTTCCCTTTGGAGAAAGATTTAGACAACATTATGATCAGTTACTTCCCTTTGGAGATAGATTTAAGATGACATGATCAGTTACTTCCCTTTGGAGATAGATTTAAGATGACATGATAAGTTACTTCCCTTTGGAGATAGATTTAAGATGACATGATCAGTTTCTTCCCTTTGGAGATAGATTTAAGATGACATGATCAGTTACTTCCCTTTGGAGATAGATTTAAGATGACATGATCAGTTACTTCCCTTTGGAGATAGATTTAAGATGACATGATAAGTTACTTCCCTTTGGAGATAGATTTAAGATGACATGATCAGTTACTTCCCTTTGGAGATAGATTTAAGATGACATGATCAGTTACTTCCCTTTGGAAATAGATTCAGACATGATCAGTTACTTCCCTTTGGAAATATATTTAGACAACATTATGATCAGTTACTTCCCTTTGGAAATATATTTAGACGACATTATGATCAGTTACTTCCCTTTGGAGATAGATTTAGACGACATTATGATCAGTTACTTCCCTTTGGAAATATATTTAGACAACATTATGATCAGTTACTTCCCGTTGGAAATATATTTAGACGACATTATGATCAGTTACTTCCCTTTGGAGATAGATTTAGACG
The DNA here is from genome assembly GCA_014843695.1 of Archivesica marissinica. Classification (NCBI taxonomy): domain Eukaryota; kingdom Metazoa; phylum Mollusca; class Bivalvia; order Venerida; family Vesicomyidae; genus Archivesica; species Archivesica marissinica. The sequence goes on along the minus strand of CM026396.1, from coordinate 22,583,477 downwards.
ACATTATGATCAGTTACTTCCCTTTGGAGATAGATTTAGCCGATGTACGGTAATGCATTGATGTCGCTATTTTAGGAAAAAATAAATGACACAAACCATGAATATGTCTTAATTACACAATGTACTTAATCTTGTATTGAGTGTACTTCAGGGATCAGGGTATACTGTCCTTATATATAAGTAATTTGTACAGTGAATAGTGAATAACAACTACATTTTGACGCACAAACTAGTGTATATGTTTTAATTTATTGCTGTTTGTTTGTTTCGTTCAAAGGACGGAATATCCTGAATTTGTAAAAAAATATTTTTGTTTTGTTCAAAACAGAGCAGCTCAAATCAATTAGGTTTGTTTATTATTTGTTTTTAGTTGAATGGTCTTGTTATGATTGTAATTAAAATGAGCTTAATTGGCTGAGATAATTAATTAATTAAGTGTCTCCTTAATGAATTTGTTGACAGCAGTTTCTCTTCTGCTGTTGGGCTATGAAAGCTGTGATAAAAATCGCAAGTAAATGAAGAAAATCGCAAGTAAATGAAGAAAATCGCAAGTAAATGAAGAAGATCGGAAGCCGCTTACCATTTATATTTGTAACAATCAAATCTTGTTATTGTTGTATGGAAAAAAAGGAACAAATACAAAAATGTTATTATTTCATAAATTTGGCAGCAAATGCATGATTTTGATCTCGTGTGTCATGTACCACTATCGGTGCTGTTATATATATTCGGGCAGACTTGGATTAAGCTTGGGACAATGTGTTTTGTCTATTCTTGTTTACCTCACCCCCCCACCCACCCCCTTGAGTGAATGTAATTGTGTTGTTACCAGTGGCAACCATTCGGACTTGGATATAGTAGTGTTAGCAATATGATACCAACTCAGATATTCCCATACAAACTATGCAACATGGACAGAAAGTATCATTAAACGTGCATTTTGTGTATTTCTTTAACTGTTTCAACACTTAGTTTAACCCATTCAACCCCAAGTAACTGACACGGACTGGTGCATGCTATTTTTAGACCAATAAATTAATAAGAAAATTACATTTGGACCAGTTCATTTATCAAAATGGGTAATTTTATCTAAAAATAATTAAAAATTATTACTGGCAAAAAAGTGCAGATCCTGATGAGACGGCTCGTTACGAGCCGGCTCATCTGGATCTACACTTTTCATAAGCCTATTTAGAGGCCTGTGGGGTTGAAAGGGTTAAGCATATTTTATTTCCCAATATAATACATATTGAACAATGCATACATCACACGTAAAAGAAAAAGGATTAGAATGAAAGACAGAGTCTTATATAATTCTTCTCCTTTCAACACTTACAAACCTAAATAGACTTGCAAAAAAGTGTAGATCCAGACGAGCCGTCTCATCCGGATCTGCATTTGTTGCCAGTAATATTACTAATTTTAGACCAAATTTTACCCGTTTTGATCAAATGAACTGGTCCAAATGTAATATTCCTATTGACTTATCAATTAAAAATACCATACACCAGTGCATGTGAGTTACTTGGTGTTGAATGGGTTAATAGATTTAATCGGGCTGTTGTGACTGTAAACAACTATTTTGAGTAGTTTTTGTGAGCCACCTGCAATTTCCATTTCCATTAGAATATTTTGTTTTGAAGGTGTTTGTATTTGGAGAACTAATAACAAAGGGCCAGGTTTAAGTGTCACCAAAGTTTATTCCTCCGTTCTTGGCTCAGGGTAATAGAAATGTGTAGGGATTTTCCTATTTGATCGCGAGGAAGATGAACTTTCCATTTCCGTGGCTGATATTTATGCATATGCAGAGTTGTGTAGATTCTATTAACCCTTTGCACGCTAGCGGCAGATAAAATCACTTTTTGCAAAACAGCTTAGAGCCAGATCAGATCCGGCTCTTTGCTATTCCGATAGTGGCACTAAATCACTTGGCTGAATAACGAACAACATAGATGCTGATCAGACGCGGCGTAACGCTGTAACGCCATGGCTGATCTGGATTTATGTCGTTTGCAAATGTGATTTTATTTACTCTGCAGGCAAAGGATTAAAATACAATGTAAATTACCCCCTGCAATAATAACACAGATGCCATTTCTCCATTCGGGTTTTGTTTCATTTAGGTAGCCTGTTTTTGTTTTAATCTGACATTATTGTCGGGTCATGTCAACAAGAAATGCAGCTATTTATAGAAATGTGACTATAGTACTGTTGGCTATTTATAGAAATGTGACTATAGTACTGTTGGCTATTTATAGTAAATGTGTCTATTTATGGTACTATTGGCTATTTATAGAAATGTGACTATTTATAGTACCATTGGCTATTTATAGTAAATGTGACTATTTATAGTACTGTTGGCTATTTATAGTAAATGTGTCTATTTATAAATGCATAGCTAATGGACTTACAAATGTAGTGCTACTTACAGTTTTATTTTTTATACAATAAATTCATAGTTTTAACATTGTCAGAAAATGTTATTCTGCCCCCCACCACCACTTCCACTCTGATAATTCTGTATCATAATTGAGTGCCCCATGATGTAGCTTGTAAAATAATTTGTAATATTTTTTTTAATTTTTGTATAAATTTGGCAAAAAGTTCCCAATTATCGAATATAAAATCCTTAAAACGAATTGTAAGTGAGGCTTGTAAACAATTATCTTACGATAAAGTACCAGCAATAGGATAAAGTACAAGCAATAGGATAAAAGTACCAGCAATGGTGGTAAAGTTCGAGCAACAACATGTGTTTTTTGTCTTATTTGAAGTTCACAATATCCTAGACGAGGTAAAATTGAATTGAAATAAAAGGTGAGGCGTTGTAGTATTTTGGATATATAGGAACAATGTGTCGTCTACAAAACTGTTTCTTCTTCACCGTGTCTCGAAAACTCATCTGCATGCTATATTATATTTTAGTCAAATCCATAAGAAAGAAGTGTGCTGCTGCTTTTTATTTTTTATGATTTTTTTTTGTATTTAACGTGTACATTTAAATAGTACTCGGTTAGAAAAAAACACAAACATTTGAAGCTGTTGCGAAGTTTCGGTCTATTTTTGTTTTTTCATGACTGATTTACCATTTATGTGTGAATGAAATGCTTTATACGTCATATGTTTTACCTTTTACCACTATGTTAATGTTTCTGGGCAGTGTGCGCTTCTGTCCCTCGATACTATGCAACGTACGATCAGGTAGCTGGACTAGTTTCCTCAAACCGTTTATATCATTTAATATTAGTATCTTTTTTTATATTATATTCCAGTGTCCCGAGGTTATAACACTTTTCTCAGATCTCAAATGATTTGATTGGTTGATTGTGAGTTTAGCTGCCAGCTGAACCAATCAGAGACCGAGTTTGAGATAGGAGAAAAGTTTTTATAAGCTCGAGGCCATGTTTGCATAAGCTTCCAGTTTTGATTTTCGCATCAGAGTTTATATAGGTGATTTGACTGTAACCATTTAAGTGATGAATCGCGAGTTAATAAGTTTCCATAGGGGTATGAACTACATTGTGTGTGTTTAAATGTGCGTGGAGGCCGAAAGGCATCCATGATAACTTTAAGCACGCCCAATGTAGTTCATACCCCAATGGAAACTATTAACTCGCGATTCATGACTTATATTTACATTAATTATTAAAAGAATAATGACAACAAAGGGAAAAAAACACAATTTCCAATTAAAAGGTATTGAGACCAAATTTGCGACTTAACGTGTTGTGTGGATCTGATAATTACTCATTCTTGGAACAGCGTAAACTGTAAGACGCGCCTTTTCTCGCGAAGAAACGCTGCCTAAAACTGCGAATGCGAGTTGCTCATGTCAGCTGCATATCAATAGTTGGGACTCTTTAGGAAATGTAAATATTGGTTACTGTTTGTTCATTTCATGAGATTCAGAAGGCAAGTATAAATTAGAAGCTAGTTTTTCGCCCCTCTCATCACACAACCACCTTCTATTTTATTTACACAAACATTAAAAAACAAACAAATAAACTGGTCCCCTCCCCCTTTTCATTATTGGAGAATATTTGGATGAGACTCGAGGAATTGATTTATAATAACTGAAGTGATACAACAATGGTCCAGAAACATTTCCTAGCAGTAACCTCATATACATTAGTTTGAATGTAATCACAAGTATTTTAGGTAAAATAAGAAATAAAAACATATTTTCATGAACTTTTCTCTGTTTATTGTTGAACCCATGTTGGTTAGCTGGACTTGATACACTGTTGTGACGTCATACCTTAAAACACTGTCGTGACGTCATACCTTACAACACCTGTCATGACGTCATACCGTAAAACACTGTCGTGACGTCATACCTTCACTGTGGTGACGTCATACCTTAAAACACTGTTGTAACGTCATACATTAAAACACCTGTCGTGACGTCATACCTTACAACACTGTCGTGACGTCATACCGTACAACACTGTCGTGACGTCATACCTTACAACACTGTCGTGACGTCATACCTTACAACACTGTCGTGACGTCATACCTTACAACACTGTCGTGACGTCATACCGTACAACACTGTCGTGACGTCATACCGTACAACACTGTCGTGACGTCATACCTTACAACACTGTCATGACGTCATACCTTACAACACTGTCGTGACATCATACCGTACAACACTGTCGTGACATCATACCGTACAACACTGTCGTGACGTCATACCGTAAAACACTGTCGTGATGTCATACCTTAAAACACTGTCGTGACGTCATACCTTAAAACACTGTCGTGACGTCATACCTTTGTACTTGCAGTCCATTAGTATTAATTATTGGACTGCTGTCAAAAGGCCAGAGTATTATATTAAATTCTACGTGTACATGTACGAAATTAACAATTTTAATTAGTAGGATCTTGTTTTATATGTGTGCGTTTTAAGTTAGATATAAGCCTCAAACGGATCCAATATGTAAAATAGTGGTACTGTCTTCGGCGATAAGCGCCTCACACATTCCAATATTTTACATATTGGATCGTTTTCGGCTTCTATCATATACATACAGTCACATGTTGGCTTGGAATATGTGATGCGCCTCCTGGATATAGACATATCTGTACATGTGATGCGCCTCCTGGATATAGACATATCTGTACATGTGATGCACCTCCTGGATATAGACATATCTGTACATGTGATGCGCCTCCTGGATATAGACATATCGGTACATGTGATGTGCCTCCTGGATATAGACATATCGGTACATGTGATGTGCCTCCTGGATATAGACATATCGGTACATGTGATGCGCCTCCTGGATATAGACATATCTGTACATGTGATGCACCTCCTGGATATAGACATATCTGTACATGTGATGCGCCTCCTGGATAGACTCGGTACATGTGATGCGCCTCCTGGATATAGACATATCTGTAATGTGATGCGCTCTGGATATAGACATATCGGTACATGTGATGGCCTCCTGGATATAGACATATCGGTACATGTGATGTGCCTCCGGATATAGACATATGTACATGTGATGCGCCTCCTGGATATAGACATATCTGTACATGTGATGCACCTCCTGGATATAGACATATGTACATGTGATGCCCTCTGGATATAGACATACTAGACATATCGTAATATGCGCTCCTGGATATAGACATATCGGTACATGTGATGCGCCTCCTGGATATAGACATATCGGTACATGTGATGCGCCTCCTGGATATAGACATATCGGTACATGTGATGCGCCTCCTGGATATAGACATATCGGTACATGTGATGCGCCTCCTGGATATAGACATATCGGTACATGTGATGCGCCTCCTGGATATAGACATATCGGTACATGTGATGCGCCTCCTGGATATAGACATATCGGTACATGTGATGCGCCTCCTGGATATAGACATATCGGTACATGTGATGCGCCTCCTGGATATAGACATATCGGTACATGTGATGCGCCTCCTGGATATAGACATATCGGTACATGTGATGCGCCTCCTGGATATAGACATATCGGTACATGTGATGCGCCTCCTGGATATAGACATATCGGTACAAGTGATGCGCCTCCTGGATA
>CM026396.1:22554420-22576403 GCA_014843695.1 Archivesica marissinica | reverse complement strand
CCTAGAAGAAAACAGAAATTTTGTCTTCGTGCTACACATCAAACAAAAATTTAAAAAATTTGGATTCATGTTTATCTTAAAAAATATACAAAATCTCTTTATTCAAAATCATTTTTATTTACTCTTAATATTTTACTATCCTTTGATTTCAATTGAAAAATTAAAACTCTAAATTTCTTGGTGTGTTTTACGTTTATTTGTCGTCGCTACCGGTTGCCCATATGAGCGACGCCTCCTGAAGAGGTTAGTCATTTTAGATTTTTGGAGGTTAGTGCAATGATACAGACAGAGAGACCCATTCCAGAGTCTCCTCTGGTTCTTAACGTGCACGGTGTACAGCACCGACATCTCATCTGAAACACAGTTAATTTTATTAGGGTCAGACAGGGGATCAAACCTGTGATCCCTGGATTACCAGTCCAGCGTGTTACCACTGGACTACAGAGCCATCTATAAATTTCATTTGCAGATAAATATCAACTGTAGTAAACAAATATTCTTGAAAATAAATATTCATAAAGGGAGATAATTTGTAAATAGCTATATCTGAATAGCTGAAAATATAAGACTGTATTCATAATTTCCAATCATCCATTCCTTAGAATATCTCAGTGTGCAGCACATTCTAATCATCCACTCCTTAGAATATCTCAGTGTGCAGCACATTCTAATCATCCACTCCTTAGAATATCTCGGTGTGCAGCACATTCTAATCATCCACTCCTTAGAATATCTCGGTGTGCAGCACATTCTAATCATCCACTCCTTAGAATATCTCTCAGTGTGCAGCACATTCTAATCATCCACTCCTTAGAATATCTCAGTGTGCAGCACATTCTAATCAGCCACTCCTTAGAATAGCTAAGTGTGCAGCACATTCTAATCATCCACTCCATACAATATCTCAGTGCGCAGCACATTCTAATCATCCACTCCCTTAGAATATCTCAGTGTGCAGCACATTCTAATCAGCCACTCCATACAATATATCAGTGTGCAGCACATTCTAATCAGCCATTCCATACAATATCTCAGTGTGCAGCACATTCTAATCATACATTCCTTAGAATATCTCAGTCTGCGGCACATTCTAATCATCCATTCCTTAGAATATCTTGGTGTGTGGAACATTCTAATAATCCATTCCTTAGAATATCTCAATGTACAGTACATTCTAATCAGCCACTCCTTAGAATATCTCAATGTACAGTACATTCTAATCATCCATTCCTTACAATATCTCAGTGTGCAGCACATTCTAATCATCCATTCCTTAGAATATCTCAGTGTGCAGCACATTCTAATCATCCATTCCTTAGAATATCTCAGTGTGCAGCACATTCTAATCACAAAGTCCTTAGAATATCTCAGTGTGCAGCACATTCTAATCACAAAGTCCTTAGAATATCTCAGTGTGCAGCACATTCTAATCATCCATTCCTTAGAATATCTCAAGTGTGCAGTACATCCCAAGTGTATTGACACCTACCTACTTTCAGACTCTAGAATAGGTGTCTCAGGCTGCAGAATAGGGGTGTGGCTGCAGAATATGGGTTTGGCTGCAGAATAGGGTGTGGCTGCAGAATAGGGGTTTGGCTGCAGAATAGGGGTTTGGCTGCAGAATAGGGGTTTGGCTGCAGAATAGGGGTTTGGCTGCAGAATAGGGGTTTGGCTGCAGAATAGGGGTTTGGCTGGGTGGTTGGTGGGTGGTGTTGGTGGGGGTGTGTGGGAATAGGGGTTTGTTGCTGCATAATATGTGTTTGGCTGCAGCATAGGGGTTGTGGCTGCAGAATATGGGTTTGGCTGCATAATGGGGGTTTGGCTGCATAATAGGGTTTTGGCTGCAGAATATGGTTTGGCTGCATACTAGGGGTGTGGCTGCAGAATAGGGGTTTGGCTGCATAATAGGGGTGTGGCTGCAGAATAGGGGTTTGGCTGTAGAATAGGGGTGTGGCTGCAGAATAGGGGTGTGGCTGCAGAATAGGGGTTTGGCTGCAGAATAGGGGTGTGGCTGCAGAATAGGGGTTTGGCTGCATAATAGGGGTTTGGCTGCAGAATAGGGGTGTGGCTGCAGAATAGGGGTTTGGCTGCATAATAGGGGTTTGGCTGCAGAATAGGGGTGTGGCTGCAGAATAGGGGTTTGGCTGCATAATAGGGGTTTGGCTACAGAACAACGCTTTACTTGTTACTTACCATATAATTCAGTCTGCGGGGCTGTTCAGGCGCTGGCTAGTAGTGTTTTAGTCACATTATGTTTAGTCAAGTCATTCAGTCTGTCTGTCTGTCTGTCTGTCTGTCTGTCTGTCTGTCTGTCTGTCTGTCTGTCTGTCTGTCTGTCTGTCTGTCTGTCTGTCTGTCTGTCTGTCTGTCGTGAAGGTTTTCTTGAGTAGAACTGTTCTTATAAATTTCTAAATGGACGTGTTAACATATTGTTGTCTCAATTATTAATGATTATTACTATTTATTAGTCATCGTAAGGCCTCCGGTTAAACAGTGTAAAGCTGACCGGTTGATCGGTTTGTGGTTTCAATGTTCGATTGATTATTAGTATTATTAAGTCCAACTATTTCCTTTGAACAGTACGTTTCAATTATTGAATGATTATTAGTATTATTAAGTCCAACTATTTCCTTTGAACAGTACGTTTCAATTATTGAATGATTATTAGTATTATTAAGTCCAACTGTACTTCTGTTGAACAGTACTTCTCGAATACATGTATATAGAATATCCGCCTCAAGTAACACTCAATTTAGGATTATTCTCTACATACTAATTTATAAATGTGTACCATTTCATTGGAGAGGAATTAATATAAGTTTTATGGAAACTTGTTTTCCAATTCAATCCAATTCAATCAATTCAATTCCAATTAAAATCTAATATCCCAAATAAGCAAAAAAGTACAACAAGTCAGCAAGTGAGTTCTCATTTGCATCGCAGTATATATCACATGGTACTTTTGGAACCAAAACTTTCACACCAGCAAGAGCATAGCATGCTCTTGGAATATTTTCAAGCACAGTCGTGATTTTCACTTTTCACATTCAACATGTTTCATGTTCAGATACTACCTGTATTCGTTTTTGACGGCCAAGCATGCTTAGCAATTGACATTGTATGATCATGTTTCACCATGACACCATTTACAGGGTTCTCACTTTCGGTCGCCAAATGCGACAAAAAAAAAAGAAATACTGGTGCTCAATTTTTTTTTCAAAGTTCAAATATTGATCAGTACCTATTTATACGACTCGTAGGTGGCTCCAAGTTTTTAAAATTGGCTTCATTTTTGTCCCAGTTGGCGACAGAAGTGGTGCAGACAAACATTCAGACAGAGGGAACCCTGCTTTACGCACTATGTTGTATGCTTAACCCTTTCAACACCACAGACCTCTAAACAGGCTTACAAAAAGTGTAGATCCAGATGAGCCGGCTCGTGACGAGCCGTCTCATCAGGATCTGCACTTTTTGCCAGTGATATGACTATTTTTAGACATAATTACCCATTTTGATAAATGAACATGTCCAAATGTGATTTTCTGATTCATTTATTGGTTTATGAATATCATGGACCAGTCCATGTGAGTTACTTGGTGTTGAATGGGTTAAACATGTCAAGTGAATGATGTTTGAACGCGCAGGCCTGCGTGGTTAATTCCGGCACTAAGAACAATAAATAATGTTTTATTCCACTATAAATAACTCGACTACAACTCTAACACGATCAAAATATCTAAAATGCGCAAAACTAGTTGGCGTTATTTTTTAGAAAGCGTTTTTTTTTAATGATTTCACAAAAATGCTAATAAAATGACGTTTCACGTCATATGCTGAACCATGATGTTTTATTCCAAGTTTAAACATGGTAATTGTGGTTTTTTGTGCATACAGACAAAATGCCGAGTCATTCTAGAATAATTAATTCGCAAAGACCTAACACTGAAGGATTGACATACGAGATTGATAATGTGGGGGAAATGTACAAGTTTGAACATGTTACAAACATATTTGTACCGTAAATATTTCATTAACATGCTAAAATATGTTTGGTTATTCACTTGACATGTTTCAGGGATCATTGTAGAGGGCGATGTTGGCGAAATAGTCACCCTAGGACCCGTTTCTGTATACTCTCTCGGCATCATATAGTGCCACCCGTTTCTGTATACTCTCTCGGCATCATATAGTGCCACCCGTTTCTGTATACTCTCTTGGCATCATATAGTGCCACCCGTTTCTGTATACTCTCTCGGCATCATATAGTGCCACCCGTTTCTGTATACTCTCTCGGCATCATATAGTGCCACCCATTTCTGTATACTCTCTCGGCATCATATAGTGCCACCCGTTTCTGTATACTCTCTCGGCATAGCGGCATCATATAGTGCCTGCCAACTTTGAGCATAGAAATACTTGAGAAATAAACCATTCGATTTTCCCTTCGATCTCTCAGGACATTGACACGACCTTCGATCTCTCAGGACATTGACACGACCTTCGATCTCTCAGGACATTGACACGACCTTCGATCTCTCAGGACATTGACACGACAAGTATACAAAGTGTTCTAATCATCTAACAAGTTTATTGTAAGAATTTCTAAAGCTACGCCATACATAATTAACATCCGAAAAACAATGGCTATATAGGAAACAAAACAAACCAGAAAAGTGACGTTCTTCACAAGAGATCAACAGAAAATAACATTGCCGAACATTATTTCTGGCACTTTTGCAAACAGCATAGAGCCCGATCAGTTATGTTATATTTCGAGTTTTACGCCTGCATCAGCACCATTTTTGGGCTATATTGCCGGCGGGCAGTTTACCTAACAATACCTTTCCTGGGCAGGCTCCAGCGGTTAACCAGTACTTGGGTGCACCAACCTCCGTAAGAAACTGCCAACTTTTTCATATAAATGAAACACGGTCTGAGCGGGGCTCGAACCCGTGACCATCAGTGATGATAGATTACAGTGGTATACAAGCCAGCGACCATAATCACTCGACCACGGAGGCGGATTAGAGCCCGATCAGATGACACAGAGGAAGGATTAATCTTGGTAAAACTGATCAAAGAATTCCTCCTCTATTCACATTGGACTACCATACTTGACCATCTCTGAAAGCTTGCACACAATCTGCACAATGAGAGACATTACTGGTTTTTCTATTACCTCCCTTGATGGATAAAGTCAGATTTATCCCTAAATGTATATTGGTCATTTTAGTTGGAATCCTTTGTTTTTACTGTTGTCGGCTAAACAGATGTTGCGTTAGGATAAATGGAATTTTATCAAAATTGTGCTAATTAATTGAACAAATTTTGACAGTAAGGTATCCATTGGACATGCTAAAAGGATATATGTCGAGATTTAATAATTTCATAATTATAAGATGAGAATACGGATGAGAAATGAAAATATGTGGTGCAACGGAAACAGCGATAAAAACAGAGGAAACCAATTAAGAGGATCAATATAGTATTAGGAGTATTCAGGGGCAGTAACTAAATGTTTCTCATTAGTGACATCTCTCATTATTCTATTGGTTTAATTCATATTTTATTGCCTCTTCCATTTACAAAATACAGGTAAAAGGTTTGGTCTACAAGACTTAGTGCAAATCACATTAGAAGTCGGCCCTGGCCCTCACCAAGAGGTAAGGTAATAAATTCTGTTTAAACCAATAGAAAATCCAGTGATGCAACTCATTGGAGACTGGTTCAAATGTTAGTTTCTGGTTAACTGATTGGCTAAAACTAAACAAAATATCTTGGACCAGTCCATGTCAGTTACTCAGTGCTGATTGGGTTAACTATATGGACCAGTCCATGTCAGTTACTCAGTGCTGATTTGGTTAACTATATGGACCAGTACATGTCAGTTACTCAGTGCTGATTGGGTTAACTATATGGACCAGTCCATGTCAGTTACTCAGTGCTGATTGGGTTAACTATATGGACCAGTCCATGTCAGTTACTCAGTGCTGATTGGGTTAACTATATGGACCAGTCCATGTCAGTTACTCAGTGCTGATTGGGTTAACTAATGGACCAGTCCATGTCAGTTACTCAGTGCTGATTGGGTTAACTATATAGAAAGTAGCAGAAACAATGTTTGACAATCTACATCTATATCTTAGACCTCTGTGTTTTCGTAATATAATATTGAACTACACACAAAGTAAGTATAACATAGCTAATGTGCAAATTATATCAGCACTTTGCATAATAATAAATATAAATACCTTTCACATACATTTCTTCACAAAATTATCAAAGAGCGAAAAACTGTCTAATCAATTATACATCTGATTAGTAAATGCAATTTAAAAACAACCAAATATATGATTTATGATACAGTCAGGTGATCGTACAATACATGTATAAAGAATCAATAAATCCAAAGCAGAAACAAAATTGTGAGATATTATATCGAGATACTACATCCGTTATTTCGAATTTCGTCGGACCGAACAAAATACCTCGACATAACCAAAGTTTGACTTAACGAAATTCGATATAAACGGAGCCAGTTATATGTAAAATGATAGTGTCTGAAACGGGACTTTGATCCGACTTCGAAATAACCGGAGAATTCGACATAACCGACTAACCGATGTAGACTGATACGAAAAAAGAAGTCCCATTCAATATTTACCTACCAGTTATAAAGGCATGATCCCGAGTAGGAGTGACAAGACATTAGTCCATATGACCATGTGTGTTTTACGTTTATTTATCGTCGCTACCGGTTGCCCATATGAGCGACGCTTCCTGAAGAGATTAGTCATTTTAGATTTTTGGAGGATAGTGCAATGATACAGATAGAGAGACCCATTCCAGTGTCTCCTCTTGTTCTTTTACGTGCACGGTGTACAGCACCGACACGAGACCTTGGTTTAAAGTCCCATCTGAAAGACTGTTTTATTAGGGTCAGACGGGGGATCGAACCTACAATCCCTGGATTACCAGTCCAGCGTGTTACCACTGGACTACAGATCCGTCTGTGATTAGTCCAATTGATTCCCGGTAGGATATACATATGCTTACTGTACTTCAACAATGGTTTTTAATTTAATATTTTGCTGACATAATTTCTTGCAGATATATTATACATTAATTGCTAACAATATGTAGATAATTGACCTTGCTATTAATTGTGAAAATCATTTAGTTAATGTCCTAATTAGCTATTAATTGTTAACACTTACTATTAGATAATTGATCTAAATTGCTATTAATAATTATTAACACCATTTAGATAATTTACTCAATTTTCTATTAATTGCTTATACAATATTAAACGTTGTTGGTATTAATTGCTTACACTAATTTAGATAATTTGCCTAATTTGCTATTAATTGTGAAAATCATTTAGTTAATTTACTTAATTTGCTATTAATTGCTTACACAATATTAAACGTTGTTGTTATTAATTGTTTACACTAATTTAGATAATTTGTCTAACTTGCTATTAATTGCTTACACTAATTTAGATAATTTGCCTAATTAGCTATTAATTGCTTACACTAATTTAGATAATTTGCCTAATTTGCTATTAATTGCTTACATTAATTTAGATCATTTGCCTAATTTGCTATTAATTGCTCTACAGTTTCAGATGCTCGTCTTTTCTTCGCCTTGTGATTCTCACTCAGATTAAACTCTTTCGCTGCTTCATCCTTCTCACCGTTATCATTACTCAAGCTGACATTTAAGGCGTTAGTGTTTCCTTCAGAAGTGTCTAAATTTTGATCTGCAAAACTAACAATCTTTGCCTCACCTGATCTTTCTGCAGTTTTCTTTGCTATGGAACCTTTGTCCCCTACTTTAATCGGTACCCTCCCCCCAAGATCATCTTTCTCAGAACCTACTCTCCCATCTGATTCTATAGCTTTCACACCTGTCTCACTTACTATCGCATCATCCGCTGTCTCAGTAAAACTATCCTCCAGTCCAGACTCGACCCCCAACCCATTCAAGTTCAAGGTCAACCCCGACATTTTCCTCTCCAACTTTAATTTTAACCTGTCCATATTCTGTTCAACTTTCCTGCATTCATTTCCACTCGCATCTTCGCTCCTCTCTGAATGCGTGCTTACAACAGACTGATCTAAGCCACTATCTGATACGTGGTTGCTATTATTAGTAACATTCCTATCAAACCCTTCAAATAAACTTTCACAACTATCGTCATCATCGACATCGTCTTGATGACAGAAGTACAACATGTCATCATCGACCACTCTTCTTGGTATTTCTATTAGCGGCATCTCCTGTTCATTCTTCATGTAGACGACTTCAGGCATTCTGTATGTATATTGTTTGACTTGAGGTCCTCTTGCAAACCTTGGGGACAAGTCTTCTCTTGGCGACTCGGGGCCTAAAATAATGTCATCATAGACGATCGTTTTGTTCTTTGTCTATGAATTTTAGATTCTGTGATAGTCATATTTAGATATATATGCAGCTTTTTCATATATATATATATATATGGTGTATACATTGTGTTTTTCTGCATTTTCTTCATATTGTGATAACAGAATTAAATGTATACATAAGCAAGTGGTAAATACTGCAGATTATGTTGACCTTTTATTACAAACGGTGAATCATTCGAGGACATTCATTAAAATTGGCAGCCTATTATGTACATCAGAAAAACAATCATATAATGAATGATGCGTAAAATGATGGCTTCGATACTTTTAAGGAACTTTTAAAGAAAGTCTTAAATTTTAAATTTGTTTAAATTATTAAACTATAAATGTAGATAGATGATTGCAATAATAGTTAAGCTACACAAAAGTTAAATAAATATATTTTATTTCACAGGAGTCTGAAGTCTGAAAAAAGAAATCAATACCATTTACCATTCTCCACCGCCTACTAAAATATTAATGAATTTTGAAGTTAATTTTACACTACAGTATACTGATTGGTGACCCTTTGGATGGGGCTACCCATTTTTTTGTCCACCCCGCAAATGCTTGAAGTTGCACGCGCGTTATTTGCTCTCGATCATTCCTGTGCATGTTTCCAATTTACAGACATGAATATTTTCAAAATTGGCCAGCTAAATATACTAAATTTGATTGTTTACTTGAGTCTTAAATTATCTGTGGACATATTTTTTCTTCTTCTTTATTTTAAACATTATTTATTTTACAACGATTGCGCGGATGAAAGCGTAAATGTGGTCATTCGTGTGGGAGGAAACCGGAATACCCGGAGAAAACCCACCTGTCCGATCTGGCGACCACCGTACCGTCTCACATACTTCCCGGTCCGAGGATCGAAACCCGGGTTGCATTGGTGAGAGGCGAGTGCGCTAACCACTGAGCTAATCGGACAGTGGACATCTAGATAGTAAAACCCCATATTTCTGCGCATGCGCAAACTGTTTAGGAGGTCGAATAAGTGGTGAAATTAGATTTCTGTCTGATGCTGTCAATATATGTACAACATAACATTGAATTTTCTAGTTCTAAGCACGATAAACCGGATTAAAAATACAAAATAAACCATGAAATATTATGGAAAATGTAAAAAATCGATACCAATCCTAGTGCACTGTACATGTCCGTAATTTATCTGCCGAAAAATGTATGCTTTACATATTACTATTCAGTCCCCTTATTTGATCAATATGAAGTTGCACACGTTAATTTTTATTGTATTATTGCAGATTCTGTTAGATATAAGCGAATAATGGCGGGAAATATAAGTGTCCAGATAATGGGTCATCTCTTAGATTTTAATTAGCATTTTAATCACACCTTTTGATGCCCCAGTATCTGCGTCTACCTCTCTTGATATTAGCTGTTTTGTGTTATTCGATGTCTGAAGAGATGACCAAATTAATTGATGTTAAAGAAATGATGGTGCAACATAAACTTTTAAAGTTATGATTCCAAAACATCATTTTTTGGAAGGTAAAGAAGGGTCATCAATCAGTAAATAGATTGATTGGTTTTCATAAAAAAAGAATTTTTTTTTACAAAAGTGATTGCACAACAAGGTGTATACTTACTTGGCATTCCATCCCTCTGGTCGACAGCCTGCTTCTTAGCTGATTCCACTGCTTGCAATGCACTATTGATCTTAGACTGAGACTTTTCCATATCCATTTGTAGACCTTTTTTTGCAAGAGCCTCCTGTGCTGCTAATTTATTCGACGTTTCCTTGGCATCCCTTTGCATTTCAGTCCTTGCCTTTTGTTCTTGTTCAGCGAGTCGTTTAGCCGATTGTTCTCCTTCCATTAGCAGACTTGCTTTGGCTGTTGCTTCTTGTTTGGACAATCGTTTAGCAGACTGCTCAGTCTCCTTCTGCATCATTTCTCTAGTCTTCTCTTCTTGTTCAATCAATCTTTTCTGTGTCTCTTCACTATCTTTCTGAAGTTTTTGTCTAGCTTCCTCTTCCTGATTTGCTAATCGTTTTGCAGTTTCCTCACTTTCTTTTTTCATTTGTTCTTTAGCTTGCTCCTCCTGATCTTTTAACCTTCGTGCAGTTTCATCACCTTCTTTTCTCATATTCTCTTTTGCTGCTGCCTCCTGTTCTGCAAGACGGGTAACTGCCTCTAATCTCTCTTTTTCCATGTCTTCTCTTGCCTTTTGCTCTTGATCAGCAAGTTTCTTTTGTGTCTCTTCACTCTGCTCAGCAAGCTGCTTAGCAGTCTCCTCACTTTGCTGTGACAGCTTTTTCGATGATTCCTCACTCTGTTGGGCCAACTTCCTCTGACTTTCCTTACTTTGTTCAGCTAATCTTCTCTGAGTTTCCTCGCCTTCCTTCAGCAATTTCTCCTTTGCCAACGTCTCTTGTTCAGCAATTCTCTTCTGTGTTTCTTCACTTTCTTTCTGCATCTGCTCTCGAGCTTTATTCTCCTGTTCTTCAAGCCGTTTTTGAGTTTCAGCTCTCTCCCTCTCCATTTCTCTCTTAGTTTGAGCTTCCTGCTCTGCCAATCTTCTCTGTGTCGCATCAGACTCATTCTTTAATTTATCTCTTGCCGCCTCTTCCTGCTCCATTAGCTTCTTTTGACTTGCTTCACTCTCTTCTTGCATTCTAATTTTGGCATTTTCTTCTTGTTTCTGTATGTTTTTCTGTGATTCTTCGCCTTCCTTTAGTAGTCGTTCAGTAGCATCCTGTTCTTGTTTATCAATTTTACCCAAGGATTCCACTAAATTATTATCAATCTGTTTCTGACTGTCTTCAAGCTGGTCGCTGATCTTAGTTTGTGTTTCTTGTAATTGCTGGTCAATCTTTTCTTTAGACGAGATAAGCTGATTGGACAAAATCTTTTGATTTTCATCAAGCTGTTTGGTGAGAAGAATCTGTGCATTTGCTACATCATCCGCTATGGTTTGTCGTGATGTGACCAACTGCTCAGTCATCTGGTTTTGTGATTCTGTAAGTTGAGTTGCAAGTGATTGCTTTGACTCTACAAATTGCTCAGAAAAGTTTGATTTAGCAACTTGCAGTTGTTCTGCCATTGACTCCTGTGAGTCCTTTAATTGTTCTGCAATCATTTGCTGCGATTCTTTAACCTGATCTGCAATCATTGTTTGTGATTCCTTCAGCTGATTTGTCATCATTATTTGTGTGTCTTTCATTTGATTGGTTAGCGTATTTTGTGATTCTGCTAACTGTTCCGATAGTAATTTCTGAGAATCTTGGACCTGGTCACTGAAAATCTGTTGAGAATCTTTCAGTTGTCCTGCCATAACATTCTGTGAATCTTTTACAAGATCTCCAAAATTATTCTGTGATTCCTTCAGCTGTTCAGCCAACACATGTTGCGATTCTTTCAACTGACCAGTTAGAGATTTTTGTGACATATCCAGATTTTCTTTCAGAGCTGTCTGGGATTCTTTCAACTGATCTGAAATTGCATCAGTTGCTTCATTTAGCTTTGTAGACAAATCTCCCTTGACTGTTTCACCATGAGTTGATAATGCTGCCTTTGCTTCACTCAGGTTTTCACCAAATTGATTATGTGCAGCTTGTAATTGATTGGAAAACTGTTCCTGCTGTTCTTTCAACTTTTCTCCAAATACTTCCAAGCAATTTTGTAGTAACTTTTCTAGCTGCTCTTTTCCGTCTTCAATTTTAGCATCAATTTCTTTTTTAGCTTTGTTCAGGTCATTTTTGAGATGATTCCCTTTAGGAGAGGGTGATCTCCCTCTCTTCCTACTTCTGGGTGAACCAGATCTCCCTCTTGCCTTTGAATTTGCCCTGTTCTTCGTTGCTTTCAAGGGTACCTTCAGAATATGTACAGCAAAAGCTTGTGATACTCCAGGTTCTATGGGCTCATCTAATATTTGTTGAAGAATAGGTTTATGCTTAACTTTTTCTTTAACTCTCTTTTTTACTGGCTTAGTTTTCTTGACTTCGCCTTTTTCTTTTCCAATGCTTTTCTCGTTATCCTTTTTCTCATTCATGTTAAATTTTATATCAACCTTTATTGGTCGTGGTTCATCTAGATCAAGATCCGAGACTTCATCAGCAGTCTCTGTTTGTTCATGACCCGGTATTCTGATATTAATGTTACCATATTGTCCCTTTCCCACTCTCACTACCCCAGCATTACAATCACCTCTTTTACCTCGAACAATTTTGCTTTCTGAGTTTGCTATTGTGCGAGATCTCGATTCAATGTTTATATTTATGTCCCTATTTCGTGAATTTGACCTGAAGCTTGGTTTTCTTGGAGACTCTTTCTTTATTTGTTGTCTGTTCCCATGGTCACTGTGACTGTGGGATATGCAGTCATGAATTGGAGGATAAAACTTAGCTCTCATCAATTCATAATCTTCTCTGTCCATTGACGACGTGGTTCTTCTAGCAGATTCAAGTCCATCAGACTGATTGATGAATGCCCTGTTATATCTCCTGTTATCTGTGGTCCCATCCTCCCTCCTACAACCTGTCCGGGGCCTACCATACCCTTTGTATTCTTCCTGAATACCCCATGCCGGAGACCTTGATGGCAACCATTCCGGGGCTGAAGTATGTCCTCCCCAAGTCGACAAAGAGTCCCGGCTTTTGGTAGCCGATGATAGAGATCGCGAGGAAACAGAACCGTCAGATCTGTAGTTTGGCCTTGTTTTTATTTCCGAGCATGACCGTCTCAACCTTGACTTAGGCTGATAGAACATGTCCTCCGACTCGGATGCGGACGATATTAAGGCATTCTGCCTCACTAGTCTTGGACAAGATTGAGACATGATCCTATGTGAATGCCTATTGGTCATTGACATGTCATCTACAGAAGAACTATAGTCGAAAGATTTTGAGATCTGAGGCAGAGCTTCGTCATCCATTCCATCCTCATCCAACTCTGGTAGCTCAGGAAGCACTGTTTTCTGGAACTTCTTCACATGCACGACATCTGAGCTTTCCTCTCTGTTATAATCCACCAATGCAGAGATGTTCTCGGGACAGTCTTCTGAGATCTCAAGGACAACACGCTTCCCAAGCATATCGACTTCCTTTAGTAGTTCCATATCACTTTCATCTTTTATGTCAACCTTTAGAGGAACACCTGTTTGTCATGAAAATAATAGTTATTTAGGAAATGTTACTTGCATAGCTTGTAGAGAAATACTATAACAAAACATAGGTAATATATATCACAATTTTTCACTTGTAACAGTATGTCATGTCAGTAAAAACTATTTTCCATATTTTCACTATTACTTTTGTGAGACTAATTTCTTTTGTAGTTAACCAGTTAACCCATTAAACACCAAGTAACTGACATGGACTGGTGCATGATATTTTTAGACCAATAAATTAAATCAGAAAATTACATTCGAGCCAGTTTCATTTATCAAAATGGGTAATCTTGTCTAAAAATAGTAATATTACTGGCAAAAAGTACAGATCCTGATGTGACGGCTCATCATTAGCCGGCTCATCTGGATAAACACTTTTTGTAAGCCTATTTAGAAATCTGTGGTGTTGAATGGGTTTATGTGTTCCGAATTGAAACACTAATGAGGGTATATTTTCAATTTAAATTATAAAATAAACAGAGTTCACATGTGGCTGCGGTATATTAGTCTCTATTCCAAAATGAACATCATAATTATAGCAGAATCTCGAATATTCAACAATTAATTGCTTAAAGTCATAATCCTGTTTAAAAAAAACGAAATTGCATTGAAAGCGAGTGTCCTGTTTTTATGCCAGTAAAATTTCATAAAACATGCTAGAATCGATGTACGCAGATTAATTTCATTGCTGTTATGATTAGTTACAGAGGAAATGGAGCTATGACGTGAGCCGAATGACGAATTGTTATATTTTCGGCTTAAAAACCCTTTTTCAAGGAAGAATATCAGACAAATATCCGGCGAATTAATTTTCTCTAAGATTGTTATGAATCAATTGGATAATGACGTCATTTCCTCATACATGTCCGCAATGCTATGGAAAATAACAATCTTAAAGAAAATGAATTAGCCAGATATTTGATTTCCTTGAAAAGGGCTTTTTAAACCGAAAAATTCGGATGACCACGTATATAAGACAGTAACCTAATATTCTCTATTTATATTTTAACAATGTCAAAGTACATTAAAAATGCTAAAAAGGACGGATTTCTTTACTGCAAAACTAGAGTAATATCGATTTTGTAACAAATACAATTCACGATTGGAAGCAAGTTTTAACAATTTATATTAATCACTCTTGTTGGCGCGGATGATAGCATAAAATGTGGTCATTCGTGTGGGAGGAAACCAGAGTACCCAGAGAAAACCCACCAGTCCGTTCTGACGACCACCGTACCATCTCACATACTTCCCAGTTCGAGGATCGAACCTGAGTTGCATCGGTGAGAAGCGAGTGCGCTAACCACTGCGCTAATCGGACAACAAATATAATTGAATGATAGTAACTTATTTGGAAATGGTGACAATCAGCTTCAACAGGAATATGACTTTAGGTTATTAATTTTGTTCTCAATATAAAACTTTGAGTTACTTATATAATATGTTCTCTGCTTTGTGGCTTTAAAACTTTGATTACAGTCTATACCCGTTATGTCGAATTCCGTCGGACCGAACAAAATACTTTGACATAACCGAAGTTTGACATAACGAAATTCGATATAAACAGAGCCAGTTATATGTAAAATGATAGTGTCTGAAACGCGACTTCGAGTTAACCAGATACTTCGACATAACCGACTTTGACATAGTGGATGTAGACTGTACTTATATAAAATGTTCTTTGTTTGTGGTTTTAAAGTGACACCAACGGCTTATGTCATGTTACGACTCTCCAACTGCTATTGGTGGGAGAAGAACAGTATTTCATGGATGATCGGCTACCCAGGTAGAACCACCTACTTTCTGCAAGCCAGCTGGATAGCTGAAAACATTATCTGTAATAATTGAATTGATTTTTTTTTTTACGATTCCCATGGGAAAATATGATTTGTGTGACTAGATTAAAGTACTCAACTAAATTGAAATTGGCATAGTCACTTATATTTAGTTTAGTTTAAACATATTTTATTCAGTACAGATGATAATGAATGTTGGAATACATATACATCAAACAAATGAATTTGGATCGGAAAACAAGCTATATTATATTATATTTACATTTTGTACAGAATTTCTGAACATCTACATAAAATTAAATTTGTTCTGAAACAATAGAAAATGGAAGTGAAAAAAAATGACACTTGGCATTTGTATTACCTCAACTAAATTGTGAAAAGAATCATTTGTTTTATCAAAAGACTACCAACCAAAGATCAACCAAAGTTACCTGGTTTTGCCTGTAAAGGTATTGTTTTGGTTGGGTTTGTACGACAGTTGCAACTGTTTCCTAGCAACAGGTGGGTTGACCCTACATCAAAGTACTCACAGAGGATCTCTACCAAGTGTCACTTTAACAAAAGAGCATTCTGATCTTATTTTTTTCTCTCCGTTTTTTTTAGCGTGATTTTTTTTAGTCATTCCACCATTTTAGTTTTAGAATCGTATTGCTTATAAATTAAATTTGCTCAGACCAAATACAAAAACCCCCACTAGTAATTCTCCCATGGTGGAATATTTAAGAGAACAAAATAGATCAGAATTGTCTGTGATTTAAATGTTTGACACGATCAAACTTTGTTAAAATCTTGGAATCAAAGTGAATTTTATTCTGCAATAAAGTTATGTCAAACTGCACTCAAGTTAATTTGGGAATCAAAACAATAGAATGATGGAATGACTAAACTTAATGATCTAACTTCATAATACTCATTTAAAGTTTATACGGTATATCAAATGTAGAATTTCATAGCAATTCACAGCGTTAGACTGAGTTTGAGATTTTCGGAAAGGTTTTATAATCTCGACCAGGTTTGCAAAACTTATTGTTCCACAGTCAAATGAAACGTCCTATAGCTGAGAAGTAATGTAAGATATTTACCTTCTTTTTCGTAGAGTATTCGGAAACCGGGTTGAAGATATCACAGTTTCAATATATTTGTTACAGATCACGATATTCCACAGCAGGCAGTACACTGATGTTTGTCGTTGGATAACATAGTTCCCATTCTAAGGTATGAAACGGGGCTACAAATTGTTGTTTTCATAGCTCATTTACATCAGAAAAAAAACATGAGGCACGGAATCAACTCTCACACTTGCTGGAATCAGTAGGGATGTTGCAAAACCCAAAACGTAGACACCCTCACACTCTAGTGGCTATCACCATATAGGGATGTTGCAAAACCCAAAACGTAGACACCCTCACACTCTAGTGGCTATCATCATACAGGTGGCTGGCTCTCATATAGGGATATTGCAAAACCCAACACGTAGACACCCTCACACTCTAGTGGCTATCATCATACAGGTGGCTGGCTCTCAAAACCCAACACGTTGATACCCTCACACTCTAGTGGCTATCAACATACAGGTGGCAAGCTCTCAAAACCCAACACGTTGATACCCTCACACCCATGATCTTCCAGCATACACAGTCAAACTTGTCGAACATTTAGCACTCAGTAGACGAAATGAGCAGATAACAAATGTGTACTATTTTATCTTATTTTTCCTTTGACATTTCATTCGAATCGTCCCATCCAATGCCAATTTCCCTATTATCTCTTCCATTCTCAAACTATCTATTTCTCCATTCTCTTAAAATTTTGCATTGTTGCAACAAAATATATTCTGCTGGTTATATTTTAGAGAAATGTGATGTTTTTGTTATTACACTGCTGTTTTGCCTTATTAATCAGGGGCGTAGCTTGACTGGAATCGATGTGTAGGCCAACTTAAGACAGGGGTCCGGGGGAACATTTATAGCGTATATAATTTAGCTCCCCCTGACCTCCGATTTATATTGCAGATTTGGCATTTTTATTTTTTTCAATTTTTTGGAAAAAAGTGTAGGCCATGGTCACACGGCCTACAGGGAGCTACGTCAATGATAATACTATACTACTGAATATTCATTAAGAAATTATGTCAGCAAATCTGATTTTTGCTTGTTTGTTATTACGTTTATTTATCGTCGCTACCGGCTGTCCATATGAGCGACCTAACAACACCTTTGCTGGGCAGGCTCCAGCGGTTAACAAGTACTTGGTGCATCAACCTCCGTTAAGAAACTGCCAACTTTTTCATACAAACAGACACAGCCTGAGCGGGGCTCAAACCCGTGACCATCAGTGATGATAGCTTACAGTGGTATACAAATCAGCGACCTTAACCACTCGACCACAGAGACAGACAAGCAAATCTAGTTAAGTATTTACACATTTGTACAATTTTTGTAAAGTTTTCAGAATAAAACAAACGACATCAAGTTAATGCGATCATACATAAAATAACTCATTCATTTTTGCTGAAATGCTGAAAACTATCAGAGAACTTTCATTGTAGACAACTGTATTATAATAACTATTCTATTGATTAATATTCACAGAACTCAATCCACATACTAGTATTATTGTTATATTTTTATGCTGGTTGACTATGTACATAATGTTATGTTATGTTATATTTCGGGTTTTACGCCTGCATCAGCACCATTTTGGGCTATATCGCCGGCGGGCAGTTTACCTAACAACACCTTTCCTGGGCAGGCTCCAGCGGTTAACCAGTACTTGGGTGCACCAACCTCCGTAAGAAACTGCCAACTTTTTCATATAAATGAGACACGGTCTGAGCGGGGCTCAAACCCGTGACCATCAGTGATGATAGGTTACAGTGGTATACAAGCTGTACATAATGTAAATACCGGTAATATTATGAATAATAAAAAAATAAAATTAAAAAAACCTCTAGCGCCAAAAAATAACAGTGAAATATATCCTGGAATTTCATTAGAATTGTGTCATAACGTTCCAGGACATATTTCCAGTTTTCAATTACAAATAAGGAAAAAAACAACAGTAATAAACTGTCGTCTGCTGCAATTAGTTTTCAGCTAAAAATAAGAAAAATCACATTAATTAAATGTCGTCTGCTACAAATTATTTTAACTATTTATAGCCTTTATTTTACCCAGAATGCAAATAGTTAAATCAGGTAACAAAAAATAAAAAATAAATAAAATACAATTATGATGTCTTTACTCATGCAACAAGACACAGGTACATGCAACAAGTCTTATACAAATAACATACAAGTATACAACAGCTCATCTAGTTATTGACCCAATATTAACTCTGCACTAGCAGTGAAAATAACAGTGAAATATGACATGGACTTTCATTAGAATTGTGCCGTTACGACACAATTCCAAGGAAATTCCAGGATATATCTCCAGAGTTGTCAGTTACAAATAAGAAAAAACAACAGTAATAAATTGTCGTCTGCTGCAATTATTTTAACTATTTATAGCCTTTATTTTACCCAGAATGCAAAGAGTTAATTAAACAAACTTGGAAGTATGTACATACAACAACACTCCTACTATTGGTTGCAGCAGAAGTCATTCATTTTGTTCGTTTTGGGGTTTTGCTATGGAAACAGTACAACATTGCTATGGTAACAGTACAATGTTGCTATGGTAACAGTGCAATGTTGCTATGGTAACAGTGCAATGTTGCTATGGAAACAGTACAGCATTGCTATGGAAACAGTACAGCATTGCTATGGGAAGTGTACAATGTTGCTATGGGAACAGTACAATGTTGCTATGGTAACAGTGCAATGTTGCTATGGTAACAGTACAATATTGCTATGGAAACAGTACAACATTGCTATGGGAACAGTGTAATGCTGCTAAGCAAAACGAACAGCTTAGGTTATACGGTGACTCTCCAGCTGTTCTTGGTGGAGGAAGACCCAGGGTGACACCCGAGTAGAACCACCGACCTTCCACAAGCCAGCTGGATAGATTCACATGAAAAGAATTCGACACCTCAAGTGGGATTCGAACTGACAGAAGTGACTGGCAAGTGATTTGAAGTCCACAAACGACCACAACCACTCGGCCAGAGGCCCCTGAAATTGCTGACAGTACTGACAATGGTATTATATACCAGATAGTCCCCTTTTCAGAAAACCTTGCACGACCCTTTGGGCCAAGATAGCTCTTAAACACTGCATAATAATACAGCCCTTTATACCTATGACCTAAAACTAACAGATTCATCGCATATTTAAACATACGAATCAGCTTAGAACGTGAGATTGCCTTCTTACATGATTAATTCAGCCAAGTGTTTTAGCTCAACTATCCGAATAGCAAACAGCATAGAGCCTGATCAGACAGCACGTTCTGATCTGACTCTATGCTGTTTGCAAAACTAATTTTGTCTGCCACTAGCATGCAAAGGGTTAAGAACTGTTCTTTGTAAATAATTTCATATTGCAGTTAATACCAGAATGAAGTACTCAGTGTGGTGATCTAGAAATGTTATTTATGTTTATACAAATATCTGTAGCTCGATTGCGAAACAAGTTCTTATAACTTATATTAATCACTCTCGAGACCTCATTCCTGATGGAATCCATTGCCAACGAGGGAGAGAGAAAGAGTAAATATGGAATTTAAATGCCTTGCCTAAGGGCACAATCGTAATGGCTACAGCTGGGCTCGAATTCCGGACCTTTTCGCACCTGAAGCGAACGCGCTACCACGGTGCTATCACGACTTCCACTGTTATTTATTTTGAAATAGAGTTACAATTGCAAAGAATGAAAGAATGAAATATTTACTAATGTATTTTTTCAAAGCACATTTAAAAAAAATTAACAATTTTACATTTTCTTTTGTTGTTCGAATTTATAAATGTCTGCATGGCCAACTGTAGAAGTTTGACCCTACGTGTATTTACGCCGCGGCTGATCTGGGATCTATGTTGTTTGCATATTACGTCCAATTTATACGGCGGGTTAAGAGCATTGAAATTATTTACATAACAGTATCATTTCTAGTTGCTAAATGTTGAGTACCTCTCTCTGGTTTAAGATTCAATAAGATATTTGCTAAATCAATTAAAATGTCTGACGAAAATTAGGCGGTTGAAACATTAATATATTCAGCAAACTGTTATAGTAGCAAGCAAATTGCGTACACATCAAATGAAAACGGCAGATAAAACAGCTGCAAGGTTCATTCTAGGTCAGAATTTTTGGGAGAAGTGAGAAAGCGCGTGATCGCTTCCTTAAATGGTGTTCTTTAATATACTTCTGCAAAATAGGGTTAAAATGCACAGTACAACCATTAAACACAATATTTGAATAGAAGGAATGCTTTATAATGTTTGAAAATCATAAATAATATTTTATTATTTTTAGGGAGAAGTGGGGGGCCCCCAGAGGGCGAAGTCAGGGTCCCTAGGGCGACAATTTCGCCCACATTGCCCTCTAGAATGATCCCTGCAGCTGCACAAACATAACTGTATTCATCGCAGTACGAGACATATGCTCATATTTCAAATGACTGGGTATTATTATCATGTGTCAAATGAACCCATTTCACTCTGGATACATTTAAAGGCTTTTGCAAACAACATAGATCCAGATCAGCTGCAGTGTGATGCTGCGTGCTGATCAGGATCTATGTTGTTTGCTACATAGCCAAGTGTCTTAGCAAGATCATCTGAATAGCAAACGGCATAGAGCCTGATCAGACGGCACCACGTTCCGTGGCAGCTGATCTGGCTCTATGTTCTTTGCAAATACTGTTTTGAACGGTATCCAGAATCAAATGGGTTAAGACTTTTTAAAGCCATCTCATGCAGCTTGTTGTTGCTTAAAAAAACCGTAGCATGTACTATGCATGTATGTATGTTACTGTTGATATATGACCAATCAATGTCGATCACTCGGACATTGCTTAAAATAGCTATCCAATAACATACATTCATAAGCTGATCACTTTATCTGTTACTTAAAATAGCTATACAATAACATACATTCATAAGCTGATCACTTTATCTGTTACTTAAAATAGCTATCCAATAACATACATTCATAAGCTGATCACTTTATCTGTTACTTAAAATAGCTATCCAATAACATACATTCATAAGCTGATCACTTTATCTGTTACTTAAAATAGCTATCCAATAACATACATTCATAAGCTGATCACTTTATCTGTTACTTAAAATAGCTATCCAATAACATACATTCATAAGCTGATCACTTTATCTGTTACTTAAAATAGCTATCCAATAACATACATTCATAAGCTGATCACTTTATCTGTTACTTAAAATAGCTATCCAATAACATACATTCATAAGCTGATCACTTTATCTGTTACTTAAAATAGCTATCCAATAACATACATTCATAAGCTGATCACTTTATCTGTTACTTAAAATAGCTATCCAATAACATACATTCATAAGCTGATCACTTTATCTGTTACTTAAAATAGCTATCCAATAACATACATTCATAAGCTGATCACTTTATCTGTTACTTAAAATAGCTATCCAATAACATACATTCATAAGCTGATCACTTTATCTGTTACTTAAAATAGCTATCCAATAACAT
>CM026396.1:22515951-22553420 GCA_014843695.1 Archivesica marissinica | reverse complement strand
TCTGTTACTTAAAATAGCTATCCAATAACATACATTCATAAGCTGATCACTTTATCTGTTACTTAAAATAGCTATCCAATAGCATACATTCATAAGCTGATCACTTTATCTGTTACTTAAAATAGCTATCCAATAACATACATTCATAAGCTGATCACTTTATCTGTTACTTAAAATAGTTATCCAATAACATACATGCATATGCTGATTAATATCTACCATACATTCATAATATCTGTTACTTAAAATAGTTATCCAATAACATACTTCAGAAGCTGATCCCTTATCTGTTACTTAAAGATACTACCATAACGACGCATAACGAGCAGTTATCTGTTACTTAAAATAGTTATCCAATAACATACATGCATATGCTGATTAATATCTACCATACATTCATAATATCTGTTACTTAAAATAGCTATCCAATAACATACATTCATAAGCTGATCACTTTATCTGTTACTTAAAATAGCTATCCAATAGCATACATTCATAAGCTGATCACTTTATCTGTTACTTAAAATAGCTATCCAATAACATACATTCATAAGCTGATCACTTTATCTGTTACTTAAAATAGTTATCCAATAACATACATGCATATGCTGATTAATATCTACCATACATTCATAATATCTGTTACTTAAAATAGTTATCCAATAACATACATGCATATGCTGATTAATATCTACCATACATTCATAATATCTGTTACTTAAAATAGCTATCCAATAACATACATTCATAAGCTGATCACTTTATCTGTTACTTAAAATAGCTATCCAATAACATACATTCATAAGCTGATCACTTTATCTGTTACCTAAAATAGCTATCCAATAACATACATTCATAAGCTGAACACTGTATCTGTTACTTAAAATAGTTATCCAATAGCATGCATTGTTACTTCTGGCTTGGCATATCAGTCAATGCAACCAGCAAAAATGTTCACAACAGAGAGAGAGAGAGAGCACCTGCATGCTTAGGTCCAACACTTCAATCGTGTTTTCATGGGTTATTATTCAGAGCAAGGTTAAATTGGTGATTTCCTACAGTTTCATCGAAATAAACAAACAGCATGAACAGAACAATGTTGCTATGGAAACAGTACATTGTTGCTATGGAAAGAAACAGTACATTGTTGCTATGGTAACAGTATATTGTTGCTATGGAAACAGTACATTGCTGCTATGGGACAGTGTAATGTTGCTATGGAAACAGTATATTTGTTGCTATGAGAACAGTATAGTGTTGCTATGGTAACAGTGCAATGTTGCTATGGAAGCAGTACAACATTGCTATGGGAACAGTGTAATGCTGCTAAGCAAAACGAACAGCAATAAAGTCTAAATATACTACAAAGGTATATAAGCATAAACTCAGTTATCCTTTGGTCACTGCACAGCTCAACCATTAGGTGCAAGCAGCTTAAATAGCAGCAGATAAGAGGTTTATAAGCATAATGAGCTTGTGAGACTGGTCAATGAGTGCTCTGTTTGTGCCTAACCCCACAATGCTTTATACCGTATATTCCCTATTTAACGCCCCCAGGGGCATTACATTTTACAAAGGGGGGGGCATTTATTAGGATAGATAAAATATGATAAAACACAATGAAAGTCTATTGCAAAATTGACAATGTAATTACCGATAAGACAATTTTTTCTGGAGGACAGTGTTCGTGCATGTAGGAAAAATCATGTATTTCTCGGCGCAATTTACTGCGATGCTGCGCAATACTCGGTGCTAAATATACAGGTAAACGGACGTCCAATATGGTGGTGTATGGCGAAAGTACGCACAGTATACACCCAACATACCGGTAGCAACATTACTTCCACAATGTGTGGTGTAGAGCACACTTTTACTTTGACTGGCCTTGATTTAATTGGGACGCGTTGTGTATGACGTAATTTTGATAAGTTTGTTTATTTTTAGAATGATCTTGAATGAATATTGGTGAACACGTGTGTTTTGATAGAACTGTCATATATATTTGACATGTTTTCATTATAAGTGTTTATGAACATACAGTTTGATTAATTTGCTTTATAAAACAATATATACAGTGTGTTCTATCTGTGCTTGGATTTATCAATCGGTGCTGGAATTGGAATTATCATTAAAAATGTGTTGAATTTGGATATTTACCTTCATCCTGGTAAGTTTTTAAATTGTCACTTTTTGCAAAAAACGACAAGGGGGGGGGGGGGGGGTCATTTTGGCGTTAATTAGGGAATATACGGTATGCACATAATAGTTTGTGCTAAATGATTTCTTTTGTATCAGATTTAGCTTATTATGTATTGCTTTCAATTGATGTCTTGTTTGCTTGTATGATTACTTTTGGGGTTTAAAGTTGCACCAATAGTTAGGTCAGCCTGGGAGGTCCCTAGTGGTAGTTAGGTCAGCCTGGGAGGCCCCTAGTGGTAGTTAGGTCAGCCTGGGAGGCCCCTAGTGGTAGTTAGGTCAGCCTGGGAGGCCCCTAGTGGTAGTTAGGTCACCCTGGGAGGCCCCTAGTTGTAGTTAGGTCAGCCTTGGAGGCCCCTAGTGGTAGTTAGGTCAGCCTTGGAGGCTCCTAGTGGTAGTTAGGTTAGCCTGGGAGGCCCCTAGTGGTAGTTATGTCAGCCAGGGAGGCCCCTAGTTGTAGTTTGGTCAGCCTCGGAGGCCCCTAGTGGTAGTTAGGTCAGCCTGGGAGGCCCCTAGTGGTAGTTAGGTCAGCCTTGGAGGCCCCTAGTGGTAGTTAGGTCAGCCTTGGAGGCTCCTAGTGGTAGTTAGGTTAGCCTGGGAGGCCCCTAGTGGTAGTTATGTCAGCCAGGGAAGACCCTAGTGATAGTAGGGTCAGCCTTGGAGGCCCTTAGTGATAGTTAGGTCAGCCTTGGAGGCCCCTAGTGATGTCTTAGGAACTCTGTAGTGTAATGCATTTTGCATGCTACCCGCTGATTAGCTTCAAATAAGTTTTTTGCGAGTATGCAAATTGAATGAGCATTGATGGCGATATTATCACGAGTATGCAAATTGAATGAGCATTGATGGCGATATTATCACGAGTATGCAAATTGAATGAGCATTGATGGCGATATTATCACGAGCAGTACAAGCCAAGAATATTAAAGTTTAAACTTTTATTTATTTTACAACGATTGCGAAACAAGCTTTAACAACTTATATTAATCACTCTTGTTGGCGCAGATGAGAGCGTAAATGTGGTTATTCATGTGGGAGGAAACCGGAGTAACCGGAGAAAACCCACCTGCCGATCTGGCGACCACCGTACCATCTCACATACTTCCCGGTCCAAGGATTGAACCCGGGTTGCATTGGTGAGAAGCGAGCGCGCTAACCACTGCGCTAATCGCAATGAGTGTTAATGATGAAATTCCATGTTCATATACGTAATAGAACAAATTTTCTCTTTATTTTAGACTGGAGAGTGTATTTTGTATGGCAGAAAACAATACTGCCATGCTTTAAATGTTTTTTATTTTATTTAAGTTTATTTAACGTCGCTACCGGTAGCCCATTTGAGCGACAGGCAGATTACCTAACAACACCTTTCTTGGACAGACTTCAGCGGTTAACCAGTACTTGATGCACCAACCTCCGTAAGAAACTGCCAACTTTTTCATGTAAAGAGACACGGTCTGAGAGGGGCTCTAACCAGTGACCATCAGTGATGATAGGTTACAGTGGTATACAAGTCAGCGACCATAGCAACTCGACCACGGAGGCGGACTGCTTTAAATGGTGCTAGAACACCATGCTTATATAATATCACAAATGACGTTACTGTTATCTTGAGTCTGAAAGCATTTACATTGACGCTATTTCAAACTGCAGTCCTGGGAACCATGAAGTTGATGAACATAACGCAGGGAGAACAAAATGTGGTCTATCTTCCACTGTTTTCAACCAGAGAAATACTATATAAATATTTCATCTCGGCGAGTGTGACAGTGCATATTGTTAACGCTTAAATAATGTCGACCGAGGCAAATATCCACCGTCACATTCAGCGTGAATGAAATATTAATTTTGTTATACCGAACAATCGGCTGTTCTGTCTATATGTTGTTTGGGAATCCTGACATTGTGTACTTTCCGCAGATGAGATTTGACTACATGAAAACAAGATGGCGACATAACTGAAATTAAATGGTAATGTCCGAGTAACATGGCTGTATTCCGAATGAGGTTATTCAGAGGTGAGACATTGCCATGAGATATTGAAACATTTCGCTCGGGTATGGCAAATATTTGCACGAGGTAGTAAAGTGAGGTAAAACAAAACATTATATTTCATTGATAAATGTCAATATATTATTTGAAAGCATATATTTCATTGATAAATGTCAATATATTATTTGAAAGCATATATTTCATTTGAAAGCATGAAATAAACTTATATTGTAATGGTGTGCATATTGGCGTAGGCGACGATATAATAGCATGAGTAGCCATCAAAAGCACAAACAATCCATCATCTCATTCTCGCAACATGGAAAACAAACAAGCGAAGAAAATTATGCACAAATATTAAACATTATAATTATAAATGCTACATAAAATAAAAAACAAATACAAAGTAAATATTTTGCACATATTACCATGGCAACAAGACAATATACAAGTAACTATGGAAACTGTAGGAAACATGCTGTGTTGTTACCCAGGTGACCAGTTCAAAATAAATTGAGGAATTTCATTAATAAATAAATATGTGTCATTTATTTTTAGTCGAAGAAATATTAAAATATTATTAGCTAAGTAAGTATCGCTTGACAATAATATCTACATATATTTATTTGATGACCCAAATAATCATGTGAATAATTTAGAATTATGGTAGTGTGTTTGATTCTTAAACAAAACCAAAGTTAATAATTATTGTTTTGTCGCTCTTATTGCTATTAATAACCCATGAAATTATTTGACATATTTCAATAAACTATATGTAGATTGTTCCTAGCAGGGAACTAGTAATATATATATGTCGCCCTCTCTACATCCAAAATTTCTGCTTAAAAAGCCTTTTTCAAGGAAAACAAACATTCGGCTAATTCATTTTTCTTTAAGATTGTTTGGAATCAATTGGATAAAAATGAATTTTTAAGCCGAAAATTCAGAGGTAGAGAGGACCACATATACATATTTCAATATATAATACATATTTATTCCATAATTCAAAGCAATAATTCTACCTATAAACCTTAATACAACATTTATTCTAATAAATGATTATCTCATATTCATGTAAATAACTTCCGATTTTACGTAATAAATTACCCTTTTTCTATAAATTATTCTCTCTCATTTTCATACTAATAAACCCAATTTTTCCATCAAATACAGAGTATTTTAATAAATTTCTTAATTCCATACCGTAATCATACCATAATGGGTCTATTATAAAATAAATATATATCTCTAATTTAAAGCCACCAGGGATGTTTATTACAATAAATACAGTACCTCGAATATTACTTCATCAGCCCCCCTCATACCCATCACCTGTGTGCAATGAGAGACTCACTCGGCAGGCATTTTTCTTGCGGCAGAATCGGGTATGAGGAGAGCTGATGAAGTAATATCACCAATATCTTAGGCAATTATAAATTGAATATCACCAATATCTTAGGGCAATTATAATTTGAATATCACCAATATCTTAGGGCAATGATAAATTGAATATCACCAATATCTTAGGCAATTATAGATTAAATATAATCAATATCTTAGAGGAATGATATCTATTTAAATATCACCAATATCTCATAATTGTAAAATAGGCACTGACAAAAACATGAAAGTCATTGTGGAATCAGAGATGCAAGCATACATTTTATAAACTTGTAAAATAGAAATTGACACAATATAAAAATATACATTATGATGCTTCAACAAAATGCTATGTCTTTAGCTAAAAATGCAAAGGTTTAAAAAAAATTAAAACCACATTTTTTGAATTCATTTTCAACACTAGCATTGCCATTGTGTTAGTCACTGTCAAATTCCGTGAAATGGAACAAAACTGTTCTCCGAAACTTGCATATAAAGCGCTTAAATTGTACATAGATCCTATCCTAACAGTAGGCATTCACAGTCATTTGTTCCATTAAACTCCACAGATAAATTTGATGTAGCCCAACAATAAATAAATCATAATCACAAATTTTGGATAAACCGAAAAAATAATTTAAAAAATGAGCGGAACATTTTGAAATGGTCTCCTGAGATATAAAATGTATATATCTGTAACCATAGTGATGCCTGGTCACAATCACCATGGCAATGCACAAACCACGACAAACTCAGTGCGTTTTATTTTTATCACCATTTTTAGCGTCACTGTTGTCTTCAAAATCATCGCCATAGTTTCCATCTTCTGATGTAGTTGATAAAATAAAGGCATCTTTTAGTACAGGTTACTATGGCTACAACACTATTTATAAATAATTGTTTGTACAGCATCATTTTGGACCGATGTTTTCAGTGATTTAATACACTACATAAAGCAACATGTGCTTAACCCTTTCCTTCATAGAGATTTAGGTTAATATACTATTATATCTCCATACAAACGACAGCTATTTATGTTCCAGTAATATCTATGGAGGTGGGATAGATATGGCGATTACTTATCCACTGCTTGATAGCTAAATGACTGTCGTTTTCATGGAGATATAATAGTATATTAGCCTAAATCTCTATGAAGGAAAGGGTTAATGCCAAAATCTAGAGTCAATGTCATATTTCTTGTTACCAAACCCCATTGGCATTCATTCCAAAATTCAAGTAAATTAAATGCCAGTCCAAAATATGCTGCATAAATGACTGCAGGTATTATTTGCACATGCTATCTTGCAAGCTTTTCATACTAAAACTTGTAAAACTCGTCGGAAACATTTAGTTGTTTTGAACATTGTGATTAACTCCTTTGCCCGCTGTGTAAATAAATTCACTTTTGCAAACAACATAGATCCAGATCAGCCGCGGCGTAACGCCGCGTCTGATCAGAATCTATGTTGTTTGCTATTCAGCCAAGTGTCTTAGCTCCACTATCCGTATAGCAAACAACATAGATCCAGATCAGCCGTGGTGTAGCGCCGCGTCTGATCAGGATCTTTGTTGTTTGCTATTCAGCCAAGTGTCTTAGCTCCACTATCCGTATAGCAAACAACATAGATCCAGATCAGCCGTGGTGTAACGCCGCGTCTGATCAGGATCTTTGTTGTTTGCTATTCAGCCAAGTGTCTTAGGTCCACTATCCGCATAGCAAACAACATAGATCTAGATCAGCCGTGGTGTAACGCCGCATCTGATCAGGATCTTTGTTGTTTGCTATTCAGCCAAGTGTCTCAGCTTGACTATCCGCATAGCAAACAGCACTGCTGTGCCGTCTGATCTGGCTCTATGTTGTTTACAAGTGACTTTATCAGCCGCTAGCATGCAAAGGGTTAATTTAAATTAAATATAATCTAAAGAAAGCAATATTGTGTACAAGAGAGTAGGGACAATCTAATACAATAATCAATTAGTAAAAATCTTTTATTAGAAGTTGCAAATAATACCCAACCTTACTGGCTGCAACTACTACAGTAGAAAGGAACTTTTAAATCTCAACCAATTTAATCTTGGAAATATAAAACAGTAGCAACAAATTTCTTATATCTTAGAATATTTTGGTGTAAGTGTACAAGCACATTAAAAAACAAAAAACAACAACATAGAGCCTGATCAGACGGGGTCTGATCTGGCTCTAGTCTACACTGTTTGCTATTCAGATAGCAGAGCTAAAACACTTGGCTGAATAGCAAATTACATAGATCCTGATCAGACACGGCGTTATGCTGTGGCTGATCTGGATCTATGTTGTTTGCAAATGTGATTTTATTTATTCAGCAGGCAAAGGTTAAATCTAAAAGTTCCATTATGCCACCAAAAACAACAGAAAATATAAATGTAAAGTAAAGCCGAAAATTTGATTTGTTGAAAATTGAATGCAACATTAGTAAGCTAACTAACTACTTGCTAGAAATTGCGACTGAAATAGCATTGCTCATTCTAGAGGGTGACTTGGGCGAAAAAATCAGAGACTCTGACTTCGCCCCCTAGGGGGGGTCCAATTACTCCCAAAAACCCCCAAAAAATCCTTTTTCCTCACAATTTGTATACAAGATTTTGTTCATTACGATACACTGTCCCATTATAAAGCACTCCTCCTATCAAATGTTGTATTTAATGGTCATTCAAACCATAGAATCATCCATGAATTTCTGCTGAACATGTCAATTCCATACCTTAACCGTACACTTTAAAGATCATAGAAACTCAAGTTTTGCAATTAATTGAAAAGGTCATGACCCAGTCTCAAAGGAACATTTCTGTTTATTTTTTCAGGCAACAATCTTTCCTCCTATTAATTACTTTTGAACTGTCTTACAAGATGAACCCTTTGCACGCTAGCAGTGGATAAAATCACTTTTGCAAACAGTATAGAGTTTCGGATAGTGGAGCTAAAACACTTGGCTGAATAGCGAACAACATAGATCCTGATCAGACGCAGCATTACGCCGCATCTGATCTGGATCTATGTTGTTTGCAAAAGTGACTTTATTTACTCAGCATGCAGAGTTAATAATCCACTTTTTTAAGTTTTAATGTTGAATCACTTTCTCTACAATTTGAGCAATAAATTTCCTATTTCCATGGAGACATTTTTTTTATCTCCCTTTATGTCTGTAAGATAAATGCCTGCCATTCCATGCAAAGAAAACAGTATTTTCAATACAGTCATTAAAAATATGTCCAATGAAACTAGGTCAAATATTGTACTAGTAGTTCTAAATGTGATAAATTACACATAAGTAAAAGCTTCATTTACAAACAATGGTTATCAAATCATTATTTTCCTAAAGGTCAAACTACAATAAAAATCAGTACACAATGAGAGATATTACTGGTTTTTCTATTACCTCCCTTGACAGATAAATTCTGATTTATCCCGAAATATAAATTGGTCCATTTAGTTGGAATTCTTTGTTTTTACTGTTGAATAGATGTTGTGGTAGGATAAATGTAATTGATCAAAATCACGTTAATTGATTGATAACCAAAATTTACGGTGAAGTATCCATATGCATATGCATATCTGTCGAGATTTAATAATATAAGTATAATAAGATGAGAAAACGGACGAAAATGAATAGCATGTGTTGCAAAGGAAGCAATGATAAAAACGGAGAAATCCAATTAATAGGACCAATTTATTTTTAGGAATATTCAGGGGCAGTAACTGAATAATGTTTCTCATTAAGTGAACATCAACAAACACGAAACTGTTCATATGTACATGTATGTATAAAAATCGAAGAGAAAATGTTAAGCTGATAGCTTGCAACTAACCCTTTTCCATTCTGTGTTAAAAGTTCCAATATTTATTATGGAAACCTCTATTAATTAACAAGGCAGTATAGCCGCAATGGTTAAATAGGTACAGCTGTGAGATCTGGGGGTGTAAAGCAGTACAATATTTATTGACAAAATCCTACATTTGAGGCTTGCATTATAATTATGCTGTTTTATTTCTAGGCCTACTCTTCTACTTATACGCAATGTGACCTTGAGCTTGATCGAGGAGGAAGTACAGCCATAGTCACATTAGGAACTCTTGCGACCTGAAATTTCATTGGTTGATATGTTTTTTTATGAAATAAGTATTTAATCTTCTCTACTTTGGAATTTGATTTTGTTGTTTTTTTTTCCATCAACTTCTTTGATTTAATCAATTCACTCTCAATTACTGTAAAACACTATAATTTCGCGAACATTTTTTTCTCTTCTCTCTCGATTTTCACGAATTTGACCCTTTTTCAATTAATTCACGGAGTTTTGAATTCGCGCATCTGTGATGAACCGCGAAATATAAAATCTGGAAGTAGATATTGCTTTAAATCGGTTATCTCCGTTTAATCCTCGCAGTACTCTGTGATCATTGAGTGCACTCGCGATAATGGCAGTTGTCTAAAACATGTACTGATAATCTGAGACACAGCTCACGTAACCAATTTTTCAAGGTAAGGTAATAACAAGATCGTAGATCGAGGCAAATCCTTGTCAATCAGTTCATTCTAAAAATGTCAACATCTGCGCATTGCGTGATTAACAGTAAAATTATTTCAATAGATTTTATAAACACAAGCTTGTTTCATTTGTGTGCAAATCATCGTGTAAACACAATAGCCTCCATTATCAGTTTCCCTACATAATTGACTGTTTTATCGACTTTCGAGATTTGTGAAAACTGTCATTCTCCTGTACAGGAGATAGGCCCGCATCTTATAAACTTATTTCCAGTGCCTTGATTACGGTAGTATGCATAGTGTAACCTCGATATGAAAATATGCTTGAACTCCTGAACACAACTACGCTCGCCAAAATTAGCGAAATATAAGGGCTCGCGAACAAATAGTATTCTACAGTATATTGTATCAAATATGAATTTTTAAGACTGTATAAATTTTAATAAAATTTCATACTTTTAATCCAGTTCATTAGACTGGTAATTTTTTAATAAATTTTAATAATATTTTGTACTCTTAATCCAGTTCATTAGACTGGTAATCAAATAATTGCTATAGTGTAGTCATTCTTAAACCCTAATTAATTAATCCGGAGAGTAAATCATGTGAATATGTCAAATGTCTTGGAAGTCACGTCAAAATACAAATGTAAATTTGTGTGTGTGGGGTAATAAAATCTCACTGAAAAGTGCATGGAGGAAATGTGAAATAATCATGATAACCTACCTTTTATGTCTTCTTCCTCCTCAAAGTCATCATCATAATTATTATCTGAAAAGTTGAATTTTAATTATTTTAATGTTATTTAAACTTTATTTATTTTACAATTGATTACGAAAGAAGCTTTAACAACTTATATTAATCACTCTTGTTGGCACATATGAAAGTAATATGTGGTCCTTTGTGTGGGAGGAAACCGGAGTAATCCCACCTGTCCGATCTGGTGACCCACGGTACCATCTCACATACTTCCAGGTCCGAGGATCGAACCCAGGGGTTGCATGTATATATAATTTCATGTGATGTTTAGTTTATACAAATTAATTTTAGCTCGATTGCGAAACAAGTTCTTACAACTTATATGAATCACTCTCGATACCTCATTCCTGATGGAATCGATCACCACGAGGGAGAGAGAAGAGGCAACGTGGAATTTAAATGCCTTGCCTAAGGGCACAATCGTAATGGCTCCAGCGGGGCTCGAACTCCAGACCTTTTGCACCTGAAGCGAATGCTCATCCACTGCGCTATCACGACTTCCACGTATGATGTTTATTACTATTATCACTGTCCCAGCATCATGTGGTGGATTAACACCACTAGATGATCCTCCCAGCATACACTGGAACCCAGGCAGAACCATTGATCTTCCTCTAGCAGGATAGCACATTAAATTGTACAATTATCTTGTATTTCAAAGTTAAATCTATGGTAGACATAGTTACAAGCTGCAATACGGCAATATGCATTTACAAATACAGTCAAACCTGTGTTAGTTGTCACCTCCATTAAGCATCCAACCTGTACTAAGCGGCCAGTTTCCAGATTCCCAATATGTTGTTTTATTATATATTTGACCTCTATTAAGCAGCCACCTGCACTAAGCAGCCAGTTTTCATATTCCTAATAAGTTGTTTTATTATACATTTGGCCTCTATTAAGAAGCCACCTGTGCTAAGAAGCCACCTGTGCTAAGCAGCCACTTTCCGAGATTCCCTTGGCTGGCTGCTTATGACAGGGTTGACTGTAAATACAATACCTTGAACACAACTGTCCACATTTACACAAAACATCAAAGATAATGTACATGCAAGACACAATCATGCAAGATAAAGGTAAGATCAACCAGATGCTGTCGCTATATATGTCATTCTATATAACTAGCAACAAGATGCTGTCGCTATATATGTCATTCTATATAACTAGCAACCAGATGCTGTCGCTATATATGTCATTCTATATAACTAGCAACCAGATGCTGTCGCTATATATGTCATTCTATATAACTAGCAACCAGATGCTGTCGCTATATATGTCATTCTATATAACTAGCAACAAGATGCTGTCGCTATATATGTCATTCTATATAGCTAGCAACCAGATGCTGTTGCTATATATGTCATTCTATATAACTAGCAACAAGATGCTGTCGCTATATATGTCATTCTATATAGCTAGCAACCAGATGCTGTTGCTATATATGTCATTCTATATAACTAGCAACCAGATGCTGTCGCTATATATGTCATTCTATATAACTAGCAACAAGATGCTGTCGCTATATATGTCATTCTATATAACTAGCAACCAGATGCTGTCGCTATATATGTCATTCTATATAACTAGCAACAAGATGCTGTCGCTATATATGTCATTCTATATAACTAGCAACAAGATGCTGTCGCTATATATGTCATTCTATATAACTAGCAACCAGATGCTGTCGCTATATATGTCATTCTATATAACTAGCAACAAGATGCTGTCGCTATATATGTCATTCTATATAACTAGCAACAAGATGCTGTCGCTATATATGTCATTCTATATAACTAGCAACCAGATGCTGTCGCTATATATGTCATTCTATATAACTAGCAACAAGATGCTGTCGCTATATATGTCATTCTATATAACTAGCAACAAGATGCTGTCGCTATATGTCATTCTATATAACTAGCAACCAGATGCTGTCGCTATATATGTCATTCTATATAACTAGCAACAAGATGCTGTCGCTATATATGTCATTCTATATAACTAGCAACAAGATGCTGTCGCTATATATGTCATTCTATATAACTAGCAACCAGATGCTGTCGCTATATGTCATTCTATATAACTAGCAACCATTGTTGACAGGTTTCTTCCCGGTTATTTCCGATACGGAAGAAATACTTTTCTTCCCTACTACTGGGGAAGAAATGGAAGAAACACGCTCTTTGTCAAATTATTTAGTAATATACATGTATGTCCAATATATAAAAAATGTACATAAATATACATAAAATGTATATTATATAATTGATTAATAATTGTGCTGATTTTAATGTAAATATTATTCTCTTAACCTCTGTAAATGTTATACTGTGAAGTATAATTGTTGACTATTATTCCCAGTTTCTTCCTAGTTTCTTCCATTTCTTCCGCGTGTTTTCTTCCCTTTTCCCCCCATGTTTCTTCCCACAGAAGGGAAGAAATACGTTTCTTCCCGGAAGAAAGCCAACAACATTCACGATATTAAACAAACAGTGACAAAGCAACAATTGGAAAGTGACAAAATAATTCCCGATTGATGGGTGAAATATTCGCCAAACCTTGCCAGGATGATGATGATGATGATGATGATGATGATGATGATGATGATGATGATGATGATGATGATGATGATGATGATGATGATGATGATGATGATGATGATGATGAAATGGTTCACAAATAATATAAAATAAGAAGTAGACATAACCATTAATAACGAAATTAGGATTACTGCATTAAATTGACACAAACGGTAACGCTATATTAAATAGGGGAGACCAGGCCCATAGCCACACTGAGGCACACCGAGGCAGCTGCTGAAGCCAAAAAAAATAAATGAAAAATTAAATAAATAAAATGCAAAAATATCCCTTTGCTGTATAAAATGTTGACTGCTAGAGAGCTGAAAGGTCGGTACATAATTCTAGAACTCATTAAATCAGAAAACGCAGGAAATCGCTTCTATACCCCAACAATTTTAAGGGAGAACATGCCCCCAGACCCCTCCTAGATTGCCTCGGTTGAAATTTGCCTCTGGCTACGTACGGTACTGGAGACGCTATATTCGGTTATCTCATTTTCAAAAATATGGGAAAGTAACATTTAATTTGGTTATATCTCAATATCATTAATAGGGGAAAGTAGATCTAAAATTATATTCAGTTATGTCATTTTTAAAAATATTGGAATGCAAAATTATATACGGTTATGTCATTTTCAAATTATGTCATTTTTAAAAATAGGTCAAAGTAATGCAATTTATAATATCTGCGCTATTTTCAAAAATAAGGAGTGACTTATAATAATATTATTCTGTTAGAAATGTGTCATTCACTATTTCCATTTGATATTAGCGACAAGAATAAAAAGATAATCCACTGTTCAATGTCTAAAAATAGTTAAAAAGGAGTTTATTTTTCAATTTGAGCTTATTTTCTACCCTGAAAACTCTAATCTTGCAAAGCATAAATGGAAAAGCCTGTTGGTGGGTTATACATTGTTCTGCTAAAAAGTCAGTTTTTCTCCGGTATCAAATACTTTATACACTGCAAGAGGAATACTAACTCCTTGCCTCAGTGCTAAATCTATATTAAATGTGTGTGGTCCTCATTTCATACTGGTCCATCCACCTGAAGGCATTATAGAGAACAAACCTTACAGCTTTATGTGGTGGAAGAATACCTTGGGCACGAGCATTGTTTCAGGCATGGAACTGGTAGAGCAACCAACTTTCTATAAGACAGTTTGAAAGCTTCCTCACAAAAATGAATTTGATACCACTGACAGATACAATTTACAAACTTAATTAACGTTTCAATACAAATTTTTATACTTTATTTATTTTACAACGATTGCGAAGCAAGTTCTACCAACTTATATTAATCACTTTAGTTGGCGCGGATGAAAGCGTAAATGTGGTCATTCGTGTGGGAGGAAACCAGAGTACCCGGAGAAAACCCACATGTCCGATCTAGCGACCACCATTCCATCTCACATACTTCCCGGGCCAAGGATCGAACCCGGGTTGCATTGGTGAGAAGCAAGCGCGCTAACCACTGCACTAATCGGACAGCCTGCAAATACAAATTTGTTGATATATGATACGAACAGGTTTGCTAGGGCAACAATAGTACT
This sequence comes from Archivesica marissinica, assembly GCA_014843695.1. NCBI lineage: Eukaryota > Metazoa > Mollusca > Bivalvia > Venerida > Vesicomyidae > Archivesica > Archivesica marissinica. The sequence goes on along the minus strand of CM026396.1, from coordinate 22,538,439 downwards.
GGTATTTAATGTGACTATGACCCATATAACACAGAAGAACAAATAAAAAATCTGCGCATTATTTACATTTTGTGCATCGTCAATATTCTCTAACATTCAATCTGTCAGATGGTAGATATATAATAAAGTGCGAATAATAAACAAAAAAGAACTAAAAGAAACAACAACTTGACAACATTTATATTGTGCATAATCACCCTTCTTTTGATCAGACACCGGGTTATCACTTGGTTCTTCATTTATTGGCTCGGTCTTAATCTCGCTCTCACTATTATCTGCTGCTTTTATATCTTCTATAATATCATCATTACTGTTGCTATGAATACCATTTTGTTCTTTGTCGCTATGGTAACTATTTCCAGGTAAATCTTCTGCAATCTTTTCACTTATTGAGTCTCTTATCTTGCCCTTTTCTCTGACTTCACTCTTATTTGAATTTTCTTCAACTATTTCCTCTTCAATGTCTTCAGCTTTTGTTCTATCTGTGTACTCGCTAAAGATCTCTTCCTCTACTTCATTGCATGTGTCTTGGTTAGCAAAGTGACCATGTTCGTTGTCTTGGATATCTGGTTCATTGTCAACTGAACATTTTCTTTGTTTGTCACGCTCATTATATACTGTGTCAGTCTTTTCAGTCTGTTCTGCACCTTTTATATTCATGTTCCTCATTTCTTCACTTCTAGAACTTTTGCCACTATCTTTACCAGAATCTGATCCAGAACTGCTCTCTTTTTTACCGAAATCATTGTTGTTTTTCTCTGGTACCTTTGTTTCATTAACCTTACTATTTTGGTTCTTTAGTCTGTTGGATTTATGTGGAACAAATTTGTCTTTAACAACGTTACTCTTCACAGAGTTGCCTCCCTTCGATGTATCCTCATCTTCCACTTGAACAACCACATCCTTCTCAGATTCAAAATTCTCCTCTGATTGCATTAATAAGAGAATGATAGATGATGAAAAATGATCACAATTCACAAAGATAGCAACAAATGAGGCAAGGGATGAGTTGGTACCAAGAGCAATGGATGAGTTGGTACCAAGAGCAATGGATGAGATGGGTATCAAGAGCAATGGATGAGTTGATACTAAGAGCAAGGGTTGAGCTTGATACCAAGAGCAATGGATGAGATGGTACCAACAGCAATGGATGAGATGGTACCAACAGCAATGGATGAGCTGGTACTAAGAGCAATGAATGAGCTGGTACCAAGAGCAATGGATGAGATGGGTATCAAGAGCAATGGATGAGTTGATACTAAGAGCAAGGGTTGAGCTTGATACCAAGAGCAATGAATGAGATGGTACCAAGAGCAATGGATGAGCTGGTACTAAGAGCAATGAATGAGCTGGTACCAAGAGCAATGGATGAGATGGGTATCAAGAGCAATGGATGAGTTGATACTAAGAGCAAGGGTTTAGCTTGATACCAAGAGCAATGGATGAGATGGTACCAAGAGCAATGGATGAGCTGGTACTAAGAGCAATGAATGAGCTGGTACCAAGAGCAATGGATGAGATGGGTATCAAGAGCAATGGATGAGTTGATACTAAGAGCAAGGGTTGAGCTTGTTACCAAGAGCAATGGATGAGTTGGTACCAAGAGCAATGGATGAGCTGGTACTAAGAGCAATGAATGAGCTGGTACCAAGAGCAATGGATGAGATGGGTATCAAGAGCAATGGATGAGTTGATACTAAGAGCAAGGGTTGAGCTTGGTACCAAGAGCAATGGATGAGTTGGTACCAAGAGCAATGGATGACTTGGTACAAAGAGAAATGGATGAGTTGGTACAAAGAGCAATGGATGAGTTGGTACAAAGAGCAATGGATGAGTTGGTACAAAGAGCAATGAATGAGCTTGTACCAAGAGCAATGGATGAGTTGGTACAAAGAGCAATGGATGAGTTAGTACAAAGAGCAAGGGTTGAGCTTGGTACAAAGAGCAATGGATGAGTTGGTACAAAGAGCAATGAATGAGCTGGTACAAAGAGCAATGGATGAGCTGGTACAAAGAGCAATGGATGAGTTGGTACAAAGAGCAATGGATGAGTTGGTACAAAGAGCAATGAATGAGTTGGTACAAAGAGCAATGAATGAGCTGGTACAAAGAGCAATGAATGAGCTGGTACAAAGAGCAATGGATGAGTTGGTACCAAGAGCAATGGATAAGTTGGTACAAAGAGCAATGGATGAGTTGGTACAAAGAGCAATGGATGAGTTGGTACAAAGAGCAATGGATGAGTTGGTACCAAGAGCAATGGATGAGTTGGTACCAAGAGCAATGGATGAGTTGGTACCAACAATTAAGCAACCTAGATATACATAAATTGCTTTTTTAAATTGGATTCTGGTAGATTACACAAACCAAACTTTCAAGTTCGACAGAAATAGTAATGTTAAAGCGCTTTTTTTGTTTTGATTTCCGTGCCGAGGAGGACACAATATATATACATATTGTTAAATAAGACATGTAGAAACATAACAATTAATAATGTGAAATTAGACATATAGAGACAAAATAATTTGTAACACCATAATGTAAATGTTTTCAATATTACAATATGGTTATCAGCTTAGAGTATTTAATTTACGCATCAGCCACCTTTTCAAGCTCTTAATACATGTGCAAATATTTCAATCTTGACAATGGTGAAACCGAAACTGAAATGTTGCTTAATAATACATTATAGAATAACTGCACAAGTTTCTCTCTAGAATCTCCCATAGCTCTCCTATACTGGAGGATAATAAAGAATCTATCTATAAATCTCCCATAGCTCTCCTATACTGGAGGATAATAAAGAATCTATCTCTAAAATCTCGCATAGCTCTCCTATACTGGAGGATAATAAAGAATCTATCTCTAAAATCTCCCATAGCTCTCCTATACTGGAGGATAATAAAGAATCTATCTCTAAAATCTCACATAGCTCTCCTATACTGGAGGATAATAAAGAATCTATCTGTAAAATCCAGTTTTACAGGACAGTTTTATCATATACCTTCATCAGTTTTCCCCGATACATCTGATTCTTCTTTCTTTGGGGTAATTGGTGTTCTTGGGGTTCCTTCTACAGTAACTTCCTCTCCAGTGCCTTGTTTCTTGTTTTGAGAGGCATCTTTCTTTTTCACTTTGAGGCTTCGTGGCGGTGCCTGGCAACTCAACTTACACCTGTCATAGAAATGATGAGCAACTCATTGCATGTGGGATTTACTGCCAATCAACAATTTATTGCTCAGTTGTTTTAACGTTGATTAGATGCAGAGGAAACATGGTATTTATGATAACCCTTGAATATAGAAGATCTCGAGATGAATACGATTGAAACAGATGAAATACTTAGTGGAAAATATGACACGGATATTAGTAGGCCTACTTTATTAAGATAAATATATTCCTGTTAACAAAGTTGAAATTGAACTGTATGCGAGTGTCCCGTTTTTTATACTTGCTATGAGAATAACACATGATACAAATGATTTAAGGTTGTATATACGTAAATAGGCAGAAGTGAATTCGCGGTCCACTCGAATGTAGTCCCAATAACTAATATAGTTCATTTTTCTTTTTGGTCTTTGCATTTTCATGACAGGCAGCGTATAGTTTTTGTGTGTTTTTTGAGAAATAATGTGACTTGAGAAGACTTCAGACTAGATGACACGTAGAAAAGATGTGGTATAAGAATTCAGGCCATTGCAAACTGAAGGTTGGTATACTGTATTATGTGGCGGAGGAATACAGTGTATAAATACAGTGACGTTATTCACAGTTGACCACTGGCTATGTGAAATGTTATATTTTGAATATTCTTGCCGTATTCCAGGTTGATTTGAATACCTCTTCACAGTGGATATGGTATCAGAAGAAATGAAAGATTGGAAATATAAATGAACAGACCGTATGTTTTTACATTTTACTATGTATTTAATAGTCAATTTATTTGTTGTTTTACAACCTTAAAGCGACATTACATCGCAAAAAGCAAATAAAATGCATTCTTTTCACGAATAAATGCAATGCTACTACAATACTATACTATAATACTTCCGAATACATTCGAGCAATAACATTGAATCAATAAACAGTGTTTTTGTGGATTGAAAGTATGATTTCATATAATGGTCATCCATGCTCCTGAATTGACGTTTGTTTTGTTATCGGAGTCAATACTAAACGCGAGATAATGTCGTTTAGAGATCATTTAACTAAGAATAGTCTACAAATATATAGGTACAAATGTGAGATATAGCGGTAAATCTGTACCATAAATCGTGTTATTCAGGATACACTAGTTGTATTACGCATGGATGTTTACATTATTTTGTTATGTCAACAAGCGGCGTATACCATGTTTGTTTATTAGTTGAAATACTCAGTATTTGAGGCAAATATTTGGAAATAAATTATACCATGTAAAAGGAAAATACATTCTGTAGAAATTTATGTTTTCACTGATGTAGTGTCGCTTTAAGCTCTTTGCTATTTGGGATTTATTAAGTGGATGGATGTATGAAACCTGAGGCTTTCAGCAATAAATACATGATCTGTATATTTTATGTGTGTATATATTTTGGCTGTTCTCTGCTAGCGACGATTTATTTCAGGGAGTGGTGATGGGTGTGGCTGGCTGGGGAACTTTGTACGATGGGGGCACTTTATTGGAGTAGCTATAATCAATTGCATTTCTTAATCCCTTTTTTGTTTGTATTGTTAGTTGTTGTTTTGGTTCTAAATTCTTGTTATCTATATTTGCTAATTTTCTTAATAATCATCAATTTTAGTATTTGCGCGACTCATATATTCAGTCACTTTGTTACAATCTAGTATTTTGGGGAGGGCAGTAACTAATGTTGTTAAAACTTGTGTCCCAACCCAATTGCTTCAACATTTATTGACAGTTCTTGTGCACATTAATGACACAAATCGTATATACTATGCATAAGTATACAAGTGTGTTCATTTGTTTTGTTCTGTACATTATATATATAGAATGAATGCAATAAAATATGATTAAACTACTAAGTGGATGGAACTAGATACAAAATTGTCACTGATGAAAACCCCTCCATTGACAAACCACAAGGAAATGCTCAAAAATGATTGGGGATACTAATTTGCATACGATGTGCTATTTTTAGAACTTATTTATATTACGATAACGTGACTAGAATTCAAGCAGCTACAGAAAAAGCCTAACGATCATTGGCCTCATTTGGGAAAACATTCTTCTAAAAATGACAAGGATAGTCATTAAAGATTTTTATTGTTTCAAAACAAGTTAAAATGCCTTTGATTTCATTTGCTTACTGAAACATGGTGGTGGTTTATGTTTATTTATCGTCGCTACCGGTTGCCCATATGAGTGACGCCTCCTGAAGAGAATAGTAATTTTAGATTTGTGGAGGATAATGCAATGATACAGACAGAGACCCATATGCATTCCAATACAACAAAACTATCTTTACTGTGATAGTTAGTACAATGAAACATAAAATATAAGCAACTTGCCTTCAGTTATTTTGTAGCTCTCCAGCTATTGGAGGAAGACCGCAGGTGCCCCTCCGAACAGAAACCTTGGCAGAACCTTCAGCAAGATAGCTGGATATCTTACTGACATGATGAAAGTATTCGTTGACCCAAAGTGATAGTCGAACCTTAACTTGCATAGAAATATATACACATAAACTTACTTGTAACACGGTGTAGCACCATTTATTCCTGTCAGACTGAAGTGTCCCATCTTGCCGCCAAGCTTCACACCCACAACGTGCTTGTATTCACAGCATGTGCTGATTCTGCAATCCACACTTCCGTCAATGTACATCGTCAGACTGAACGGGTAGCCACGATGACGACGGGAAATGAACGAAAAAGCACCTGAAAGTATCGGTTCTGATTAATTAAATTCATATTACTGATTAGAATGAGAATTACGCTGAATGCACGTGGCCCGTTGTTCCTTCGATTGTAATAAAAAAGTTTATACAAATTTACTTGAGCTCAATTGTGATTTAAGTTAAGATGGAATCGCTCTCGAGACCTCATTCCTGATGGAATCCATCACAATGAGGGAGAGAGAAGATGCAATGTGGAATTTAAATACCTTGCCTAATGACATAATAGTAATGGCTCCAGCGTGGCACAAACTACGGGCCTTTCGTACTTAGCTAGTAGATCAGAATAGCTAAGATCGGGCCGATACGAAATCCAAGATGATATTCATGCTGGTTGTATTTAAAATCTATTTTCTATTTTCGATTTCCATTTGAGAACAGCAGGTGAGTGACTATAGACCATTTTAATAGTCTCCTTGTTTAACTCACTCAACAACACCATAGACCTCTAAATAGGCTTACAAAAAGTGTAGATCCAGATGAGCCGGCTCGTAGCGAGCCGTATCATCAGGATCTGCACTTTTTGCAAGTAATATTACTATTTTTAGACAAAATTACCTATTTTGATAAAATAGTCCAAATGTAATTTTTTTATTAATTTCTTTGTCTAAATATATCGTGCACTAGTCCATGTCAGTTACTTGGTGTTGAATGGGTGAACTTCCTACTTGATCCTTTGCATATCATATGTATATCATTGTATGTTATATGTGATATATGTCTTGCTATAAACACTATTTAACCCTTTCCCTCATAGAAGCACCTCTTGACGCCATTACCAATATGACATACATTGACAATGTAGTAGCCAAACCAATGTTCATAAACCCTTTCCCTCATAGAAGCACCTCCTGACGCCATTACCAATATGACATACATTGACAATGTAGTAGCCAAACCAATGTTCATAATAAACCCTTTCCCTCATAGAAGCACCTCTTGACGCCATTACCAATATGACATACATTGACAATGTAGTAGCCAAACCCAATGTTCATAATAAACCCTTTCCCTCATAGAAGCACCTCTTGACGCCATTACCAATATGACATACATTGACAATGTAGTAGCCAAACCAATGTTCCTAACCCTTTCCCTCATAGAAGCACCTCTTGACGCCATTACCAATATGACATACATTGACAATGTAGTAGCCAAACCAATGTTCATAATAAACCCTTTCCCTCATAGAAACACCTCTCGACGCCATTACCAATATGACATACATTGACAATGTAGTAGCCAAACCAATGTTCATAATAAAGGCCAGAATCTCATGTAGTCCCAGTAATATCTATGGAGGTGGGACAGATATGGCGACTACTTATCCACTGCATGATAGCTAAATGGCTGTCGTTTGTATGGAGATATAATAGTATATTAACTTAAATCTCTATGTAGTCCCAGTAATATCAATGGAGGTGGGACAGATATGGCGACTACTTATCCACTGCATGATAGCTAAATGGCTGTCGTTTGTATGGAGATATAATAGTATATTAACCTAAATCTCTATGAAGGAAAGGGTTAAACCAACTCCACACACATGAAGCGAACGCGCTACCACTGCGCTATCACGACTTGTTAAATGGTTCATTGAAGAAGAATGCACGTAGATTATAAATATAAGTTGATAAATTAGACTTACTGCCTGCTTGCAGTCTCTCTTTAAACACTGGTAGTGTGTTACCCCCACAATGCTGCTGTTCTATGCTGACCTCCTGGGTGGGGTCAAACTGGTCTCGGGGTAGAGTGAGATTGTGACCGTGGTACTTCATTGTGATCTCACACAGTGTCTGCACCTCGCCCTGGTGCATCATGGCCGGCTCCGAACGATGCAGCATGAGGGCTCCCTGGAAATTAATAAAATTAACACACTGTATCAATCAGTATACAATTTACTTATCGCATCATTATTGTGAACAATTAACCCTTTGCACGCCAGCAGAAGATAAAATCACTTTTTCAAGCAGCATAGAGCCAGATCAGACGACACGGCACATAATGTGCCATCTGATCAAACTCAATACTGTTTGCTATTCGGATAGTGGGGCTAAAACACCTGAATGAATAGCAAACAACATAGATCCTGTTCAGATGCAGCGCTACCATGTGGCTGATCTGGATCTATGTTGTTTGCAAATGTGATTTTATTTACTCAGCAGGAAAAGGGTTAAAGCAGCATAAAATCACAATAAAGATATTTAAAGATTATTTTCGGATTATTCTACTTTCAATTTTATGAATTTGTACATCGCAATTTCACTCTTTACTGATTGGAAAGTGAACCTATTCAATGCCAAGTAACTGACATGGACTGGTCCACGATAATGTTTAGACCAATAAATTAATAAGAAAATTACATTTGGACCAGTTCATTTATCAAAATGTGTAATTTTGTCTAAATAATAGTAATATTACTGGCAAAAAGTGTAGATCCTGATGAGATGGCTCGTCTGGATGTACACTTTTTGTAAGCCTATTTAGAGGTCTGTAGTGTTGAAAAGGTTAATAGATATATTAATTCTAAAGTGTGCATAGCATCAATGCTATTATACCTGAACAAATTGTTTTGTTTGATGCAAGTTTATACCACTTTGACATTTTGTGCTATACTATGCTATATACACGCAATGCTGTTACAAAAAATGTTATATAGTCGTGGAAAATCCATAATGATTTTACTTTCTAGTCAAAATGTTATAATTCAGAGTGTGTTTTTACGTTTATTAATCGTCACTACCGGTTGCCCATATGAGCGACGCCTCCTGAAGAGATTAGTCATTTTAGATTTTGCAGGATAGTGCAATGATACAGACAGAGACCCATTCCAGAGTCTCCTCTGGTTCTTTTACGTGCACGTTGTAAAGCACCGAAGCAAGACCTCGGTTTAAAGTCCCAACTGAAAGACTGTTAATTTTATTATGGTCAGATGGGGGGATCGGACCTGCGATCCCTGGATTACCAGTCCAGCGTGTTGCAGGACTACAGATCCGTCAGAAATAGAATGCAACAATTAACACTTTTATCCTGGAATGAACATATATATAGTCTACATCCGCTATGTCAAAGTCGGTTATGTCAAATTGTCTGGTTATCTCGAGGTCGGGTCAAAGTCCCGTTTCAGACACTGTCATCTTACATATAACTGGCTCCATTTATATCGTATTTCGTTAAGTCAAATTTTTCGTCATATCAAATTTATTAGCAACAAGCAGCTACTTGCACACACTCGTGTGTTAGCAACAAGCAGCAACTTGCACACACTCGTGTGTTAGCAACAAGCAGCAACTTGCACACGAGTGTGTGTGAGCAACAAGCAGCTACTTGCACACACTCATGTGTTAGCACAAACAGCTACTTGCACACACTTGTGTGTTAGCAACAAGCAGCTACTTGCACACACTCTAGCAACAAGCAGCTACTTGCACACACTCTAGCAACAAGCAGCTACTTGCACACACTCTAGCAACAAGCAGCAACTTGCACACACTCGTGTGTTTGCAACAAGCAGCTACTTGCCTTGCACACACTCTAGCAACAAGCAGCTACTTGCACACACTCGTGTGTTAGCAACAAACAGCTACTTGCACACACTCTAGCAACAAGCAGCTACTTGCACACACTCGTGTGTTAGCAACAAGCAGCTACTTGCACACACTTGTGTGTTAGCAACAAGCAGCTACTTGCACACACTCGTGTGTTAGCACAAGCAGCTACTTGCACACACTCGTGTGTTAGCAACAAGCAGCTACTTGCACACACTTGTGTGTTAGCAACAAGCAGCTACTTGCACACACTTGTGTGTTAGCAACAAGCAGCTACTTGCACACACTCGTGTGTTAGCACAAACAGCTACTTGCACACACTCGTGTGTTAGCAACAAGCAGCTACTTGCACACACTCTAGCAACAAGCAGCTACTTGCACACACTCTAGCAACAAGCAGCTACTTGCACACACTCGTGTGTTAGCAACAAGCAGCTACTTGCCTTGCACACACTCTAGCAACAAACAGCTACTTGCACACACTCGTGTGTTAGCAACAAACAGCTACTTGCACACACTCTAGCAACAAGCAGCTACTTGCACACACTCGTGTGTTAGCAACAAGCAGCTACTTGCACACACTTGTGTGTTAGCAACAAGCAGCTACTTGCACACACTCGTGTGTTAGCACAAACAGCTACTTGCACACACTTGTGTGTTAGCAACAAGCAGCTACTTGCACACACTCGTGTGTTGCAACAAGCAGCTACTTGCACACACTCGTGTGTTAGCAACAAGCAGCTACTCGCACACACTCGTGTGTTAGCAACAAGCAGCTACTTGCACACACTCTAGCAACAAGCAGCTACTTGCACACACTCGTGTGTTAGCAACAAACAGCTACTTGCACACACTCGTGTGTTAGCAACAAGCAGCTACTTGCACACACTCGTGTGTTAGCAACAAGCAGCTACTTGCACACACTTGTGTGTTAGCAACAAGCAGCTACTTGCACACACTCGTGTGTTAGCAACAAGCAGCTACTCGCACACACTCGTGTGTTAGCAACAAGCAGCTACTTGCACACACTCGTGTGTTAGCAACAAGCAGCTACTTGCACACACTCGTGTGTTAGCAACAAACAGCTACTTGCACACACTCATGTGTTAGCAAGAAGCAGCTACTTGCACACACTTGTGTGTTAGCAACAAGTAACTACTTGCACACACTCTAGCAACAAGCAGCTACTTGCACACACTCTAGCAACAAACAGCTACTTGCACACACTCGTGTGTTAGCAACAAACAGCTACTTGCACACACTCGTGTGTTAGCAACAAGCAGCTACTTGCACACACTCTAGCAACAAGCAGCTACTTGCACACACTTGTGTGTTAGCAACAAGTAGCTACTTGCACACACTCTAGCAACAAGCAGCTACTGGCACACACTCGCATTAATTAATCCCCTTGAAAATTCAGTATGATGGGGCAGCTGTTATTAGTAGTTTCTAACACTTAAACAGTAAACCTCATCATTCTTGATGTCAAGTAAATATTGTAGCAGTAAACCCCACAATACTCGATTACGTGTAAATAATGTCCTAAAAAAAACAGGAAGATTTTGATCGGATGAAAGTTATTGTTTTAAACAGCAAACCACTTCAAATTTTAATATATCTGAAACAGCAAGGAAATCTACTATGGTTATTGAGTCAGCTATGTGCAATACCAGCAACCACCAAAAGATGTTGCAAGGCAACTTTATATTTACTCCATTATCAATTTTTCTGACCTTGTGCAAGTTTTTCATTGAAGATAAATGTTATCTTATTGTGTTTCATGGAGATGTCAGTTTTTTACACCTAATTTATTCATAAAAAAACATTTGTTAACAAATTAGGTGTAGAGAACTGACAGTTCATACCTCAATGAAACGCATGAAAAAGGATATACAATTGTTATAATTACAATGAAAAATGTTACAAATTACAAAGTTTTCTTTTTGATACGCCAACATTTGCGAACAGTTTATACAAATTTATCGATTGCGAAACAAGTTCTTACAACCTATATTAATCACTCTCGAGACCTCATTCCTAATGGAATCCATCGCCACGAGTTAGAGAGAAGAGGCAATTTAAATGTCTTGCCTAAGGGAACAATCGTATCGGCTCCAGCGGGGCTCAAACTACGGGCCTTTCACACCTGAAGCTAACGTGCTACCACTGCGCTATCATGACGTTCCACTGTTATTTATTTTGAAATAGATTTATAATTGCAAAGAATGCAACGAATGAAATATTTACCAATGTATTTTTTTTGGGGGTACAGAATCATTTAAGCTGTCACGTAAATATAGTGTTTGAACAGACTATATTTCTGCGCAGTCAACATTTAATAATCACCGTGAATACTTAGAGAACAGAATCATTTTGCCGTTCAGCGGGTTATGAACGACGCTCACATGGGCTGAATCGGCTAATCAGAATATTGCAAAGAAGTTGTAATTATTATGTAACATTTCAGAACATTTTCACCAACCATGCTAAGAAGAAATGATGGAAAATTCATGTATATAAAGTCAAGATACATATTAATTAGTATTCAGCAAATTGTCTTCAACATCACTTTTACACAATTGGTCTAAATCTAAATCCAAAAAAGCACAAAACAGCATGTCTGATAATGGTGGTAATTGGTGTTGCAAATGGTGTAAGAACTAACAGGGTAGATAACTCACTTCACTAACATCACTATGTGGACTTTCTAGATCACTCTGTGCAAAGTGTAAAATTGTGGGAAAAAAACATTAGTAGATGCATAATATATATATATATGTTTGAACAGGGCTGCTAAAATTTTCCAAACCAAATTGATCAGGCCTACACTCAGCCGTTTCCCTTACCTTCAATATTTTACGTTACCCCACCCCCTACTGAATAACAATGACACTCATGATACACAATGGCATTTAACAGCTGGCTTTGATTGGCTAATACTTAACCTGCCAATCACGACAAAATTCGCTTTTGCAAACAGCATAGAGCCAGATCAGACAGCACAAACGTGCACAAAACGTGCCGCCTGATCTGGCTATGTGTATGCTGTTTACTATTCGGATAGTCAAGCTAAAACACTGATGACATTCTTCATAATTCTAGGGAATCATTTTTGAATAATTTTTAGCTTAGAATTTGTCTGAGATAAAATTGATCCATTTGTGTTTTTTTACGTTTATTTATCGTCGCTACCGGTTGCCCATATGAGCGACGCCTCCTGAAGAGATTAGTCATTTTAGATTTTGGAGGATAGTGCATGATACAGACAGAGACCCATTCCTCTGTTTCTTTTACGTGCACAGTGTAAAGCACCGACACGAGACCTCGGTTTAACGTCCCATCTGAAAGACTGTTAATTTTATTATGGTCAGACGGGGGATCGAACCTGCGATTGATCCATGACCGACAGGCCACCATTTGTAGCAGCTCTGCATTCGAATGATTTATATTTATGTATGAATGGTAGCAAATTGAAAGAATGTCAAATGAATACATATTTTATGGTACGAAATGAAATGATATATTCTATGCTCAAGACGTCTAAAATATAACGGAATTCTATTCTAACTAATAAGTGACATCATTGACTTTTTATTGCCTCCCGAATATATCGTCCTTTCAGTTGGAATCCTTTGTTTTTACTGTTATTCCCTAACCAGATGTTGCGGTATGATACTTGTGATTTTATCAAAATCATGTTAATTAATTGATAACAAATCTTTACAGATACAACACACATTGGATTATGCTGTGGGATATCTGTCGATATATATTATAGTAATTTAATAATTATAAGATGAGAAAGTGGACGAAAATTGATAACATGTTGTGCAAAGGAAACAACGATAAAAACAGAGGAAACCACTTAATAGGACATGCAGTCTACATCCGTATGTCGAATTCCGTCGGACCGAACAAAAACGTCGATATATTAACATAGCCAGTTATATGTACAATGATAGTGTCTGAAACGGGACTTTGATCCAACTTCGAGATAACCGGAGAATTCGACATAACCGACTTTGACATAGCGGATGTAGACTGTATATATTTTTAGGGAGTATTCAGGGGCAGTAACTCACAGATGTCTCTCATACTAACCTATTAATTTACATAAACTTTGGATATGATCGTTTAGGGAGCTCGAGTAACATGTTATATAACGGGTGACACATAAAGGCAGTTCAAAAGTCTACTAGTGAATTAAGGAACTACTATTGGAGAGCTTGACATATTCTGGCTTCAATTTTAAACTTTATTTATTTTACGATTGCGAAGCAAGTTTCAACAACTTATATTAATCACTTTCGCTGGCGCGTTTGAAAGCGTATATGTTGTCATTTGTGTGGGAGGAAACCGGAGTACCCAGAGAAAACCCACCTGTCGGATCTGGCGACAACCGTACCATCTCACATACTTATCGAAGGATCGAACACTGGATGCATTGGTGAGAAGCAAGCACGCTAACCACTGCACTAATCGGACAACCCGCTATTTAATGAGAGGTCCAAACACTTTGTCAATCTCCATTGAACACATAATTTATTTTTCGAAATTACTCTCAGTTTCAGTTGGGTTTTAACCCATTCAACACCAAGTAACTGACATAGACTGGTGCATGATATTTTTTAGACCAATAAATTAATAATTGGACGAGTTCATTTAACAAAAATGGGTAATTTTGTCTAAAAATAGTAATATTACTGGCAAAAAGTGCAGATCCTGATGAGACGGCTCATCATGAGCCGGCTCATCTGGGACTACACTTTTTGTAAGCCTATTTAGAGGTCTGTAGTGTTGAAAGGGTTACGAGTAAGTTAATTTATTAAGCAAACAACTCGCTTTTATGCCAAACTGGTTTCAAACTGGTTTCAAACTGGTCCAGATAAGACTTGATCCAGAATGAACACTGAAGACAGCAAGTTTAAAAATTGAAAGCCAGAGATGATCAAACTTTCCAAAAACAAGGTTCAAGCGGGTGGAAGGAATGTAATGGTTTAGATATATACTTCCACTGTTGAGGGATCTTTCTGGGACCTCTCCCCGGAATCGCTCTGGAATTTACGGAGAATACACAGGGATACATTGGAAATGATCATGTGCAAAAAGCTAAAGAAAGAATAGAAGTCGTGGAATTAAAAGAGACAATGAGATAGGGTAGTGAATGCTATAAATAGCTAGTAGCTAGCAATAATGAGGTATTCCACAGGGTAGTGATGCCCATAATTGGCCAAATAAATAGATAGTAGCTAGCAATAATGAGGTATTCCACAGGGTAGTGATGCCCATAATTGGCCAAATAAATAGCTAGTAGCTAGCAATAATGAGGTATTCCACAGGGTAGTGATGCCCATAATTGGCCAAATAAATAGCTAGTAGCTAGCAATAATGAGGTATTCCACAGGGTAGTGATGCCCATAATTGGCCAAATAAATAGCTAGTAGCTAGCAATAATGAGGTATTCCACAGGGTAGTGATGCCCATAATTGGCCAAATAAATAGCTAGTAGCTAGCAATAATGAGGTATTCCACAGGGTAGTGATGCCCATAATTGGCCAAATAAATAGCTAGTAGCTAGCAATAATGAGGTATTCCACAGGGTAGTGATGCCCATAATTGGCCAAATAAATAGCTAGTAGCTAGCAATAATGAGGTATTCCACAGGGTAGTGATGCCCATAATTGGCCAAATAAATAGCTAGTAGCTAGCAATAATGAGGTATTCCACAGGGTAGTGATGCCCATAATTGGCCAAATATATAGCTAGTAGCTAGCAATAATGAGGTATTCCACAGGGTAGTGATGCCCATAATTGGCCAAATATATAGCTAGTAGCTAGCAATAATGAGGTATTCCACAGGGTAGTGATGCCCATAATGGGCCAAATATATAGCTAGTAGCTAGCAATAATGAGGTATTCCACAGGGTAGTGATGCCCATAATGGGCCAAATATATAGCTAGCAATGATTTGTTTTCTACCTACCACAAGCAACATGTGTGCAATACATTTTGCATGAATGATACATGTAAACAAAGCTCATTCTAGATGGCGACTTGGGCCAAATAGTCGCCTAAATGACCCTGACTTCGCCCCCTGGGGGCCCCACTTCTCCCTAAAAAAAATTTGTTTTAAATTTTCGTACACATTTTTGTCCAGTAAACTACCGGTACACTGACCAATTAGAAAGCACTCGTATTCAAGTGTTGTTCAACACCAAGTAACTGACATGGACTGGTCTTATATTTTTAGACCAATAAATTAATAACAAAATTACATTTGGATCAGTTCATTTATCAAAATGGGTAATTTTTTTCTAAAAATAGTTATATTACTTGAAAAAAGTGCAGATCCTGATGAGACGGCTCGTCACGAGCCGGCTCATCTGGATCTACACTTTTTTGTAAGCCAATTTAGAGGTCTGTGGTGTTGAAAGGGTTAACCCTATTTTGTTAAGGACGAGATTGTGCGTTTTCTCAAGACACTACAATTATACAATGAAACCCCTCTAATCTGGAACTCCTTTTGGTCCCAAATCTTTTCCGTCTTTATTCATTGCATTAAAAAAACCTCTGTAAACTGGAATCCCTCTTTTCAGAATACCAAACAAATTTTTAAAAATATACATGTACCGGTATGTATATTTTCAACTGTAATTTACAGTAAACCGAATATTGTCATGTCTAAATTATTATTATTGCTATTTTTTTTACCTATTGTATTAGTTATAAAAATTTAATTAGCTTGATTGCGAAACAAGTTCCTACAACATAATTATGTTTAATCACCCGTGAGACCTCATTCCTGATGGAATCCATCGACAGGAGGGAGAGAGAAGAAGCAACATGGAATTTAAGTGCCTTGCCTAAGAACACTACCACCGTGGTTCTTTTTAAACTTTATTTATTGTACAACAATTGCGAAGCAAGTTTTAAAAACTTATATTAATAAACTTATATTAATCACTCTCGTTGGTGCGGATAAAAGTAAATGTGGTCATGCGTGTGTGCGGAAACCATAGTACCCGGCGAAAATCCACCTGTCCGATCTGGCGACCACCGTACTATCTCACATTCCTGGTCCAAGGATCGAACCCGGGTTGCATTGGTGAGAAGCAAGCGGTTCCGGTGGGGCTCAAACTAACAACTTCTAGATTACGAATATGAATTAATTTATTGATTCCATTTAATCTTCGACCACTGCTGAGTAATTCAACATGTAGCCATGTAGATTGTCGCGAGCCGGCTCATCTGGATCTACGCTTTTTGCAAGCCTATTTAGAGGTCTGTAGTGTTGAAAGGGTTAAACACTGGCAATGTTTAACTGTTATTTTAACCGCTAGTGTGCAAAGAGTTAATGACAAAAGTTTGGTTACGAGTCCAACGTAGAATCCATTATACTACAGAGTCCACAGATAATCACTATACTGGACATACATATTAATTCGAAAATGGTCCCAGCTTCTAAAAGCGCTGTTATGATTGTGCCCTTAGGCAAGCATTTAAATTCCATGTTGCCTCTTCTCTCTCCCTCGTGGCGATGGATTTCCACCAGAAATGAGGTCTCGAGAGTGATTAATATAAGTTGTAAGAACTTGTTTCGCAATCAAGCTATAATAAAACTGTATAAACTGAAAGTGCTATGACAATAAGAAACTTCTTTGAAGTGGAGAAATAATGGGAATGGTACTATGAAACATTCTCCCTGAAGATACACATTCTCCCTGAAGACAAACAGAAGACAAACATTCTCCCTGAAGACAAAACATTCTCCCTGAAGACAAACATAAGACAAACATTCTCCCTGAAGACACACAGAAGACAATCATTCTCCCTGAAGACAAACAGAAGACAAACATTCTCCCTGAAGACAAACAGAAGACAAACATTCTCCCTGAAGACAAACAGAAGACAATCATTCTCCCTGAAGACAAACATTCTCCCTGAAGACAAACATAAGACAATCATTCTCCCTGAAGACAAACATTCTCCCTGAAGACAATCATTCTCCCTGAAGACAATCATTCTCCCTGAAGACAAACATTCTCCCTGAAGACAATCATTCTCCCTGAAGACAAACATCATTCTCCCTGAAGACAAACATAAGACAAACATTCTCCCTGAAGACAAACATAAGACAATCATTCTCCCTGAAGACAAACATTCTCCCTGAAGACAAACATAAGACAAACATTCTCCCTGAAGACAAACAGAAGACAATCATTCTCCCTGAAGACAAACATTCTCCCTGAAGACAAACATAAGACAATCATTCTCCCTGAAGACAACATTCTCCCTGAAGACAATCATTCTCCCTGAAGACAATCATTCTCCCTGATGACAAACATTCTCCCTGAAGACAATCATTCTCCCTGAAGACAATCATTCTCCCTGAAGACAAACATAAGACAAACATTCTCCCTGAAGACAAACAGAAGACAAACATTCTCCCTGAAGACAAACATTCTCCCTGAAGACAAACAATCTCCCTGAAGACAAACAATCTCCCTGATGACAAACATTCTCCCTGAAGACAATCGTTCTCCCTGAAGACAATCATTCTCCCTGAAGACAAACATTCTCCCTGAAGACAAACATTCTCCCTGAAGACAAACAATCTCCCTGAAGACAAACATTCTTCCTGAAGACAAACAATCTCCCTGATGACAAACATTCTTCCTGAAGAAATCTCCCTGAAGACAAACATTCTTCCTGAAGACAAACATTCTCCCTGAAGACAAACATTCTCCCTGAAGACAAACATTCTTCCTGAAGAAATCTCCCTGAAGACAAACATTCTTCCTGAAGACAAACATTCTTCCTGAAGAAATCTCCCTGAAGACAAACATTCTTCCTGAAGAAATCTTCCTGAAGACAAACATTCTTCCTGAAGACAAACATTCTTCCTGAAGAAATCTTCCTGAAGACAAACATTCTCCCTGAAGACAAACATTCTTCCTGAAGAAATCTTCCTGAAGACAAACATTCTCCCTGAAGACAAACATTCTCCCTGAAGACAAACATTCTTCCTGAAGAAATCTCCCTGAAGACAAACATTCTTCCTGAAGAAATCTCCATGAAGACAAACATTCTTCCTGAAGAAATCTCCCTGAAGACAAACATTCTTCCTGAAGAAATCTTCCTGAAGACAAACATTCTACCTGAAGACAAACATTCTTCCTGAAGAAATCTTCCTGAAGACAAACATTCTCCCTGAAGACAAACATTCTTCCTGAAGAAATCTCCCTGAAGACAAACATTCTCCCTGAAGACAAACATTCTCCCTGAAGACAAACATTCCACAATATAACATTAATATACCGGTACATACCCGTACTCCATGCCTCTTGCTACTAATATCAGGTCGTGCCGACATTCTGGCTGATCGCCGTGGTGACCGGGCTGAGCTTACGCGTTGTTTTCTAGGTGGCTGTGGTATCTGGGACAACAGGTAGGGAGACATGGTCCCTTCACGACCCCTCTCGGCCTTCGATAGCTTTAGGGCATACTGCTGAAGTGCTTCTGAATCCAACTGTAAATTGTAAGATGGAAGCCATTGTACTCGGGGTATCCATGTGTTATGTTTTCTTGACAAGAATTGTCAATTGAAGGACTGATGTGCTATGCACAGTGTTCCCTATGTCTGATTTTTTGTCTGCGCCACTTCTGTCGACAATTGAAAAAAAACTGAAGCAAATTTGAAAACCTTGGAGTCGACTAAGAATCATATAGTTTATTATTTGAAACAATGTATTTAATAAAACATGTTGTGCCAAAAAACGAAGAAAAAAAAGTTATGCCAAATATTTTAGACAATTCATAATATTTCGCGCCAGTCTTAGTTTTTTGTCGCCATTGGCGACCGACAGCGGGAACCCTGATATAGTACATTTCTATGTGCTATTCCTATGTGGAAAATCGGCTACAGGCAGCTGTTGGGGTACTAGTCCTCAAATCGGCTACAGGCAGCTGTGGGGTACTAGTCCTGCAAATCGGCTACCAGCTGTTGGGTACTAGTCCTCAAATCGGCTACAGGCAGCTGTTGGGGTACTAGTCCTGCAAATCGGCTACAGGCAGCTGTTGGGGTACTAGTCCTGCAAATCGGCTACCAGCTGTTGGGGTACTAGTCCTGCAAATCGGCTACAGGCAGCTGTTGGGGTACTAGTCCTGCAAATCGGCTACAGGCAGCTGTTGGGGTACTAGTCCTGCTAATCGGCTACAGGCAGCTGTTGGGGTACTAGTCCTGCTACTCTGATGTCAGATTAGTGCAGGGGTTAATTAGCATGCTGGCTTCTCACCAATGCAAACCGGATTCAATACTCGGACATACCAGGAAGTATGCGAGACGGTACGGTGGTCACCAGGTGGGTTTTCTCTGGATACTCCGGTTTCCTCCCACATGAATTACCACATATAAGTTTCATTTGTGCCAACATGTGCGATTAATATAAGTTGTCAAAGCATGTTTCGCACTCGTAAATTAAGTAAAGTCTATACTTAAAACTTCAGATGCTGTGACACAGGTCACAACGTTCAAACCGTTTTTACTGGCACACACAATAATAAAGCTACAGGCCCCTGAAGAATGCTACACGAAGCATGGATATATCTTTACACGACACAATATGCATGTACTCAACTACTCAATCCAATAGAGCTATAGACACAAGTGCTCGTCCCGGCCCAACATTTAACATTTTAGGGTAGACTGTCGGTCCGAGAGTGATGAAGGAGGGAGGGTAGGGAATACATGTGTAATACTTACTGAATATAAATCCTTACATCTAGCTGGGTAGACTGTCGGTCCGAGAGGGATGAAGGAGGGAGGGGGTAGGGAATACATGTGTAATACTTACTGAATATAAATCCTTACATCTAGCAGGGTAGACTGTCGGTCCGAGAGTGATTAGGAGGGAGGGGTGGAGGGTAGACTGTCGGTCCGAGAGGGATGAAGGAGGGAGGGGGTAGGGAATACATGTGTAATACTTACTGAATATAAATCCTTACATCTAGCTGGGTAGACTGTCGGTCCAAGAGGGATGAAGGAGGGAGGGGGTAGGAAATACATGTGTAATACTTACTGAATATAAATCCTTACATCTAGCTGGGTAGACTGTCGGTCCAAGAGGGATGAAGGAGGGAGGGGGTAGGAAATACATGTGTAATACTTACTGAATATAAATCCTTACATCTAGCTGGGTAGACTGTCGGTCCAAGAGGGATGAAGGAGGGAGGGGGTAGGAAATACATGTGTAATACTTACTGAATATAAATCCTTACATCTAGCTGGGTAGACTGTCGGTCCAAGAGGGATGAAGGAGGGAGGGGGTAGGAAATACATGTGTAATACTTACTGAATATAAATCCTTACATCTAGCAGGGTAGACTGTCGGTCCGAGAGGATGGAGGGAGGGGGTAGAATACATGTGTATACTTACTGAATATAATCCTTACATTAGCGGGTAGACTGTCGGTCCAAGAGGGATGAAGGAGGGAGGGGGTAGGAAATACATGTGTAATACTTACTGAATATAAATCCTTACATCTAGCTGGGTAGACTGTCGGTCCAAGAGGGATGAAGGAGGGAGGGGGTAGGAAATACATGTGTAATACTTACTGAATATAAATCCTTACATCTAGCTGGGTAGACTGTCGGTCCAAGAGGGATAAGGAGGGAGGGGGTAGGAAATACATGTGTAATACTTACTGAATATAAATCCTTACATCTAGCTGGGTAGACTGTCGGTCCAAGAGGGATGAAGGAGGGAGGGGGTAGGAAATACATGTGTAATACTTACTGAATATAAATCCTTACATCTAGCTGGGTAGACTGTCGGTCCAAGAGGGATGAAGGAGGGAGGGGGTAGGAAATACATGTGTAATACTTACTGAATATAAATCCTTACATCTAGCAGGGTAGACTGTCGGTCCGAGAGTGATATAGGAGGGAGGGGGTAGGAAATACATGTGTAATACTTACTGAATATAAATCCTTACATCTAGCAGGGTAGACTGTCGGTCCGAGAGTGATATAGGAGGGAGGGGGTAGGAAATACATGTGTAATACTTACTGAATATAAATCCTTACATCTAGCAGGGTAGACTGTCGGTCCGAGAGTGATATAGGAGGGAGGGGGTAGGGAATACATGTGTAATACTTACTGAATATAAATCCTTACATCTAGCAGGGTAGACTGTCGGTCCAAGAGGGATGAAGGAGGGAGGGGGTAGGAAATACATGTGTAATACTTACTGAATATAAATCCTTACATCTAGCAGGGTAGACTGTCGGTCCGAGAGGGATAAAGGAGGGAGGGGGTAGGGAATACATGTGTAATACTTACTGAATATAAATCCTTACATCTAGCAGGGTAGACTGTCGGTCCAAGAGGGATGAAGGAGGGAGGGGGTAGGAAATACATGTGTAATACTTACTGAATATAAATCCTTACATCTAGCTGGGTAGACTGTCGGTCCAAGAGGGATGAAGGAGGGAGGGGGTAGGAAATACATGTGTAATACTTACTGAATATAAATCCTTACATCTAGCTGGGTAGACTGTCGGTCCAAGAGGGATGAAGGAGGGAGGGGGTAGGAAATACATGTGTAATACTTACTGAATATAAATCCTTACATCTAGCTGGGTAGACTGTCGGTCCAAGAGGGATGAAGGAGGGAGGGGGTAGGAAATACATGTGTAATACTTACTGAATATAAATCCTTACATCTAGCTGGGTAGACTGTCGGTCCAAGAGGGATGAAGGAGGGAGGGGGTAGGAAATACATGTGTAATACTTACTGAATATAAATCCTTACATCTAGCTGGGTAGACTGTCGGTCCAAGAGGGATGAAGGAGGGAGGGGGTAGGAAATACATGTGTAATACTTACTGAATATAAATCCTTACATCTAGCAGGGTAGACTGTCGGTCCGAGAGTGATATAGGAGGGAGGGGGTAGGAAATACATGTGTAATACTTACTGAATATAAATCCTTACATCTAGCAGGGTAGACTGTCGGTCCGAGAGTGATGTAGGAGGGAGGGG
>CM026396.1:22497612-22514951 GCA_014843695.1 Archivesica marissinica | reverse complement strand
TAGACTGTCGGTCCAAGAGGGATGAAGGAGGGAGGGGGTAGGAAATACATGTGTAATACTTACTGAATATAAATCCTTACATCTAGCAGGGTAGACTGTCGGTCCGAGAGGGATAAAGGAGGGAGGGGGTAGGGAATACATGTGTAATACTTACTGAATATAAATCCTTACATCTAGCAGGGTAGACTGTCGGTCCGAGAGTGATGAAGGAGGGAGGGGGTAGGAATACATGTGTAATACTTACTGAATATAAATCCTTACATCTAGCTGGGTAGACTGTCGGTCCGAGAGTGATATAGGAGGGAGGGGGTAGGGAATACATGTGTAATACTTACTGAATATAAATCCTTACATCTAGCAGGTTAGACTGTCGGTCCAAGAGGGATGAAGGAGGGAGGGGGTAGGAAATACATGTGTAATACTTACTGAATATAAATCCTTACATCTAGCAGGGTAGACTGTCGGTCCGAGAGTGATATAGGAGGGAGGGGGTAGGAAATACATGTGTAATACTTACTGAATATAAATCCTTACATCTAGCAGGGTAGACTGTCGGTCCGAGAGTGATATAGGAGGGAGGGGGTAGGGAATACATGTGTAATACTTACTGAATATAAATCCTTACATCTAGCAGGGTAGACTGTCGGTCCAAGAGGGATGAAGGAGGGAGGGGGTAGGAAATACATGTGTAATACTTACTGAATATAAATCCTTACATCTAGCAGGGTAGACTGTCGGTCCGAGAGGGATGAAGGAGGGAGGGGGTAGGGAATACATGTGTAATACTTACTGAATATAAATCCTTACATCTAGCAGGGTAGACTGTCGGTCCAAGAGGGATGAAGGAGGGAGGGGGTAGGAAATACATGTGTAATACTTACTGAATATAAATCCTTACATCTAGCTGGGTAGACTGTCGGTCCAAGAGGGATGAAGGAGGGAGGGGGTAGGAAATACATGTGTAATACTTACTGAATATAAATCCTTACATCTAGCTGGGTAGACTGTCGGTCCAAGAGGGATGAAGGAGGGAGGGGGTAGGAAATACATGTGTAATACTTACTGAATATAAATCCTTACATCTAGCTGGGTAGACTGTCGGTCCAAGAGGGATGAAGGAGGGAGGGGGTAGGAAATACATGTGTAATACTTACTGAATATAAATCCTTACATCTAGCTGGGTAGACTGTCGGTCCAAGAGGGATGAAGGAGGGAGGGGGTAGGAAATACATGTGTAATACTTACTGAATATAAATCCTTACATCTAGCTGGGTAGACTGTCGGTCCAAGAGGGATGAAGGAGGGAGGGGGTAGGAAATACATGTGTAATACTTACTGAATATAAATCCTTACATCTAGCAGGGTAGACTGTCGGTCCGAGAGTGATATAGGAGGGAGGGGGTAGGAAATACATGTGTAATACTTACTGAATATAAATCCTTACATCTAGCAGGGTAGACTGTCGGTCCGAGAGGGATAAAGGAGGGAGGGGGTAGGGAATACATGTGTAATACTTACTGAATATAAATCCTTACATCTAGCTGGGTAGACTGTCGGTCTCAGAGTGGTGTTGTGGGGGGTGGAGGGGGGTAAGACTTACAGCATATAAATGTCGGGTGTCAATACATCCTTAAATCTAGCTGGGTAGACTGTCGGTCCGAGAGTGGCATGGAGGGTGTAATACTTTTCTGCATTACATCTAGCGGGTAGACTGTCAGTCCGAGAGTGGCGTGGAGGGTGTCAATACTTCCCTGCCTTACATCTAGCAGGTAGACTGTCGGTCCGAGAGTGGCGTGGAGGGTGTCAATACTTCCCTGCCTTACATCTAGCAGGTAGACTGTCGGTCCGAGAGTGGCGTGGAGGGTGTCAATACTTCCCTGCCTTACATCTAGCAGGTAGACTGTCGGTCCGAGAGTGGCGTGGAGGGTGTAATACTTACAGCATATAAATGTCGGGTGTCAATACTTTCATGCTGCCTTACATCTCGCAGGGAGGAGTGTCGATCCGAGGGAGGCGGGGGTGATACAGGTCTCCCTTCATCATCAATGTATATCACCTAAATGCAATAAAGAATTTAATCTCTATAACATATGATTTGCTTAAAGCGACATTACTTCGCAAAAAGCAAATAAAATGCTTTTTTTTCACGTATAAATGCATTGCTATTACAAATTCTTCTGAATACATTCGAACAATAACATTGAATCAATAAACAGTGTTTTTGTGGATTGAAAGTATGATTTCATATAATGGTCATACATGCTCCTGAACTGACGTTTGTTTGTCATCGGAATCAATACTAAACGCACGATAATGTCGTTTAGAGATACTTTATATAAGAATAGTCTACAAATAAATAGGCACATATGTGAGATATAACGGTAAATCTGTACCATAAATCGTGTTATTCAGGCTACACTAGTTGTATTACGCATGGATGTTTACATTATTTTGTTATGTCAACAAACCGCGTATACGACATTTGTTTATTAGTTGAAATACTCAGTATTTGAGGCAAATATTTGGAAAAATATTATACCATATAATAGGAAAATACATTGGGCAGTAAAGGAAACAACGATAAAATAAGAGGAAAACACTAAATAGGACCTATCTACTTTTAGGGAGTATTCAGGGGCAGTAACTCACTGATGTCTCTCATTATGGTGAAAGAGACTACAGTCAAACCTGTGTTAGTGGTCATCTCCATTAAGTACAGTCAAACCTGTGTTAGTGGTCACCTCCATTAAGCTGCCAACCTGTATTAAGCATCCAGTTTCCAGATTCCCAATATGTTGTTTTATTATACGTTTGCCCTCTAGCAGCCACCTGTGCTAAACAGCCACTTTCTGTGATTTACAAGCGAAATGGGTTTTACATTATCTAATGTGATGGAATTAATGGGTGTTTTACATTATCTAATGTGATGGAATTAATGGGTGTTTTACATTATCTAATGCGATGGAATTAATGGGTGTTTTACATTATCTAATGCGATGGAATTAATGGGTGTTTTACATTATCTAATGCAATGGAATTAATGGGTGTTTTACATTATCTAATGTGATGGAATTAATGGGTGTTTTACATTATCTAATGTGATGGAATTAATGGGTGTTTTACATTATCTAATGCAATGGAATTAATGGGTGTTTTACATTATCTAATGCGATGGAATTAATGGGTGTTTTACATTATCTAATGCGATGGAATTAATGGGTGTTTTACATTATCTAATGCGATGGAATTAATGGGTATTTTACATTATCTAATGCAATGGAATTAATGGGTGTTTTACATTATCTAATGTGATGGAATTAATGGGTGTTTTACATTATCTAATGTGATGGAATTAATGGGTGTTTTACATTATCTAATGCGATGGAATTAATGGGTGTTTTACATTATCTAATGTGATGGAATTAATGGGTGTATGAATTCCTTAAGATTGTAAATTCCTTCAAGTATTATGACAATTTTTCAAACAGTAGTAAACTTTTTATATCTCAGGCCGATTTACCCTGGTAATCAATTGATTACAACCTTGCATTAACAGGTATATAATTACGCTATCTGCATACACCCGTGGTGTACAATCCGCACCGCAATGCATCGTCTCCAACACGAGACAATGAGATATTGATCATATTGTATTAGCTCTATTCTTTGTCTATTGAATCGCAATATTATAAAAACATAATATAAATATTTAGTTTCTAATCTTGACAACCATTAGGCCATAATAAAATATTTCCTAGATTTTCATCCCCGCCCGCCCCCGTTTTTAGGGCCCGCCCCGATTTTTTTTATTACTATTTTAAAAAAAAAAAAAAAAAAAAATCTTGTCAAGTTGAATCTTGTCAAAACACCATTTTATCAGCATAAATATCGATATCCTGAAAATATAAAAAAAAAAAAAAAATTTGGATGAAAATCTAGGATTTATTTTATTATGGCCTTACGGTAACCATTTGCCTGCTGTGTAAATAAAATCACGTTTGCAAACAACATAGATCCAGATCAGCCGAGGTGTAACGCCACTTCTTATCAGGATCTATGCTGTTGGTTATTCAGCCAGGTGTTTTAGCTCCACTATCCGCATAGCAACCAGCATAGAGCGCGATCAGATGACACGTTCTGTACCGTCGGATCTGGCTCTATGCTGTTTGCAAAAGTGATTTTATGTGCCGCTAGCATGCAAAGGGTCAATTCAGTGTGCGAAAGGCCCGGAGTTGGAGCCCCCCGTTGGAGCCGTTACGATTGTGCCCTTGCAAGGCATTTAAATTCCACATTGCCTCTTCTCTCAGGAATGAGGTCTCGAGAGTGATTAATATAAGTTGAAAGAACTTGTTTCGCAATTGAGCTAAAATAAATTTGTATAAATTAAACACAGAAATATGACTAACAAGATTAGTTTATTTTTTTATTAATTTGAATAGGTTGCATAGCAACTATTTATGTTCATATTGAATTTTAATTTCCAGCTTTAACATGGTTTAAGAAGACAGAACTCATAATGGGTCAGCTTTATTTAAATCCTTTCTGATGCCAGTAGCGATGGAATTCCAATTAAATTCTATATAAACAGATCCAGTTATATGTAAAATGATAGTGTCTGAAACTGGACTTTGATCCGACTTAAAGATAACCGGAGAATTCGACATAACCGACTTTGACATAATGGATGTAGAGTGTATATAAAATTAAACTTAGATAAAAAAAACTTGAAAGAATGGTACGGAATGAAATGTTGCTACAAACGGTGACAGTTCCAGTTCAACAAAATACTTCGACATAACCGAAATTCTATATAAACAGATCCAGTTATATGTAAAATGATAGTGTCTGAAACTGGACTTTGATCCGACTTAAAGATAACCGGAGAATTCGACATAACCGACTTTGACATAACGGATGTAGACTGTATATATTGAGTTATGACACTTACTGCTGGACATTTGTCTACCATGGCCTAATAAATATATAAATAAATCAAATTTAAATCTTTTGACAATTTAAGACTATACATAACATCGAGGCAATGTGCCGTTAAGCAGTTCCTTTTCAAACGATAAATTTATATTAGCAGATTAGATATTAAATTGCACAGTAAGCCACAAAATGTCTAATTAAGTTTCCAATTTCAAGATTTAACTGTGTTTATGTATATGACATTTGTTTTGGTATACGGAAATATTTTCTAATCTAAAATGACATTAAACAATGGATGTTCACGATTCGTCTATAAATATCGGTTTTACGTTCATCTTGTGTATTTGGATTGCAAATCCAGTGATTACAGGTTCAATCCCTCGTCTGACCTAAATAATATTAACAGTTTTTCTTTTTTCTTTTTTGCTTGACATTATGAACCAATCAAGTACAATAAAACAATCACATGATCAAGATTAACCAATCAAAGTACAATAAAACATCACATGATCAAGACTAACCAATCAAAGTACAATAAAACAATCACATGATCAAGATTAACCAATCAAAGTATAATAAAATAATCTCATGATCAAGATTAACCAATTAAAGTATAATAAAATAATCACATGATCAAGATTAACCAATCAAAGTATAATAAAATAATCACATGATCAAGATTAACCAATTAAAGTACAGTAAAACAATCACATGATCAAGATTAACCAATTAAAGTACAGTAAAGCAATCACATGATCAAGTTTATCCAATTAACATACAAATTAAACAACCGCAGGCTCAAGACTAACCTATCAAGGAACAGTAAAGAAATTGCATGATCAGGATTAACCTAACAAAGTACAGCACACATTTTTAAACAATTCCAAACTTGCGTAATAGTTGAGTCATATTCGTGTTCAGAGCAATTTCTAAACAAACTAGTTATCATGCAAGGACACACGTAATAAAATTATTAGATCTACCAAGTGTATCAGTTAACCCATTTCATTCTGGATACATTTAAAGGCTTTTGCAAACAACATAGATCCAGATCAGACGCAGCGTAGCGTTGCGTGCTGATCAGGATCTATGTTGTTTGCTACATAGCTAAGTGTCTTAGCAAGATCATCTGAATAGCAAACAGCATAGAGCCTCATCAGACGGCACGTTCCGTGGCAGCTGATCTGGCTCTATATTCTTTGCAAATATTGTTTGAATGGTATCCAGCATGAAATTGGTTAAGAGAAACCAACATTGTGTTTCACATTTATCATTTTTATTAATGTTGCTGGCATAAAAAAAATGGGGAAAATTGCATAATATTCATTTTGATATTTCTGAACAAGAATATGACATGATATTATTATTCCAAAACACAAACGTGAGCCATGCAAACATACAGACAGCATGCAGCTAATTATTAACCATGCATCAAAACAATATTTGTATCATAATCATACTTAAAACACTGTCGTGACGTCATACCTTTGTACTTGCAGTCCATTATTATTATTGAACTGCTGTCAAAGGCCAGCATATTATATTAGACATTAAAACACTGTCGTGACATCATACCTTTGTACTTGCAGTCCATTATTATTAATATTGAACTGCTGTCAAAGGCCAGCATATTATATTAGACATTAAAACACTGTCGTGACATCATACCTTTGTACTTGCAGTCCATTATTATTATTGAACTGCTGTCAAAGGCCAGCATATTATATTAGACATTAAAACACTGTCGTGACATCATACCTTTGTACTTGCAGTCCATTATTATTATTGAACTGCTGTCAAAGGCCAGCGTATTATATTAGACTTAAAACACTGTCGTGACATCATACCTTTGTACTTGCAGTCCATTATTATTAATATTGAACTGCTGTCAAAAGGCCAGTGTATTATATTAGACTTTAAAACACTGTCGTGACGTCATACCTTTGTACTTGCAGTCCATTATTATTATTGAACTGCTGTCAAAGGCCAGCGTATTATATTAGACTTTAAAACACTGTCGTGACATCATACCTTTGTACTTGCAGTCCATTATTATTAATATTGAACTGCTGTCAAAAGGCCAGCGTATTATATTAGACTTTAAAATACTGTCGTGACATCATACCTTTGTACTTGCAGTCCATTATTATTAATATTGAACTGCTGTCAAAAGGCCAGCGTATTATATTAGACTTTAAAACACTGTCGTGACGTCATACCTTTGTACTTGCAGTCCATTATTATTAATATTGAACTGCTGTCAAAGGCCAGCGTATTATATTAGACTTTAAAACACTGTCGTGACATCATACCTTTGTACTTGCAGTCCATTATTATTAATATTGAACTGCTGTCAAAGGCCAGCATATTATATTAGACATTAAAACACTGTCGTGACGTCATACCTTTGTACTTGCAGTCCATTATTATTAATATTGAACTGCTGTCAAAAGGCCAGCGTATTATATTAGACTTTAAAACACTATCATGACGTCATACCTTTGTACTTGCAGTCCATTAATATTGAACTGCTGTCAAAAGGCCAGCGTATTATATTAGACTTTAAAACACTATCATGACGTCATACCTTTGTACTTGCAGTCCATTAATATTGAACTGCTGTCAAAAGGCCAGCGTATTATATTAAATCCTACGCAGACATGTACGAAATTAACAATTTTAATTAGTAGGATCTTGTTATATAAGTGTGCTTTAAGTAAGATATAAGCCTCACACAGTCCAATATTTTACATATTGGATCATTTTCAGCTTATATCCTATACATAGTACATGTATAGCGTCACATCAGCTTCAAGACGTGACAAATAACGTCATCCCATTGTATATAAGGAGGGAATAAATTCAATATATAACTGAATTAACTATTTTTTGATTTTATATTTCGGGTTTTACGCCTGCATCAGCATCATTTCGGGCTATATCGCCGGCGGGCAGTTTACTTAGCAACACCTTTCCTGGGCAGGCTCCAGCGGTTAACCAGTACTTGGGTGAACCAACCTCCGTAAGAAACTGCCAACTTTTTCATATAAATGAGACACGCCCTGAGCGGGGCTCGAACCCGTGAGACTGAATTAACTAGTATATACAATGTTGAAGATGGTTCCATGTATGGGAGTATATGGAGCCAGTGTATCCGAGTGTGATGTCTGGCATATGGAACACCTAACACCTAGCATATGGAACACCTAGCATATGGAACAGTACACTCACACAAGCTCAGAATAAAAGCTACCTACACTAGCGACTCAGAGTAGGCGTCGCTCATATAGGCAACCGGTAGCGATGATAAATGAACGTAAAACACACACACACACACATATCGACTCTTCCGGAGCAATAGATAAAAATGTAGTATGAAAACCTCTGCCCTACTGTATGAATGAAAACATATGCCATACTGTATGAACTAAAAACATTCATCCTACTGTATAAATTAAAACCTCTTCCATACCGTATGAATGAAAACATACGCCATACTGTATGAACTAAAAACATTTATCCTACTGTATAAATTAAAACCTCTTCCATACTATATGAATGAAAACATATGCCATACTGTATGAACTAAAAACATCTATCCTACTGTATAAATTAAAACCTCTTCCATACTATATGAATTAAAACATCTGCCCTGAAGTAAAACATCTATCCTACCGTATAAATTAAAACCTCTTCCATAGTGTATGAACTAAAAACATCTATCCTACTGTATAAATTAAAACCTCTTCCATAGTGTATGAACTAAAAACATCTATCCTACTGTATAAATTAAAACCTCTACCATACTGTATGAATTGAAACACCTATCCTACTATATTAATCACAACTTCTACTTGAGTATAAAAGTAAAGTAAAGCGTTTGTTTATTATAGTGTCACCCCTATTTAAAGGAGCCAGGCTGGTAGGACTTTCGGTAACCATTATTTAACTAGCTGGCGGCTCACCAACCGGCAGTATCAGAACTAACCCCTGACGAGATTCAAACCTTTGACTTCCCGCTTAACCACTAGGCCACAGAGGTATATATGAATCAAGAACTAACAAAAACCTCTACCATACTGTATGAATTAAAACATCTATCCTACTATATTAATCACAACTTCTGCTTGAGTGCATATGAATCAAGAACTAACAAAAACCTCTGCCATACTGTATGCATTAAAACATCTACCCTACTATATTAATCACAACTTCTGCTTGAGTGCATATGAATCAAGAACTAACAAAAACCTCTGCCATACTGTATGAATTAAAACATCTATCCTACTATATTAATCACAACTTCTGCTTGAGTGCATATGAATCAAGAACTAACAAAAACCACTACCATACTGTATGAATTAAAACATCTATCCTACTATATTAATCACAACTTCTTCTCGAGTATAAAGGAATCAAGAACTAACAAAAACCTCTACCATACTGTATGAATTAAAACATCTATCCTACTATATTAATCACAACTTCTTCTCGAGTATAAATGAATCAAGAACTAACAAAAACCTCTACCATACTGTATGAATTAAAACATCTATCCTACTATATTATATGAATCAAAAACTCTGCCATACTCAATGAATTATAACCTTTTCACTACCATATGAATTAAGACATGTGACAATTATCCAAACAGTTAGTTAAGTATGAAACATGTTATGAAAGGAGCGTGTTCAGAAGGGGTTTCATGTCGAGGAAATAATGGAATTAATTACCATCCTTCTATAATTATCGTTGTCAGTATATAGCTGAAAACACACCATAGCATTATCTACATTGACATTCTATCGTTGTCATGGTAACTATTATAGATTCAATATATAGAAAATGCAATATACTGTCTCACAAGATCTGAGCACATTACAGTAATGAGCAACATTGTTGGGTTTTCAATAACCTCCCTTGGCATACAAAGTCTGATTTATCCTGAAAGATGTACCAGTTGGAATCCTTTGTTTTTACTGTTGTTGGATATACTGTAGAATATTTGTCGAGATTTAATAATTTAGTAATCATAAGATGAGAAAACAGCTGAGAATTGATTGCATGCGATGCTAATGAAACAACGATAAAAACAGAGGAAACCAATCTACGTTTGGGAGTATTCAGGGGCAGTAACTGACTGCCATTATCTCATAATTCTCTCATAATTAATGAAAATTGATTGCATGCAAATGAAAAAACCAGAGGAAACCAATCTACATTTGGGAGTATTCAGGGGCAGTAACTGACTGCCATAAACTACCAATTTTGATATAAATGAACTAGCCCAAATGTAATTATCTGATCAATTTATTGGTCTAAAAATATCGTTACTTGGCGTTGAATATGATTGGATTACGTCCTGGTTACGTTAAGTCCTGGTGTCTAAACATGGATATTAAACTGGATTCTGACTCGTGATATATCCCCGAGATTATTTTTTCTCAAACTTACGTCTTCGTAGGGATCAGTATACCCGGAATTTGAAGTATGTTGCCTCGGGGGAGCCGGTGCGCTCTTTGGGCGGCGATGACCTGTTGATGAATCTGAATGCTTTCCGGACTGTGGCCGACTCTGCGAACGAGGCGACAAATACGGCAAAACCTCTTCATCCCCTTTTCGACCCCTAGTGGCCTATATTTAGCAACAAGATGAATCTGACAGTAATTGGTTTTTAATATTTAACTATGAAAGTAAGATTTATCCCTGATAACTAATTAAGGGGCTTCCTTCTTCCGCTGCAACAGAAATACTGTAGTTAATCATGCATGCAAACACAAAATCAACAAGCATACTGGTAATAAAAACAAAGGAGTCGAAATTGTCTAAGTTACACCAATGTGGCTTATAAAAGCAAGTGCTAAAATAAATTTTCAAAAATGTGTTAATTGGTATCCATAATTAAGTTTTAGAAAAAGAAAGCTCTGTGACATTGAAAAATTTCTTCAACTTGCACTGGCCAGAAAAATGTATTGGGTGTGAAAGCCATATGGTA
Organism: Archivesica marissinica; assembly: GCA_014843695.1. NCBI lineage: Eukaryota > Metazoa > Mollusca > Bivalvia > Venerida > Vesicomyidae > Archivesica > Archivesica marissinica. The sequence goes on along the minus strand of CM026396.1, from coordinate 22,504,024 downwards.
CGGTGGTGGCCAGATCGGACAGGTGGGTTTTCTCCGGTTACTCCGGTTACCTCCCACACAAATGACAAAATTTACGCTTTCATCTGCGCCAAACGAGAGTGATTATTATAAGTTGTTACAGTTTGTTTTGCAATCATTGTAAAATAAATAAAGCTTAAACAAGAGATTTTCGACTCCAACTGTAATTACCACAGTATATCACAGAATCAAATAAGCATGCAGCTGGCATATATAAGAACTATTGTCTTTTCATAGATTAAACACAGCACAAACAATTCAAACACATATTCTATTATGTTCTAATTAAACAGATGTATACTCATTAATAAACGTTCCATGAAATTAACAAATTTGTAACTATTGTAATACTAGAATGATCGAAAACGAATATCATTTTCTTCTTATTTGTCCTAAATTTAGAGATTTAAACCCTTTCAACACCACATACCCCTAAATTGGCTTACAAAAAGTGTAGATCCAGATGAACTGGCACGTGACGAGCCGTCTCATCAGGATCTGCACTTTTTGCCAGTAATATACTATTTTTAGACAAAATTACCCATTTTGATAAATGAACTGGTTCAAATGTAATTTTCTTATTAATTTATTGGTCTAAAAAATATCATGCACCAGTCCATGTCAGTTACTTGGTGTTGAATGGGTCAAGTAGAGAATATCCGAAATGCTATTATTCCAGTTGGCATACAAAACCAAAGTTTACTATTATGCTGCAAATAAACCAATTTGTTTGTTAAAAACTACCGTGACTTTATAAGGGAAGTCAATTTATCAGAATTTCAATTAATAACGCCAAATTTAGTTATAATAATATACATTAATCCAGCTCAGCGATTATCTGTTCCGACGATTATTGTAATCCTGAAAACGTTTATTTTAATTCCACAGTTTATGCACATAACAGTGTGTCAGATGTTGCATTATATAGCTGTTTGTAATCTAGTTATAAGCCTCTAATTTCAGTCAATTAAAACTTAAAACATTGGAAATAATATTTTATACTACGATTCCTTGTATGCATGTTATGTGTATGCATTACGTTTCAAAACACACACAGTATGACAAGAAGTGATTCCACGGACACAATACGTTTGAAAAGGTATACCGGTATGTATGCTAAATGCATGTGATGTGCATGATGATACACGCATTATATGCATAATACACACACGTTATATGCATGAAATGTATATACATGTATATATATGTTTTGGCAACAATTATGTTCACCCCTCCTATATTATGTGAAAAGTCGGTCAAAAAACGATACATAGCTTACGTTAATCTGTTTTAGTATAATCAAACTATAAATAAATTTTATGTCTCATAAAATGTGTTATGTGCCACACTACCAGGGTCCCTTGCCCCTGTGTTTTTCACTTATTATGTTATTATGTTATATTTCGGGTTTTACGCCTGCATCAGCACCATTTTGGGCTATATCGCCAGCGGGCTGTTTACCTAACAACACCTTTCCTGGGCAGGCTCCAACGGTTAACCAGTACTTTGGTGCACCAACCTCTGTAGGAAACTGCCAACTTTTTCATATAAATGAGACACGGTCTGAGCGGGGCTCGAACCCGTGACCATCAGTGATGATAGGTTACAGTGGTATACTACAAGTCAGCGACCTTAACCACTCGACCATGGAGGCGGACGTGGTTTTTCACTACATACATTGTAGATCCGCATACTGCAAGTGCTCTGCCGTATGGTAAACACTGCATATTAATTAGCGTGGACGATAAAACGCAAAAGGTTATCAAACTATAAATAAATGTGTATTGTTTGTGCGTGTATTGTAAGGCACCAAATGTGTATTGTTTGTGCGTGTATTGTAAGGCACCAAATATGTTGTATTTCTACTTTAAAACACTCCCTATATAATTATATTTATCACATAACTTTGCTTCTATTCAGCGTAATACAGCCATCACATATTTTCTTATATCAACACACGTGTAATAACACCTGATTCTGATTGGTTGAGAGAATAATCCTTATAATTAGTAAAAAAACTTTAAATTATGCATATTTCTAGATGAATTGGTACATAACATTAACAATAAAGACAAATGACGATTTAAAGGAAGTCTTGCCTTAATTATAACTCTTTATAAAACTTAAATATAACGCTGCTTTGTGTAGTGATGCTATGACCATTTAGAGATGCCATGACAATATGAGCTGATATTTGGCGCCAAAATGAAAGTAGCAACGTTATTTTGTGCAAAAATATGATTAAATATAACGCTGCTTTGCGTAGTGATGCTATGACAATTTAGAGTTGTCATGACAATATGAGCTGATATTTGGCGCCAAAATGAAAGTAGCAACGTTATTTTGTGCAAAAATATGATTAAATATAACGCTGCTTTGCGTAGTGATGCTATGACCATTTAGAGTTGTCATGACAATATGAGCTGATATTTGGCGCCAAAATGAAAGTAGCAACGTTATTTTGTGCACAAAAAATATTATTAAGACAAGCGCTATATGGTAAATGCGATAAAAAGGATCTTACAGAAGGCTCGTTTTAATAGCAAAATACCAAAACTTATTTCATAAAATATGGTTTATAATCACCACCCATGTTTATAAATATATGAGTGCTAAACCACAATGAATATTCTGCTATGTAGAAATAAACACGAGATAATTGAATTTATTCCGAAATAAATAATAGATGAAAACAATGTTTCTATTCCCAATACACCCATAGGTAAAGAATCTAAATCAATAAAACCAATAACGGCTTCCGCAGCAGCTTAATTGTACCTGAATGTATACTTAACCACATGTTATGGGTTACTTTAGCGCTATATCTCGATAGTCCGGTTTCAAGCCTGTCAATTACTGTACAATGACTTGTCAAATATTCCGGGTTCAAGCCTGTCAATTAGTGATGGTTACTGTACAATGACTTGTCAAATAGTCTGGGTTCAAGCCTGTCAATTAGTGATGGTTACTGTACAATGTCTTGTCAAATAGTCCGGGTTCAAGCCTGTCAATTAGTGATGGTTACTGTACAATGTCTTGTCAAATAGTCCGAGTTCAAGTCTGTCAATTAGTGATGGTTACTGTACAATGTCTTGTCAAATAGTCCGGGTTCAAGTCTGTCAATTAGTGATGGTTACTGTACAATGTCTTGTCAAATAGTCCGGGTTCAAGCCTGTCAATTAGTGATGGTTACTGTACAATGTCTTGTCAATTAGTCTGGGTTCAAAGCTGTCAAATTAGTGATGGTTACTGTACAATGTCTTGTCAAATATTCCGGGTTCAAGCCTGTCAATTAGTGATGGTTACTGTACAATGTCTTGTCAAATATTCCGGGTTCAAGCCTGTACAATGTCTTTTCAAATATTCCGGGTTCAAGCCTGTCAATTAGTGATGGTTACTGTACAATGTTTTGTCAAATAGTTCGGGTTCAAGCCTGTCAATTAGTGATGGTTACTGTACAATGTCTTGTTAAATATTCCGGGTTCAAGTCTGTCAATAAGTCTGGGTTCAAGCCAGTCAATTAGTGATGGTTACTGTACAATGTCTTGTCAAATATTCAGTGTTCTAGTTTGTGAAATATTCCTGGTTCTAGTCTGTCAATTAGTCTGGGTACAAGTCTGGGATCCAGTCTGTCAATTAGTCTGGGTACAAGTCTGGGATCCAGTCTGCCAATTAGTCTGGGTACAAGTCTGGGATCCAGTCTGTCAATTAGTCTGGGTACAAGTCTGGGATCCAGTCTGTCAATTAGTCTGGGTACAAGTCTGGGATCCAGTCTGTCAATTAGTCTGGGTAAAAGTCTGGGATCCAGTCTGTCAATTAGTCTGGGTACAAGTCTGGGATCCAGTCTGCCAATTAGTCTGGGTACAAGTTTGGGATTCAGTCTGTCAATTAGTCTGGGTACAAGTCTGGGATCCAGTATGTCAATGTGATTGCTTCCTAAACATGTTTTTATGCAAATATGAAATATTATTATGTTTTTATTGAAAAACATTGTGCTTATCTACTACACAATGGCTACATAAAAGTCGATAATCTACCTATATGAGAAATTTCAGTGGTCTATATAGTGCTTGTCAAATCCCTATCTATCTAGGTTCCTGTATTACTACAATCAGGGCTCATTCTACGTAGTAGTCACCCTAGGAACCCTGACTTCTCCCTAAATAATCGTTAATTTTTTTTTTTTTACAATTTTCAGACAAAATATTGTTCAGTAAGATACACTGGCCAATTAATTATAAAGCACTCCATCTATTCAAATATTATATTTAACAGTCATATTTTGTATTTAAACCTTGTTATGTTGAAATTTATTAAATAATACAATAAGATGACGCAATCACGCGCTTTCTCACTTCTCCCAAAAATTTGTGTCTAGCTTGAGCCCTGCTACAATTCCATCTTTTTACCTGTGGTTTACAATTACTAGTAATACTGTCATACAACTTGTTATCATAAGATGGTTAAAAGCATATACGGTATAACGTAGCAGTCATTTGCATTCAATCAATCAAATATTAATGCAAGCATGCTCTGGGTACAAAATTTAATATTAACCAATCAAAGTACAATAAAAACAATCACATGATGAGGATTAGCCAATCAAAGTACAGCATTGGGTACAAAATTTAATATTAACCAATCAAAGTACAATAAAAACAATCACATGATCAGGATTAGCCAATCAAAGTACAGCATTGGGTACAAAATTTAATATTAACCAATCAAAGTACAATAAAAACAATCACATGATCAGGATTAGCCAATCAAAGTACAGCATTGGGTACAAAATTTAATATTAACCAATCAAAGTACAATAAAAACAATCACATGATCAGGATTAGCCAATCCAAGTACAGCATTCGTTATTATACAGCATGCATAAGGCAATACCAGGAATACTCATGGCAGGACACCAACCGTGCTTTGTGTAATGGACGCCGGTCGTAAATTATCTTTCATTTCCACTCTTTCCATGTCGACGAGATTTTGAGGTATATTACGTGGCACTATGGATCTATTTATAGGTTTTCTGTGAGGTTTTGGGGACAGTAGCGGCATTAAGCAGGAGTCGTCTGGTGTCTTCTTGTGGTTGGCCTAGCAACATACATCAGTAAATTCTTTATGCGATATTTTTTCTTCAAATGGAGATAAAAATCTCTAATTCATCTGCAGGTTAAGGTTTAATACTATGCAACATCCTTTTTACTAAGCTGAAATATGACAAGTGCTTCATTAATTGGTGTAAGATGACTGCCCAAGATAAGTCCCTATGGTAAGAGGCAGAATGACTTCATTGTAATACGTGTTCAGCTGAATAATCCTACAAAATAAACTACAATTAAGATAAACTCAGGTTAACTTGTGTGTAAAAATAATAATAATAATAATAATAAAGACTTTATTTTACGAGGGAGCTTACATAACACATGGCTAATACAAATAAGGCCCTCAACATATATACAATGACATAGAAAATATATTTAATAAAGAAACATTACATGTTACGTACAGTATTCAGCAATACGTGGAAACTCATCTATGATGTATGTATATAATAGTAAATTATATACACCAGATGTCTATATTTCTGTTGGCTTATTCATTACATAACAGCAAGAGGTGAAAAGCATGTAGGTAATACGTCTATGTGTATATATTAACAAATACAAAGCATGTAGGTATTACGTCTATGTGTATATATTAACAAATACAAAGCATGTAGGTATTACGTCTATGTGTATATATTAACAAATACAAAGCATGTAGGTAATACGTCTATGTGTATATATTAACAAATACAATATATCCATATATGTGCATCCATAAACACATATATATGATGAACAAACGAAAAATAAAACTATGAAGGCAATTTGAAGACAGACGGACAGACAGACAGACAGACAGACAGACAGACAGACAGACAGACAGACAGACAGACAGACAGACAGACAGACAGACAGACAGACAGACAGACAGACAGACAGACAGACAGACAGACAGACAGACAGACAGACAGACAGACAGACAGACAGACAGACAGACAGACAGACAGACAGACAGACAGACAGACAGACAGACAGACAGACAGACAGACAGACAGACAGACAGACAGACAGACAGACAGACAGACAGACAGACAGACAGACAGACAGGGGGGGGGGGGACAGACAGACAGACAGACAGACAGACAGACAGACAGACAGACAGACAGACAGACAGACAGACAGACAGACAGACAGACAGACAGACAGACAGACAGACAGACAGACAGACAGACAGACAGACAGACAGACAGACAGACAGACAGACAGACAGACAGACAGACAGACAGACAGACAGACAGACAGACAGACAGACAGACAGACAGACAGACAGACAGACAGCAGAC
>CM026396.1:22310112-22495112 GCA_014843695.1 Archivesica marissinica | reverse complement strand
CACCAACTGACTGACATGGACTGGTGCATGATATTTTACCCATTCAACCCCAAGTAACTGACATGGACTGGTGCATGATATTTTACCCATTCAACACCAACTGACTGACATGGACTGGTGCATGATATTCAACCCATTCAACACCAAGTAACTGACATGGATTGGTGCATGATATTTAACCCATTCAACACCAAGTAACTGACATGGATTGGTGCATGAAATTTAACCCATTCAACACCAAGTAACTGACATGGATTGGTGCATGATATTTTCAGACCAATAAATGAATAAGAAAATTACATTTTGACCAGTTCATTCATCAAAATGGGTAATTTTTCTCTAAAAATAGTAATATTACTGGCAAAAAATGTAGATCCTGATGAGACAGCTCATCATGAGCTGGTTTATCTGGATCTACACTTTTTTGTAAGCCTGTTGATAGGCCTGTGGTGTTGAAAGGGCTAAACAAAACAATTTCTTATAAGTCACTGGCCATGAGCAGAACCCAAACTAGTACGGATTGATTTGTGCCATAATCTACCGGGGGATGGGGGGGGGGGGAGTTTAAACTTTATTTATTTTACAACGATTATCACTCTCGTTGGCGAGGATGAAAGCGTAAATGTGGTAATTTGTGTGGGAGTAGCCGGAGAAAACCCACATGTCCGATCTGGCGACCACCGTACCATCTCACATACTTCCCGGCCCGAGGATCAAACCTTGGATGCATTGGTGAGAAGTGAGCGCGCTAACCACTGCACTAATCGGACAGCAGGGGGGGTAACTATAGCACTATTTTCTCATGTACGGGTAAGTGGGTTATTTTTACCCTTACCCACACAGAACGAAATGAATCAGTCCAAACCCGCAGAGTAGTCTTATTTGTTTTTAGGGTTTAAGTCATACACGACTCTCCAGCTATTACTGGTGAAGGAAGACAACTCCAGGTGCCTCGACCAAGCTCTATTTCAGGCACGCATGGGCACCCGTGTAGAACCACCAACCTTCTGCAAGTCAGCTGGATAGCTTCCACACATGAAAGAATTCGACCCCACCATTGGAATTTGAACCTACAGCGGTGAGTGGCAAGTGATTTGAACTCAATGATACAAGCTCAGGCACCAGACACAAACTAGTAAACATTACTTACTATATGACCATAGGCCAAACATTTTTTTAAAAATGTTTGTGTCTGGTGCCTGTGGATACAAGTGATTAGAAGAAGACACAACCCATGCGGGTCCCAGCAGTTTAAGGATCAAAGGTCATCAAAAATAAAAGGGCCACTAACGAAATGAAAATCATAATGTAATTATGTACTTTTCAAAATGTTATATAAAATAATAATTTCATGCATAATTTGACACTAACACCATAATTAAGTGAACAGAACATTCCCGGTGTGTCTTTTGTTTTTGAAAAGTACATTTACTTGATACAATATTTAAAATAAAAAAGTGACAGTTGCCGATGCAATCTCACCTTCCCGTCCCGGAATTCAAGGTCATATGCGTGCCTGTTTGTCTCTGACTAGAAATCGTACCAAGTTTCAGTTAGGAAATAATATTTGTCTGGCTGATGGAATAATTATTTCCTACCGGGGGGAGAAATGCAACAGCCATAACATAGACCCTCTCTAGCCAAATGTGGTTTATTGCCGATACAGACGGATCTGTAGTCCAGTGGTAACATGCTGGACTGGTAATCGATTTATATGTCATGTAGTGTAAACTGTATCGAAACATGACTGATTTAACATCATATAATGTAAACTGTATCGAAACATGACTGATTTAACATCATGTAATGTAAACTGTATCAAAACATGACTGATTTAACATCATATAATGTAAACTGTATCGAAACATGACTGATTTAACATCATATAATGTAAACTGTATCGAAACATGACTGATTTAACATCATGTAATGTAAACTGTATCAAAACATGACTGATTTAACATCATACAATGTAAACTGTATCGAAACATGACTGATTTAAAATCATGTAATGTAAACTGTATCGAAACATGACTGATTTAACATCATATAATGTAAACTGTATCGAAACATGACTGATTTAACATCATATAATGTAAACTGTATCGAAACATGACTGATTTAACGTCATGTAATGTAAACTGTATTGAAACATGACTGATTTAACGGCATGTAATGTAAACTGTATCGAAACATGACTGATTTAACATCATATAATGTAAACTGTATCGAAACATGACTGATTTAACATCATGTAATGTAAACTGTATCAAAACATGACTGATTTAACATCATACAATGTAAACTGTATCGAAACATGACTGATTTAACATCATGTAACGTAAACTGTATCGAAACATGACTGATTTAACATCATATAATGTAAACTGTATCGAAATATTTGACACCGCCAGTGGGATCCGAACCTACAGCGGTGAGGGGCAAGTGATTTGAAGTCAACGACCGTAACCACTCGCCCACCCAACTGACATAAGGTTGTATAACCGAACAGATCTTGGCTAAAGGCCGGATAACCACACACAATTGATTTAAGGCAGTATAACATACAGGTATGGAAGTAACAGACGTAAATCACTTACACGAACTCTTCGGACCAACTCTATCTTCGAGATCTCCTCTATTTTTTTCTTTATCTCAACTTGGCGGAAGCGTTCCAGGTCTAGTGTTTTGTGTACAATGGCCTGCGCCAGTAGGTTCTTCACATGCTTTTTATGCTCTCTCCGAGCCATGTTCAGTCGATACTGGTTCTCCGCTATGATCTCACCCCTTCTACTCACCTATAAAAATATGAATGTCTGTAAGTTTAACTCTTTGCATGCTGGGTAAAATAAAAGCAATAAATAGTTCAAATAATTGTAACAATCACTCGGTTAAGAGGTGGACAAAGAAACATTTACATGATGGTGTTACAAATTATTTTGTCTCTATATGTCTTATTTCACATTATTAATTGTTATGTTTCTATATGTCTTATTTATAGGGATGGCAACGAATGGTGATTGTGATATTCGAATATTCGGATGATCGTCCGAACGAATATTCGAATATTCGCAAATTTCTCCAACTTTCGATTTCCACTACAGTTAGTACCTGTAAAACAAATGCTTCTCAGTTTGTGTCCCGTCAAATAGACTGCATTAATCAATTAGTGACCCCTGTAAGGTGTGAACAACATGTCATCACCCTCCTTTGTTATTTGGAGCCAAATCGTGATGACATTTCGCACCTTCGGGCACGCATTGGGTCATTCTTTGTTTTCGAAACTTAATTGATTGAAATTTAAACAATCATATATATCCTTTTAAGTTATGATTTAACTGCAATTGATTAAAATTTGATTTGAATTTTTTTTTAAATATTCGAATATGGTTTCAATATTCGAATATTCGGACGTTCGAACAAATATTCGAACATTCGTTGCCATCCCTACTTATTTAACATTATGTAAATAAATGGTGTCCTTCGCGGCACGAAAATAAAAAAACATCGATACATTCCAGAAGACATGCTCGGCTAATTAGAGACATTACTGGTTTTTCTATTACCTCCCTTGATGGATAAAGTCAGATTTATCCATAAATGTATATTGGTCCTTTTAGTTGGAATCCTTTGTTTTTACTGTTGTCGTTTAAATAGATGTTGCGTTAGGTTATCAAAATCTTGCTAATTAATTGAAACAATTTTTACAGTAAGGTATCCATTGGACATGCTAAAGAAAATCTTTCGAGATTTAATAATTTCATAATTATAAGACGAGAATACGGATAAAAATAGAAAACATGTGGTGCAAAGGAAACAACGATAAAAACAGAGGAAACCAATTAAGAGGACCAATATACTTTTAGGAGTATTCAGGGGCAGTAACTGTCTAATGTTTCTCATTGGTATTGTTTCACAGTATGTGAAATAGCATAGAATAAACAAAGGAACAATACCTTAAAATATATATATATATATTCTTGTACCAATGGAAAAAAAAGAGACAATAGTTCATTTTGATGATCCCCTGAAGTAGGGCCTATACAGTAGATGGAAATCTAATCATTCTCTATGTTAAAGAGGGACCTTGCTGGCTTTTCTATCATTTCTCAAAAAACCCACAAAAAAGCCCTTCTTTGAGTTCTTTGAGCAAGCAGTTCTTTGAGCAAGCAGTTCTTTGAGTTCTTTGAGCAAGCAGTTCTTTGAGCAAGCAGTTCTTTGAGCAAGCAGTTCTTTGAGCAAGCAGTTCTTTGAGCAAACAGTTTTTTGAGTAAGCAGTTCTTTGAGCAAGCAGTTCTTTGAGCAAGCAGTTCTTTGAGTTCTTTGAGCAAGCAGTTCTTTGAGCAAGCAGTTCTTTGAGCAAGCAGTTCTTTGAGCAAGCAGTTCTTTGAGTAAGCAGTTCGTTGAGCAAGAATCTACATTTTGCAGACATTGATATCTCAAACTCGTATAACATTCCTCACAACAAGTGTGTACATACCAGCCCAGACTTCCGGAGATGCCGTCGCATACGTGTGTTGCCGAAATATCCCGCCAGATTGGGGTCTGTCAAGGAATTGTAGGCGGCCAACGGGCTGCAATGAACAACAAAGACAATCTAGTGAACAAACGTACAATAAAAATGGTATATCAACTGATATAATTATGTATGTACCGGTATGTATTTTGGGGGGTTAATTTAACCCTTTCCCAGGGTTCCCGCTGTCGGTCGCCAATGGTGACAAAAACAAATATTGGTGCTAAATTTTGTGAATTGGCGTAAATATTTGGCGCAACTTTTTTTATTTATTTATATTTGTTTTTTTGCTGCACATGTTTTGTCGAATACATGGCTTCAAATATTTATTTGTGAACTATATGGCTCTTAGTTGGCTCCAAGTTTTTTAAATTGGCTCCAGTGTTTTTCAATTAGCGACAGAAGTGGCGCAGACAAACATTCAGACAGAGGGAACCCTGCTTTCCCTCATAGAAGCACCTCTTGACGCCATTACCAATACGACATACATTGACAATGTAGTAGCCAAACCAATGTTCATAAACCCTTTCTCTCATAGAAGCACCTCTTGACGCCATTACCAATATGACATACATTAACAATGTAGTAGCCAAACCAATGTTCATAATAAACCCTTTCCCTCATAGAAGCATCTCTTGACGCCATTACCAATACGACATACATTGACAATGTAGTAGCCAAACCAATGTTCATAATTAACTCTTTCCCTCATAGAAGCACCTCTTGACGCCATTGCCAATACGACATACATTGACAATGTAGTAGCCAAACCAATATTCATAACTTGAATGAGACTTATGAAAACATCAACATTTACATATTTTCGAAATAAGAGGTCAATATTTATCTGTTTCTGCTCATTTTCGTGTCTGGCAGTTTTATCGTCTATAATCCAAGTATTTGCGATGACCGTCTAAAGTCATTATTAATCTCTAAACAAATAAAACAAAATGCAATCACCCTTCTTTCTTTCTCCACGGATACACAAGGTCATGTTCCACTATTGGATTAAACCGTACTCTCTTCATTTCCATACTGTTTGTATTGGTTTCCATGGTAATATTGTCATTTATTTATAATTTATTTAAGTATTACTGGCAATACACAGGTTTATCGTAATTTGAAATATAACAAACATATCCTAGTCATCTTTATATATAATTACGCTATCTGCTGCATACACCCGTGGTGTACAATCCGCACCGCAATGCATCGTCTCCAACACGAGACTATGAGATATTGATCATATTGTATTAGCTCTATTCTTTGTCTATTGAATGGCAATATTATAGAAACATAATATAAATATTTAGTTTCTAATCTTGACAACCATTAACCCTTTGCCGGCAGTGCAAATAAAATAGCATTTGCAAACAACATAGATCAAGATCAGCGTATCACCACATCTGATCAGGATCTATGTTATTTGCTATTCAGCCAAGTGTTTTAGCCTCACTATCTGAATAGCAAACAGCATAGAGCCTGATCAGATGCGGAGCTATGTTGTTTGCTATTCAGCCAAGTGTTTTAGCTCACCATCCGAATAGCAAACAGCATAGAGCTAGCGGCAGATAAAATCACTTTTGCAAACAGCATAGAGCCAGATCAGACGGCACCGGCACAGAACGTTGAACAACCGAATACGATTTTAATATTCAGACATTCGAAAAAACATTCCATTATCCGTTCCACATCCCTATTTTTAAATAATTAATTTAATTATTGTTAAAATCTAATGACAATTTAATTCATCATTCATATCTCTGAAGAATTGCACGGCGGAGAATGAAAAATACACTACGGTATTAGCAAAATTTAGTCCATATTCTTTTTTCTCACTTTGTGCCATAATAGAGGCAACTTCTACAAGAATCATATTTTAAAATCGCTAAATCCATTTTTTAAATTTCTCCTTGTAACCACTCAGAAATCCTTTCCTTCTTAATTTGTTTTCATTATTTCCCTGGTAACCATGGAAACCATGCAACCAATTATGCACATAGCAGCGTGGCTATATTTGTGCACACTTTTCTCTCTCAGCTTGTTACAAAATTGTTTTTATTTTTGGAATTATTTGGTCGTTAAGCATGAATAAGAGGTATTAATTGCTTTACAGCATACAGATGTCGTGAAAATTGTCAGAAAGCCACGCTATGATTACAATTTGGTTTTCTAGTACCGGTAACTCTATGCTTGCTGGGTAAAATAAAGGCTATAAATAGATCAAATAACTTAATCAGACGACAATTCATTAATATGATTTTCCTTTTTTTTGTAATTGAAATCTCGCTACAACTCTAATGAAATTCCACGACATATTTCATTTGTCATTTTCACAGTTTAGCGTGCAAAAAAGAAACAAATGCAAGGTTTTCAATAATTTTTAAAAGATGTCTACATGACAAACCGAAGTCAATTTAAATTCTCCTTTCTCTTGCTAAATAGAGTCTATTATTATTATTAGTTTTATTAAACTCATTAACACTTTCATTATTTGTAACAGTTGTTTGTAACAGAACTTGTCGTCTTAATTCAATATCCCAACAGAATGAAAGGATTTTTAATTTCCAATTGTAGTTGAAACATATATTAATCTTTTACATACAATTTCCATAAAAATCATCTTCAAACAACTTATAAACAAGCAAATATTGACATATCACCATGTTTAATATCTTAATGTCAAAAATACAATATAACATAGGCTCAACGAGATACACGGTTATCATTAAATTATGAAATATGAGGCATAACCCAGCTTAACCCATTCAACACCAAGTAACTGACATGGACTGGTGCATGATATTTTACCCATTCAACACCAAGTAACTGACATGGACTGGTGTATGCTATTAACCCATTCAACACCAAGTAACTGACATGGACTGGTGCATGATATTTAACCCATTCAACACCAAGTAACTGACATGGACTGGTGCATGATATTTAACCCATTCAACACCAAGTAACTGACATGGACTGGTGCATGATATTTAACCCATTCAACACCAAGTAACTGACATGGACTGGTGCATGATATTTAACCCATTCAACATCAAGTAACTGACATGGACTGGTGCATGATATTTTACCCATTCAACACCAAGTAACTGACATGGACTGGTGCATGATATTTACCCATTCAACACCAAGTAACTGACATGGACTGGTGCATGATATTAACCCATTCAACACCAAGTAACTGACATGGACTGGTGCATGATATTATTAGACCAATAAATTAATAAGTAAATTACATTTGAACCAGTTCATTTATCAAAATGGGTAATTATGTCTAAAAATAGTAATATTACTGGCAAAAAGTGCAGATCCTGATGAGACGGCTCGTCACGTGCCGGTTCATCTGGATCTACACTTTTTGTAAGCCAATTTAGGGGTATGTGGTGTTGAATGGGTTAAATCTCTGAATTTAGGACAAATAAGAAGAAAATGATATTCGTTTTCGATCATTCTAGTATTACAATAGTTACAAATTTGTTAATTTCATGGAACGTTTATTAATGAGTATACAATTTGTTTAATTAGAACATAATAGAATATGTGTTTGAATTGTTTGTGCTGTGTTTAATCTATGAAAAGATCAGGATCTACACTTTTTGTACACCTATTTAGATCTGTGGTGCTGAAAGGGTTAATGAAATCAGTTATTATATCTGATGCAATTATAGAATGAACGGTTGATTATTACGGTACAGATTCACAGATTCATATACAGTCAAACCTGTCTTAAGCAGCCAGTCAAGGGAGTCAGAGAAAGTGGCTGTTTAGCACAGGTGGCTGCTTAATAGAGGTCAAAGGTATAATAAAACAACCGATTGTGAATATGTAAACTGGCTGCTTAATACATGTTGGCTGCTGAATGGAGGTGACCACTAATACAGGTTTGACTGTAATGGGGGTAATTGGTTGCTTTTCTTTAGCATTTAGGTATATACAGTCAAACCTGTGTTAGTGGTCACCTCTATTAAGCAGCCAACCTGTATTAAGCAGCCAACCTGTATTAAGCAGCCAATTAACATATTCCCAATGTGTTGTTTTATTATACATTTGACCTCTATTAAGCAGCCACCTGTGCTAAGCAGCCACTTTCTGTGATTCCCGTGGCTGGCTGCTTAAGACAGGTTTGACTGTATAATACAATGCAATAGGTGAATTTATTTGCAGATCCGTAAAATCTGATACGGTCATAATAATAAGAACAATACAAACATCGAGACAATACACTGTTTACTACCGAGATGTCAGGACATGGCAACAACAGTTACAATAAACAACAATAAACAACAATACAAACATCGAGACAATACACTGTTTACTACCGAGATGTCAGGACCAACAACAACAGTTACAATAAACAACAATACAAACATCGAGACAATACACTGTTTACTACCGAGATGTCAGGACATGGCAACAACAGTTACAATAAACAACAATACAAACATCGAGACAATACACTGTTTACTACCGAGATGTCAGGACATGGCAACAACAGTACAATAAACAGCAATAAACAACAATACAAACATTGAGACAATACACTGTTTACTACCGAGATGTCAGGACATGGCAACAACAGTACAATAAACAGCAATAAACAACAATACAAACATCGAGACAATACACTGTTTACTACCTAGATGTCAGGACATGGCAACAACAGTTACAATAAACAACAATACAAACATTGAGACAATACACTGTTTACTACCGAGATGTCAGGACATGGCAACAACAGTACAATAAACAGCAATAAACAACAATACAAACATCGAGACAATACACTGTTTACTACCTAGATGTCAGGACATGGCAACAACAGTTACAATAAACAACAATACAAACATTGAGACAATACACTGTTTACTACCGAGATGTCAGGACATGGCAACAACAGTTACAATAAACAACAATACAAACATTGAGACAATACACTGTTTACTACCGAGATGTCAGGACATGGCAACAACAGTTACAATAAACAACAATACAAACATTGAGACAATACACTGTTTACTACCGAGATGTCAGGACATGGCAACAACAGTTACAATAAACAACAATACAAACATTGAGACAATACACTGTTTACTACCGAGATGTCAGGACATGGCAACAACAGTTACAATAAACAACAATACAAACATTGAGACAATACACTGTTTACTACCGAGATGTCAGGACATGGCAACAACAGTTACAATAAACAACAATACAAACATTGAGACAATACACTGTTTACTACCGAGATGTCAGGACATGGCAACAACAGTTACAATAAACAACAATACAAACATTGAGACAATACACTGTTTACTACCGAGATGTCAGGACCAACAACAACAGTTACAATAAACAACAATACAAAAACAATACAAACATCGAGACAATACACTGTTTACTACCGAGATGTCAGGACATGGCAACAACAATTACAATAAACAACAAAATCAATGAAAGATGGTTTTATCATGTCGCTTAGTGATTGCTTAACAAAACATTGTCAGGGTAATCTTTCACTAAATGTCTGATTAGTGGGTGGCGATGCTGTTTATATTTGCTAACTTGCCTCGACATGGTTCGGACAGCAAACAAACCAAGCAAACACGGCATAATGACAATGTAAATAATGTACATATTTCCTTATCGATTGAGGTCCTTGAGAATATAAATGTCCTCATTAAAGAGGTGATTAATTGATTATAATCAACAGTGGAATATATTAAATATATGGGGTTTTCTCTAGAGCGTAATAACAGGGTTCAACACCCTACCCCTTTTTAACTGGCCATTTTGCCCTTATGTCAGCCCGAAACAACGTTGCAGGTAAACATACACTAAACAACATTGCATGTAAACGTACACTAAATAACATCGCAGGTAAACATACACCAAACAACATTGCAGGTAAACATACACCAACAACATTGCAGGTAAACATACACTAAACAACATCGCAGGTAAACGTACACTAAATAACATTGCAGGTAAACATACACCAAGCAATGTTGCAGGAAAACATACACTAAATAACGTCACAGGAAAACATACACTAAATAACGTTGCAGGTAAACATACACTAAACAACATCGCAGGTAAATGTACACTTAACAACATCGCAGGTAAACATACACTAAACAACATTGCAGGTAAACATACACTAAACAACATCGCAGGTAAATGTACACTTAACAACATCGCAGGTAAACATACACTAAATAACGTCACAGGAAAACATACACTAAACAACGCCGCAGGTAAACGTACACTAAATAACATCACAGGTAAACGTACACTAAATAACGTCACAGGTAAACATACACTAAATAAAGTCACAGGTAAACATACACTAAATAACATCACAGGTAAATGTACACTAAATAACATCACAGGTAAACATACACTAAATAATGTCACAGGTAAACATACACTAAATAACGTCACAGGTAAACATACACTAAACAACGCCGCAGGTAAACGTACACAAAATGGAAATGGAAAGGTCTGTAATCAAGGAATGTACTACAGAGGATACGCTGCAATCGTACACATTTACTTTAGCTTGATTGCAAAACAAGTCCTTAGAACTTATTTTAATCACTCTCGAGACCTCATTCCTGATAGAATACATCACCACGAGGGAGAGAGAAGAGGCTATGTGGAATTTAAATGCCTTACCTCAGGGCACAATCGTAACGGCTCCAATGGAGGTTCAAACTCAGGGCCTTTCGCACCTGAAGCGAGCGCACTACCACTGCGCTATTACGAAGTGTGTTTTGCATGTATTTATCATCGCTATTGGTTACCCAAATTAACCATTAACCTGCCAATCACTAATAAAGTCGCTTTTGCAAACAGTATAGAGCCAGATCAGACGACACAGAACGCATGCTGTCTGATCAGGCTCTATGCTGTTTGCTATTCGGATAGTGGAGCTAAAACACTTGTCTGAATAGCAAGCAACATAGATTATGATCAAACGCAGGTAATTTGTCCAAAAATAGTAATATTACTGGCAAACAGTGGTGGTGTTGAAAGGATTAATATGAGAAATGTTTGAACTAAAATAATTCTTATTACATAAGGGATATGAACAGCATTCATTATTTGTTCCAGCTGGTTGCTTTCATTATACTTCAAAAATACATCGATATTTAATTCACTTAAAGCGACACTACATTAGTGAAAACTCAAATTTCTACAGAATGTATTTTCCTATTATATGGTATAATTTGTTTCCAAATATTTGCCTCAAATACTGAGTATTTCAACTAATAAGCAAACGTCGTAATACGCGGTTTGTTGACATAACAAAATTATGTAAATAGGGTCGACATTCATGCGTAATACAATTTATGGTAGAGATTTACCGTTATATCTCACATGTGTGCCTATGCATATTTATTTGTAGACTAGTCTTAGTTAAATTATCTTTAAACGACATTGACTCCGATGACAAACAATGATCAATTCAGGAGCGTGGATGATCGATCAATTTTGAAAGTTTGTAGATCACAAACACACTGTTTATTGATTCAATGTTAGTGTTCGAATGTATTCGGAATAATTTGTATTTATATGTGAAAAAGGGCATTTTATTTGCTTTTTGCGATGTTGTGTCGCTTTAATTAAAGAAACAATGATTCTTGTTATTTTAGGTTGAAGTGTTTTTTTATGATAAAACATTATCTAAATGGCACTGGAACGTCGTGTTTCGATGACACCATAAATGACGTCACTTACGGCCTGAGTCAATAAAAACGCGCAATATTACAAACTGAGTAGGATGGAAATAATTAGCGTAACGCAGTGAGAAATAAAATGTTCTATTCCACTGCTGTTAATCGACAGCATAAAGGGTTCTATTCCACTGCTGTTAATCGACAGAATAAAAGGTTCTATTCCACTGCTGTTAATCGACAGAATAAAAGGTTCTATTCCACTGCTGTTAATCGACAGAATAAAAGGTTCTATTCCACTGCTGTTAATCGACATAATAAAAGGTTCTATTCCACTGCTGTTAATCGACATAATAAAAGGTTCTATTCCACTGCTGTTAATCGACAGAATAAAAGGTTCTATTCCACTGCTGTTAATCGACCGAATAAAAGGTTCTATTCCACTGTTGTTAACTGACAGAATAAAATGTTCTATTCCACTGCTGTTAACTGACAGAATAAAAGCTTCTATTCCACTGCTGTTAACCGACAGAATGAAAGGTTCTATTCCACTGCTGTTAACCAACAGAATAAAAGGTTCTATTCCACTGCTGTTAACCGACAGAATAAAAGGTTCTATTCTACTGCTGTTAACCGACAGAATAAAAGGTTCTATTCCACTGCTTTTTACCAACAGAATAAAAGGTTCTATTCCACTGCTGTTAACCAACAATAAAAGGTTCTATTCCACTGCTGTTAACTGACAGAATGAAAGGTTCTATTCCACTGCTGTTAACCAACAGAATAAAATGTTCTATTCCACTGCTGTTAACCGACAGAATAAAAGGTTCTATTCCACTGCTGTTAACCGACAGAATAAAAGGTTCTATTCCACTGCTGTTAACCAACAGAATAAAATGTTCTATTCCACTGTTGTTAACTGACATAATAAAAGGTTCTATTCCACTGCTGTTAACCGACAGAATAAAAGGTTCTATTCCACTGCTGTTAACTGACAGAATAAAAGATTCTATTCCACTGTTGTTAACCGACATAATAAAAGGTTCTATTCCACTGCTGTTAACCGACAGAATAAAAGGTTCTATTCCACTGCTTTTTACCAACATAATAAAAGGTTCTATTCCACTGCTGTTAACCGACAATAAAAGGTTCTATTCCACTGTTGTTAACTGACAGAATAAAAGGTTCTATTCCACTGCTGTTAACCAACATAATAAAATGTTCTATTCCACTGCTGTTAACTGACAGAATAAAAGGTTCTATTCCACTGCTGTTAACTGACAGAATAAAAGGTTCTATTCTACTGCTGTTAACCGACAGAATAAAAGGTTCTATTCCACTGCTGTTAACCAACAGAATAAAAGGTTCTATTCCACTGCTGTTAACCGACGACAGAATAAAAGGTTCTATTCCACTGCTGTTAACCGACAGAATAAAAGGTTCTATTCCACTGCTTTTTACCAACAGAATAACATGACATTCTATTTCAATTGTAAATTTATATACTTCATTATTCCACTGCTGTTAGCCGACAGAATAACACGTTCTATTTTACTTGTAAATTTCTATGCTTCATTGAAAATGATAAAATAAAAAATGTATATATAAAATACCTGTAATTAATATGAGACATCTCCTTGCAATGTTGCAAACTGCTTTAATGAAATGTGCCTGTCACCTCTATCTACATCATTAAATATTCATTTGAGTATTATATACTTTTGTGTGTTTGATCACTTTTCTGCTTACCTGTATTTATCATAATTGACTGTTCGGAGAGTTTTCCCAATTAAGGCTGATCAATAATGCAGTCTATAACATTAGATACAATCCAAGTATAGTTACAATACCTGGAAATACCGCGGAACATCTGTACATATGTTGTCAATCTATAATATCTCGCAGGGACATAGCATAGAGTAGGGTTCCCTCTGTCTGAATGTTTGTCTGCGCCACTTCTGTTGCCAATTGAAAAACACTGGAGCCAATTTAAAAAACTTGGAGCCAACTAAGAGCCATATAGTTCACAAATAAATATATGAAGCCATGTATTTGACAAAACATGTGCAGCAAAAAAAAGATCCAAAAAAAAAAAGCTGCGTCAAATATTTTCGCCAACTCAAAATATTTAGCGCCAATATTTGTTTTTTGTCGCACTTGTCGCCATTGGCGACCGACAGCGGGAATCCTGATAGACTCTAACATAGGTCTTAAACACCACCTCCAAATACCAATTTAGAAACAACAATGACCTCTTATAAACCCATAATTATAATATTCCTTGTTTTCGGTTTTAGTTTAGTTTAATCATATTTTATTTTGCTCTATGATGACACAGAATCTACATACAATATATGCAAAGAAAGAAAAAATGGGTGGAGCCACAAGTTCTTACAACATTAGAGATGGCTCTTCCCAATGTTTCTGGTTTTAAATTGCACCAACAGCTTTGGTCATATGGCAACTAGGCACGTAGAGAGGTGGGGGGGGGGGATGATAAAGAGTTGGATTGTCAACTTGGAGGTCACATACATTCTATCTACACAACATAAAAAGTCATATTCATATCTCTGAAAATATCGAAATTTGAACATCCAACAATGTGACCTCCTAGGATTCCAACTTTTCCTGGGGAAGCAAGCCCGCATACCACTCTAGCAAAATTGTATTCTTTGCTGCTCAATTTATGATTCGGGCCTACAATTTTCAAATCGTTAGCTACGCCCTTGTCGACTCTCCAGCTATTATTAGTGGAGGAAATCCTGGGTGACCCTTTCGGGGTAGAACCACATACCTTCCACAAGTCAACTGGATAACTTCGTCACTTGAAAGTAGGATTTACATATTCTGTGAGAAAAAGGGCAGGGTGGGTTAGAAAAGAGACAGGGTGCATATTGAGCAATAACGTAGGTAGGTGCAGAGGGTTTATTTGGGGGCTACCGCCTAGGAAAATTTGCTAACTTACAGTGAACGACAGCTAATTATGCTTAATCAAAGAGGGCAGTAGGTTAGTACATATCGGTCAAACATCGCCCTAAGCTGTTAACCATCATTGTGTGTGACGTGCATCACTCTAGGACACTACATAAGTGCTATGATTGAATATTGATCTGGGGATCTTTCCATTCCAAATACAATGCTCTACAACTGGATCGAGTATCGAACAGAGGACATTTCCATTCCAAATACGATGCTCTACAACTGGATCGAGTATCAAACAGGGGACCTTTCCATTCCAAATACGATGCTCTACCACTGTATCGAGTATCGAACAGGGGACCTTTCCATTCCAAATACGATACTCTACAACTGGATCGAGTATCGAACCGGAGACCTTTCCATTCCAAATACGATGCTCTACAACTGGATCGAGTATCGAACAGGGGACCTTTCCATTCCAAATACGATGCTCTACAACTGGATCACGATGCAAGAAAGATGTCAGTTGCTTACAGAGGCTGGAGAAGTGAGTACTGGTTATTTCTTACCCAGGAAATGCAGGTGGTCTACCCTCCCCCATAACATACTCAGTCAAGGGTGGAGTCTTGAGTCGTCAGAGTTGTATTTGCTTGGTGTCGTCAAGATGGCACAAACGAGCAGGGCTCATTCAAGGTCAGAATTTTTGGGAGAAGTGAGAAAGCGCGTGATTGTGTCCTTAAAACGGTGTTATTTAATAAATGTCAACAAAATATGTTTAAAATGCACAGTATCACCATTAAATGGAACATTTGAATAGAAGGAGTGCTTTATAATGGGCCAATGTAACTTTATATTTTTATCCCACAGGTGTTTGCTTAATCCATGTATTATCCGGTGTTTGTTTTACTCATACGTTATGTATCTTTGCTTTTGTCTGCAAATAGCTATTGTAGCTAGTGTTTATTGTTGTATATGGATTAGACTCAAAATAAAGTCTCTTGTATCTCAGGGTTCATTGTGAGAAAGCGCATGATCGCTTGTTTAAATGCTGTTCTTTAACATACTTCTGCAAAATAGGGTTAAAATGCACAGTACAACCATTAAATACAACATTTGAATAGAAGGAGTGCTTTATAATGGGCAAGTGTATCTTACTAGACAATATTTTGTTTGAAAATCAAAAAACACAAAAAATATTTTTTTTTTTTTAGGGCGAAGTCAGGGTCACTAGGGCGACAATTTCGCCCACATCGCCCTCTAAGATGATCCCTGTATATATAAGAGTATAAGTGATCCAACATGCTGTTGTTAGAACTTGTCTTGCACGAGTCTAATCATGTTTGCGAGTATCGGGGACAAGAGATAAAAGGATAACTGAGAAAGTTGTTCGTCACTTGCAGAGGTTGGAGAAATGACTGGTTTCTACCCAGAAAATTTGGGTGGTCTTCTCTGCCACAGACTGACTGTCATGATAATGAAACCTCCAGAACAAGCTCTTTTAGTTTATACAAATTTATTTTAGCTCGATTGCGAAACAAGTTCTTTCAACTTATATATGAATCACTCTCGAGACCTCATTCCTGATGTAATCCATCGCCATGAAGGAGAGAGAAGAGGCAATGTGGAATTTAAATGCCTTGCCTAGGGGCACAATCGTAACGGCTCCAGCGGGGTTCGAACTCCAAACCTTTCGCACCTGAAGCGAACGTTCATCCCTGTGCTATCACGACTTCCACAAGCTCTTTTGTAAATGTGGTCTGTAAATCTAAATCTAAGTCTCTAAATCTGGTGTGTCTGGTCGCTAATTTTTCTGATCTATCTTTGCTTTGTCACTTTATAACTTTGCTTTGTACCTGCAGTAGACTACAAAGATAGAGCAGAAAAATTAGCGACCACGAGCTCGTAAACACTAGTCAGACAGCTCTACATGGAACTGAGCTAGCCGGGCCAATGTTCTACCCACACCGAAATACACTACAGTTGGAATAGAAAGAGGAGATCTCCGTCATGCAACGCATTCCATCTATCTTCCATTAATGTCGAATACTCTACATCTACATGGTACTCCCAACACTCAGATGCGAGTATGACTGGGAGGCGCTTGTCTTACCATAGTACACATTTACTCTTACCATAGTACACATTTACAGTAGTTTCGACATTAGTATCAGCAGCTATACCAACCGATTAATTAGCTAATTACACGTTAATTGATTTTTAATTGACCTACCCCTCGTGGACGTGGCTCATTTTGTTTTTTTTAATTTCCTTTTCACAATGGTAGACTGTCAGCAACCTAAATTTAACTGCTTCTATTAGATTACTTGTGTTATTCCATTGTTTAACAGGCGATAATTGGGTCAATGCTTGGGTAATTGAAACAACTACACGATGAATTATTTGTCTTCAACACACTCTTCGTTGTCCAGGTAAATCACATGATCAAACAAAATCGTCACGGCAGGTGCACGTAAATTAATACAGTCGTGTCGTACCCTGGACATTTCGTATCGTGGACAGTTCGTACCCAGTTTGAACGTTTCGTGACCTTGCCTATTATTTATTTATTGTTAGTCGGTGCATATCTGTACATAGTGCTATTATTTGTTTGTAAATACCCAATAAATAAAGTTGAATTCAAGGGTTAGTGTTAGAGTTAAAGATGTGTTGTACCAACGTCTGGACAGTTTGTACCCCAGGATTGAGGGTTAATGTTAGCATTAGAGACGTTCATATCCTAGTCTGGACAGTTCATATCTAACCCCAGGGTTAACATTCGTCAGCATTTATCTTCGATATAAATTAAAATAAATATGCATACTATTCATTATTGATCAGTGATTCTAATTTTATAGCTGTTGTACAATTGTTACCATTATGTTATGTTATATAGTCGGTTCAAAAGCTCACTTAGAGCTTGTGTTGTACTGTTGATATATTGTCGACTCAAAATAAAATGTATCTTATCTTATCTTAGGGTACGAACTGTTCAGACATTGGGTCTCTAATTCTAACACTAACCACTAATCCTAGGGTATGCAATGACCCAGACATTGCATACGAAAGGCCTCAGACATTGGGCACGAAACTTACAGACAGATCTGTAGTCCAGTGGTAATACGCTTGACTGGTAATCGAGGGATCGCAAGTTCGATCCCCCGTCTGACACTAATAAAATTAACAGTCTTTCAGATGGGACTTTAAACCGAGGTGTACATCGTGCACGTAAAATAACCAGAGGATAAATTGAATGGGTCTGCGATCCCTGGATTACCAGTCCAGGGTGCTAACCACTAGGCTACAAATCCGTCTTTGTCAGCACTCTTCTTTTGCTATAGACTATTATATTGTTTTTAGACTATTATATTGGTCCAAATAATCTCTGTTTGAATGTGTTGCATTATAAACATCGTGATTAGACTTCAACTTCATACTGCCGAACAATCAGTAATGATTATGATTGGCAGGCGCAGTCTAGAACAGTTAGTTAATCTGAAATGGTATGTGCTTGTTAAAAAGATAAAAGGATCTGCAAAGCTATAGTTAAACGCAGACAGTACAAGGATTAGATAGAGAGTTCGAGTCCAGTCTGCTAACAAAGGTCGACAGACTGGGACTCGACTGTATATATGTATGTCGGTAGACTGTTCCATAGCCGGATTGTTCTTGGGGAAACTGAGTTGGCTTGGTGTTGGGGTTTTGACTGTGGGATTAGATAGTTAAGGTTTCTTGTGGGTGTACGGTGATGGTGATCTACAGCAACTAGTTCATTTCTTATTTGGAAGAACATGATTAGTGAGGCTTGGTTTCGTCTATGTTCTAATAGTTTCCAATTGAGGGTGGATACCATTTGTGATACACTACTAGTGTAGTTGTAATCATTGAATATATCTCTGGCTGCACATCTTTGGACCAGTTCTATTTTGTAGGTGAGGTGTTTCTGCCAGGGGTTCCAGACTAGAAAAGTATTCAACCTGTGGGCGGACACAAGTGATGTACATGTACATATACATGCGTTTTCTTTTACCTGTTTGTTATTTGTTTTGACATTCCTTTTAATGAAGTGGATGGTATTGTTAGCTTTTGAGGTGATATTATTGATGTGTTGGGCCAAGTTAATGTTCTTACTAATGGTGGCTCCGAGCTATTTGGAGTATTGGGTCAGAATGGGTTTGACCATTACTACTGAGTGGGGCTATTCCAGAGTTTTCAGTTGTGCTGTGTGTGTTTGATGAAGGAGTAGACCATAGGAACACTCACTTGATGTATCAGTACGATGGCTTTTCGACAATTTCCGTCGATACAGTACCATTGCATTACAGTAGTGGTCGTTTCATTGAGAAATTACAATATGAGCTATAAATCTTATATATGTTAATATATTTAATTGCAACCTTTCTGATTTTCATTAAATACAATTAATATTCGATATATAATACAACATAAGTCATTTCATGCTCTTGTATTGCATTTATATAGGATTTAATATTCCATTTCGCCCATTTCGTATTTCAGGCGTACTGAACCATAATAATTATGCGTGCTTTGTACATAATCACAATCAGTCTGATTCGTACGATACCAGATATGGCTGCCCCCAGTGCAAACAAGCCGGGTTCTAAGGAACAAAACCCAGTTACTCTCGCGTACCTTGTTGCTTACAATGTTGCCCAGATTATGGGGTATGTAAATACATGTATTTGTCAAGCTTGTTATTTGCTTGAGGTAAGTGTGTACTCAAAATTAGCCAAAACGGGTAAGCATTTTAGTGGAAGGTAGGTAACTCTTGATACAATCACACCCCCATGGACTATGATGAACTTCACAATTGTCAAATGCAGCCGATACCGGACAGTAATTGAAATTCACCTAACTATTGTTTTCATAACTGATTAAAATAAAAATCAACACGTTTTGAATATACGTTTACCAGTTTCAGCTTGTTTTTGCGGTAAAGCCTCATCTCGGCCCCACGACACGTCGGCCCCACGACACCTCGGCCCCAAAACACATCGACACCTCGGCCCCATTTTTAAAATTCGTTATCAACATAGTTATTTATTTAAACACTTTATTTAGATAATTTAAATACCATTTAGGATGTGTTATGTATAATATTAAGAACATAACAGCTTAATACATATATATGGCAAAATCAGTTTAATATGCTTATCAATTGTTATAGTCGTTTCTTAACATACCGCTGGTCGTAACATACCGAGGCATCAATAATTTTTCAGATCGGGGTAAAATATAGCCACCTATCATTATTTCCATTGGATCATTGTTGACCCAGAAAGGTAAACATTGGTTGATAAACAAGAAATTATAAACTGTCAACGTAAGTTGGGAGTAAATTACTGATGCAAGATGCTTACCTGAATATCAAGATCTATGTAAAATCACCCCACCCCTTTATCGGAAAAATTGCTCCAAATGTCCATAATATATATTTATGTTCATTCCAACTTTGTAAAATGGCGGTCTGCTATCTGATATTTATGAATGAAACTGTTTTGATCACGTGTTTAGGTTACTACATACATAATTCCCGTATTACCAAATATGGGCATAATGTTATGGTACGAGACACGCTTTTTCTAATGAATGATTATTTTTCAAAACAGCTTTTCCCCCAAATTTAGTATTTTTTATTAAAAACAAGTCAACTTTCATATCTATGGAACTTTCTCCCGTGATGTACATCTATTGACATGTGATATAGCCAGATTCCCGCATTTTATTATTCATAAAAAGTAGGTCCATCGTTGGCCTAAAGCTATTTGTTGTTTTCTGGTGGGAGATTAAAAAGATATTTGTGTTTTATGTTAAAATGATAAATTTATTGCTAGACTTACATATTATACAGATCGTCTCTATTAAATACTCACATAATTGTATTATGGCTACCATTGTATAAACACCCAAATCAGGGCCTCGGGCATTTGCTGCGGTGTACTAGGAACTACTGACTACGTAACTGCTGACACGATGGCGCCAAAACATGATAAACACAAGTGATTCCCAATAGTATTTCTTATTTGTGTATTTGTAATGTTGAAGTGGAGAAGTCATAGGATGAAGCAAAATGAGTTTTAAATTCAGGTACATAATAGTATATCTGTAGTTTGGTTTTTAATAGCTAGTACCGCGATATACCCATAATGCATCCTACAATAAAACAACAAATACTTGATATGTATCATGAACAGTGGTATTCATCAATCAATAACTCTACTCGTCTTGAAACTTATAACTTGTTTAAATATGAATTTCAATTAGAAAAATATCTTGACATTATGATAGAACCTAAATTTAGAATTTCGGACATCATCCCATGAACTAGCAATAGAACAAGGGCGTTACACAAACTTACAACGAAATGAACCAATATGTATATATTGGAATGACCGAAAGTGAGTATCATTTTCTTCTTATTTGCCCTAAATTTAGAGATTTAAGGAAACACTATTTGAAACGCTACTATTACACTTGGCCGACCAAACAAACGTTTATTACCTTACTTACAGAGACTAAGAGGAAAACTGTTCAAAACCTATCCAAATTTATATATTACTCAAGTTTAGCAAGAAATGAACAATTTTATACACCACAACCATCTATGCTCTTCTGAAAATGTATCCATGCCTTTCCATTTTACTTTGTTTTTGCATTGTTTGCTATAAATATGTTATCATATTTAAATAAATAAATATGCAATAAAATATATTATAGTTAAAATTATAAGCCTTGCATACATTAGTTGTAACCGAATTTGGATGTTATTGTGATGTGATTGAAGGTGTTAACAACTCATTAGTGATTAGTTGATAATCACATTGAAGTTGTATAAAGTAATCATTAAAACTTAATTATAAGTTTGCCGCACACGTAACGCCCTCACAAATAGCTATAGAGTAATTGCCGTAATTGACGCTGCTCGATGTTGATTGGTAAGTAAGTATGTACAATGTAGTTTAAAGACCATCGATACCGACAATGAATATGTTTGAGTCTTGATTGAATAATTGGTACATCTCACGATAACTATATAACCCTTATCAAAAGTAGGATGCTCGCAGGTTCGATCCCCCGTCTGACCCTAATAAAATTAACAGTCTTTCAGATGGGACATTAAACCGAGGTCTCGTGTCGGTACTGTACACCGTGCACGTTAAAATAACCAGACGATAAATTGGATGGGTCTGCGATCCCTGGATACCAATGTTCATAATTAACCCTTTCCCTCATAGAAGCACCTCTTGAGTCTTGACGCCATTATCAATACGACATACATTGACAATGTAGTAGCCAAACCAATGTTCATAATTAACCCTTTCCCTCATAGAAGCACCTCTTTACGCCATTATCAATACGACATACATTGACAATGTAGTAGCCAAACCAATGTTCATAATTAACCCTTTCCCTCATAGAAGCACCTCTTTACGCCATTATCAATACGACATACATTGACAATGTAGTAGCCAAACCAATGTTCATAATTAACCCTTTCCCTCATAGAAGCACCTCTTTACGCCATTATCAATACGACATACATTGACAATGTAGTAGCCAAACCAATGTTCATAATTAACCCTTTCCCTCATAGAAGCACCTCTTTACGCCATTATCAATACGACATACATTGACAATGTAGTAGCCAAACCAATGTTCATAATTAACCCTTTCCCTCATAGAAGCACCTCTTGACGCCATTATCAATACGACGTACATTGACAACGTAGTAGCCAAACCAATGTTCATATTTAACCCTTTCCCTCATAGAAGCACCTCTTGACGCCATTATCAATACGACATACATTGACAATGTAGCAGTCAAACCAATGTTCATAATAAAGGCCTGAATCTCATGTCGTCCCAGTAATATCTATGGAGGTGGGATAGATATGGCGACTACTTATCCACTGCATGATAGCTAAATGGCTGTCGTTTGTATACAGATATAATAGTATATTAACCTAAATCTCTATTAAGGAATGTGTTGAAATAATGTTGTAAGAACTTGTTTTGCAATTAAGCTGAGATAAATTTGTATAAACTATGATAATTGATATTAAACGATGTTGCTGTTTCCAGATGGAGCGCGATACTTTTTGCCTTGGTGTCACATTTTGCAACGGAAGACAGTAACAAGGGACTGTACGATAAAATTGCAGTGATCCTCAACATATTCCAAACTGCTGCCGTGCTGGAGGTAACAACAACCATATATATATATTCTAAGCTTCGTGGTATAATGTCAAAAAAATGCCCTGTGGTAACACACTGTCTGCGATCTTCCACACACACACACCCACTTTTCTTTTACGTGCACGGTGTACAACACTGACACGGTTTGGTTTAAACAGTATTTATTCCAATAAATTTACATGTATAACACAAACAATGTTACAAATTACATAAATTGTGAATCACGGTTTAAAGTCCCATCCGAAAGACTGTTAATTTTATTAGGGATCAGATGTGGATCGAACCTGCAATCCCTGGATTACCAGTCCAACATGTTAACCACTGAACTACAGATCCGTCTGTTTCTAATTTGGGCCGTCCAGTTTTCAATTTGTATCTCTGCACATGGTGCGTCAGACGTTTGCTCGACAGATGCATCTATTCCGCTAGGTTCAGTAACAGGAATACAGATTCAGAAGTTTCAGCTGGGAAGCTTGGATCCTGAAAGATTATAATTGAATGGACACCACTCCTTGATCTCCTCTGGTTCTTTTACGTGCACAGTGTAACGCACCGACACGAGACCTCGCTTTAGTTTAAACATATTTTATTTTATCAATATTTACATCATGTTGTAACATTAATATACAAGAACA
Organism: Archivesica marissinica; assembly: GCA_014843695.1. Lineage (NCBI taxonomy): Eukaryota > Metazoa > Mollusca > Bivalvia > Venerida > Vesicomyidae > Archivesica > Archivesica marissinica. The sequence continues at coordinate 22,471,128 of CM026396.1, read as the reverse complement.
GATGGATTAAATCGGAAGCTAGTAGCTTATTTAGATTTTCTCCATGACAAACATAATTTTTATAAAGTGTATATACATTTATGAACGTAACACGTTTTATTCAACTGTAATGATATAAAGGTAAATAAAAATAATATGGAGATGATGATGATGATTTAGAGTCCCATCTGGAAAGACTGTTTTATAGGGCTCAGACTGCAATACAGAGTCTACTTTGTCTATAGATGCTTGGCAACCATTTAGTGTAGGTGTACTTGGACAGTCGCTGAACTTGCTAGTCTAGGGAGACCATTAATTTGAATACATGTCCAAATTTACAACTTTTTAGCCAAATATACATGGCATTAAAATTTTTATTCTCTCGAGTTTAAACTTTATTCCAATATCTGTTCCATATCCCTATTTTTAAATAATTCATTGTATTAAAATTTAATTAAAGTTTAAACTTTATTTATAACGATTGCGAAGCAAGTTCTAACTTATATTAAACACTCTCATTGACGCAGATGAAAGCATAAATGTGGTAATTCGTGTGGGAGGAAACCGGAGTACCCGGAGTAAACCCACCTGTCTGATCTGGCGACCACCGTACCATCTCACATACTTACCGGTCTGAGGATCGAACCTGGGTTGCATTGGTGCCATGCGAGCACGTTAACCACTGCGCTAATTGGACAGCCCGCTTGAGTGAATCGTATATTTTCATACATTCTTGTTTCAGATTTTTCACTGCATGTTTGGTCTGGTCAAATCCAATGTAATGATGACGACTTTCCAGGTGTACTCGCGTGTTATGTTGGTATGGGGGATTGCTCATAGCCTCACTGTGGTAGGTGTTGTTGTGAATTACTTATTATTTGTTTAATGTCGTATTCATATTCAAACTTAAAGCGACATTACTTTTACTTGTTACATCGTCCAAGAAGGTATGTTTTTTGAGGCAGTTTATATCTTTGACTCATTGTATTAAAGCGACATTACATCGCAAAAAGACAACAAAATGCATTGTTCACGTATAAATGCATTGCTACTACAAATTCTTCCGAATACATTCGAACACAAATATTAAATAAATAAACAGTGTATTGTACCGGTCATCCATGCTCCTGAATTGACATTTCGTTGTCATTGTAGTCAATACTAAATGCTTGATACTGTCGCTTAGAGATAATAAATTTAACTAAGATTAGTCTACAAATAAATATGCATAGGCACAAATATAACGGTATATCTGTACCACAAATCTCATTATTCGGGATACACAGGTTATATTACGCATGTATGTCGACCCTGTTTACATTATTTTGTTGTCAACAAACCGCGTATTACGTTTGTTTATTAGTTGAAATACTCAGTTTTTGAGGCAAATATTTGTGAAAAAATTATACCATTATAATAGAAAATTACATTCTGTATAAATTTGCGTTTTTAATGATGTAGTGTCGCTTTAATGTCACTATTTCCAAACAATGTGCATTCATTGCAATACCAGTATTACTCTAGTTTTACAGTAACAAAGTCTGTGTCAAGGACAGACTGTATGTCCAGGATGTATTGGCTGTATCCATGTTTGTATTTTATTGTTGTAGGACCAGGATGTATTTGAGGTATCCATGTTTGTATTATGTATGTCCAGGATGTATTTGCGGTATCCATGTTTGTATTATGTATGTCCAGGATGTATTTGAGGTCTCCATGTTTGTATTATGTAGGTCCAGGATGTATTTGCGGTATCCATGTTTGTATTTTATTGTTGCAGGTCCAGGATGTATTTGAGGTCTCCATGTTTGTATTTTATTGTTGCAGGTCCAGGATGTATTTGAGGTATCCATGTTTGTATTTTATTGTTGTATGTCCAGGATGTATTTGCGGTATCCATGTTTGTATTATGTATGTCCAGGATGTATTTGAGGTCTCCATGTTTGTATTATGTATGTCCAGGATGTATTTGAGGTCTCCATGTTTGTATTTTGTATGTCCAGGATGTATTTGTGGTATCCATGTTTGTATTTTATTGTTGTAGGACCAGGATGTATTTGAGGTCTCCATGTTTGTATTATGTAGGTCCAGGATGTATTTAAGGTATCCATGTTTGTATTTTATTGTTGTATGTCCAGGATGTATTTGAGGTCTCCATGTTTGTATTTTATTGTTGCAGGTCCAGGATGTATTTGAGGTATCCATGTTTGTATTTTATTGTTGCAGGTCCAGGATGTATTTGAGGTATCCATGTTTGTATTTTATTGTTGCAGGTCCAGGATGTATTTGAGGTCTCCATGTTTGTATTTTATTGTTGCAGGTCCAGGATGTATTTGCGATGTCCATGTTTGTATTTTATTGTTGCAGGTCCAGGATGTATTTGCGGTGTCCACGTTTGTATTTTATTGTTGCAGGTCCAGGATGTATTTGCGGTGTCTATGTTTGTATTTGCGTGGTCTGTTACTGAAGTCATCCGTTATTCATTCTACCTGTTTGCCCTCATTGGAGAGGTACCATATGTTTTGCGGTGGTGTAGGTAAGGTTGTTTAGCGCGGTGGTGTAGGTACGGTTGTTTAGCGCAGTGGATGTAGGTAAGGTTGTTTAGCGCAGTGGATGTAGGTAAGGTTGTTTAGCGCAGTGGATGTAGGTAAGGTTGTTTAGCGCAGTGGATGTAGGTAAGGTTGTTTAGCGCAGTGGATGTAGGTAAGGTTGTTTAGCGTGGTGGTGTAGGTAAGGTTGTTTAGTGCAGTGGATGTAGGTAAGGTTGTTTAGCGCAGTGGATGTAGGTAAGGTTGTTTAGCGCAGTGGATGTAGGTAAGGTTGTTTAGCGCAGTGGATGTAGGTAAGGTTGTTTAGCGCAGTGGATGTAGGTAAGGTTGTTTAGCGCAGTGGATGTAGGTAAGGTTGTTTAGCGCAGTGGATGTAGGTAAGGTTGTTTAGCGCAGTGGATGTAGGTAAGGTTGTTTAGCGCAGTGGATGTAGGTAAGGTTGTTTAGCGCAGTGGATGTAGGTAATGTTGTTTAGCGCAGTGGATGTAGGTACGGTTGTTTAGCGCAGTGGATGTAGGTAAGGTTGTTTAGCGCAGTGGATGTAGGTAAGGTTGTTTAGCGCAGTGGATGTAGGTAAGGTTGTTTAGCGCAGTGGATGTAGGTAAGGTTGTTTAGCGCAGTGGATGTAGGTAAGGTTGTTTAGCGCAGTGGATGTAGGTAAGGTTGTTTAGCGCAGTGGATGTAGGTAAGGTTGTTTAGCGCAGTGGGTGTAGGTAAGGTTGTTTAGCGCAGTGGTGCAGGTAAGGTTGTTTAGCGCAGTGGATGTAGGTACGGTTGTTTAGCGCAGTGGATGTAGGTACGGTTGTTTAGCGCAGTGGGTGTAGGTAAGGTTGTTTAGCGCAGTGGATGTAGGTATGGTTGTTTAGCGCAGTGGATGTAGGTAAGGTTGTTTAGCGCAGTGGATGTAGGTAAGGTTGTTTAGCGCAGTGGATGTAGGTAAGGTTGTTTAGCGCAGTGGATGTAGGTAAGGTTGTTTAGCACAGTGGATGTAGGTAAGGTTGTTTAGCGCAGTGGATGTAGGTAAGGTTGTTTAGCGCAGTGGATGTAGGTAAGGTTGTTTAGCGCAGTGGGTGTAGGTAAGGTTGTTTAGCGCAGTGGTGCAGGTAAGGTTGTTTAGCGCAGTGGATGTAGGTACGGTTGTTTAGCGCAGTGGATGTAGGTAAGGTTGTTTAGCGCAGTTGATGTAGGTAAGGTTGTTTAGCGCGGTGGATGTAGGTACGGTTGTTTAGCGCAGTTGATGTAGGTAAGGTTGTTTAGCGCAGTGGATGTAGGTAAGGTTGTTTAGCGCGGTGGATGTAGGTAAGGTTGTTTAGCGCAGTGGATGTAGGTAAGGTTGTTTAGTGCAGTGGATGTAGGTAAGGTGTTTAGCGCAGTGGATGTAGGTAAGGTTGTTTAGCGCAGTGGATGTAGGTACGGTTGTTTAGCGCAGTGGATGTAGGTACGGTTGTTTAGCGCAGTGGATGTAGGTACGGTTGTTTAGCGCAGTGGATGTAGGTAAGGTTGTTTAGCACAGTGGATGTAGGTAAGGTTGTTTAGCGCAGTGGATGTAGGTAAGGTTGTTTAGCGCAATGGATGTAGGTAAGGTTGTTTAGCGCAGTGGATGTAGGTAAGGTTGTTTAGCGCAGTGGATGCGCATTCGCTTCAGGTGCGAAAGGTCCGGAGTTTGAGCCCCGCTGGAGCCGTTACGTTTGTGCCCTTAGGCAAGGCATTTAAATTCCACGTTGCCTCTTCTCTCTCCCTCGTGGTGATCGATTCCATCAGGAATGAGGTATCGAGAGTGATTCATATAAGTTGTAAGAACTTGTTTCGCAATCGAGCTAAAATAAATTTGTATATGGTTGTTTAGTGTAATAACAAGAGGTTAATGGGTCAATAAGCACTACCTGGTGTTTTTCCATTTGTATGTCATCGAAAGTTTGTCCGTTTAGCGCAGTGGTTAGTACGCTCGCTTCTCACCAATGTTGCAACCTGGGTTCGATCCTCAGACCGGGAAGTATGTGAGATGGTACTATGGTCGCTAGATCGGACAGGTGGGTTTCCTCCCACACGAATGACCACATTTACGCTTTCATCCGCGCCAACGAGAGTGATTAATAGTTGTTAAAACATGCTTCGCAATCATTAAATAAATAAAGTTTAAACTAAGTGTGTTCAAAGTCATGTAAGGGAAGTCTGAGGCCACGTGGTTACTCAACTCGGGGTGTCAAACTGTTGTGATAGGACGTTATCCAGCTGGCTAATGAAAGATTGCTGGTTCTACCCGGGTGTCTGCTCTTGCATGAAATACTACACAGAGAGACTCCAGGAGTTTTCCTCCGCCAATAACAGCCCGAGACCTAAAATAGGGTTAAAAGTCACAATTTAACAATTTTGATTATGAGTGTGCTATATAATAATGGGCCAGTGTATCTTACTGGACAATATTTTGTATGAAAATTGTAAAAAAACACTGTTTTAGGGAGAAGTGGGGTCCCTAGGGCGACTATTTCACCCCAGTCTCCCTCTAGAATGAGGTCTGTATAATACTTTCCTCCAAACTCCAGGGATCATTCTAGAAATTGTTTTTTTTTTTTGGTTTTTACGATTTTCAAACAAAATTGTGTCTAGTAAGATACACTGGCCCATTATAAAGCACTGCTTCTATTCAAATGTTGTATTTAATGGTTGTACTGTGCATTTTAACCTTATTTTGCAAAAGTATATTAAAGAACACCATTTAAGGAAGCGATCATGCGCTTTCTCACTTCTCCCAAGAATGAACCCTGAAACTCACTCTCAACCTTTTGATTGGTTGAGCTAAGTGAAAATCTAAGTCAACCAATCAAATCATTGGAGCTAGAGTATTGAGATCTGGGCTCAGTTTTAGAATCTCTGGACCAGGTTATAAAACTTTTCTCCCATCTCAAAACTCGGTCTCTAGCGTCTGATTGGTTCAGCTGACAGTAACACTCAGAATCAACCAATCAGATCACTTGAGCTTTAGTTTGGGATCTTATAAAAGTTTTATTGCCCGAGGTTATAACACTTCTCAAATCTCAAGTTCAAATGATTTGATTGATTGATTTTGAGTTTTACTGCAAGCCGAACCAATGAGAAGCTGAGTGTGTGTGTTTTACGTTTATTTATCGTTGCTACCGGTTGCCCATATGAGCGACGCCTCCTGAAGAGATTAGTCATTTTAGATTTTTGGAGGATAGTGCAATGAAACAGACATACAGACAGAGACCCATTCCAGAGTCTCTTCTGGTTCTTTTACGTGCACGGTGTACAGCACCGACACAAGACCTCGGTTTAATGCCTCATCTGAAAGACTGTTAATTTTATTAGGGTCGATGGATCGAACCTGCGATCCCTGGATTACCAGTCCAGCGTGTTACCACTGGACTACAGATCCATCTGTTTTTTTGACGCCATGTTGAATTCACATTTGAGTGAAATTGTCGTTTTATTTTCAAAGATGTTATACAATCTAACATTAATCGAGCATAATAAATGCATGACTGAGTTTGAGATCCGAGAAAAGTTTTATAATCTCGAGTCCTGGCCAGGTTATAAAACTTTTCTGCAATCTCAAAACACGGTCTCAAGCGTTTGGTTCAGCTGACAGTAACACTCGGAATCAACCAATCAGATCATTTGAGCTCGAGTTTGAGACCTGAGAAAAGTTTTATAACCTCGGGGCCCATATGGACCTGTCTTAAGACAACACACAATTTGCAGTTTCTGTCGATTTATGAAAGCAATGAAATGTTATATGTTGCAGATACACGCTGTTCATTGTGCTGTATCCTATTGGTGTCACAGTAAGTCTTGCTCTCTTTATCAATACAGTCAAACCTGCCTTAAGCAGCCAGCCATGGGAATCACAGAAAGTGGCTGCTTAGCACAGGGTGCTGCTTAATAGAGGTGAAATGTATAATGAAACAACATTTTGGGAGTCTGTAAACTGGCTGCTTAATGCAGGTTGGCTGTTTAATAGAGGTCAAATGTATAATGAAACAACATTTTGAGAGTCTGTAAACCGGCTGATTAATGCAGGTTGGCTGTTTAATAGAGGTCAAATGTATAATGAAACAACATTTTGGGAGTCTGTAAACTGGCTGCTTAATGCAGGTTGGCTGCTTAATAGAGGTGACCGCTAAGACAGGTTTCACATGTTATATAGTTTTATGAAAAAATAAAGTTAAAACATTAAATTTTCAACTTTAGTTGCAGTAATTATCTCTGCCATAAGCAACTGAGGTTATTGTTTTGAGCTGTGACCGTGTGCATACAAGATAACTCGATAAGTTATTGATGAATTTTGATAAAACATTGTGGATATATTGAGGGTTGGTCTAGGCGGAAGTGATTAGATTTTGGGAGAAATTGACTGTTGACTAGGCTGTCAGTGGTGTGTCCGCTCTAGGTCTGTGGACAGGGCTGTCGGTGGAGTGTCTGCTCTAGGACTGTGGACAGGGCTGTCAGTGGAGTGTCCGCTCTAGGACTGTGGACAGGGCTGTCAGTGGTGTGTCCGCTCTAGGACTGTGGACAGGGCTGTCAGTGGAGTGTCCGCTCTAGGACTGTGGACAGGGCTGTCAGTGGTGTGTCCGCTCTAGGACTGTGGACAGGGCTGTCAGTGGAGTGTCCGCTCTAGGACTGTGGACAGGGCTGTCAGTGGTGTGTCCGCTCTAGGACTGTGGACAGGGCTGTCAGTGGAGTGTCCGCTCTAGGACTGTGGACAGGGCTGGCAGTGGAGTGTCCGCTCTAGGACTGTGGACAGGGCTGGCAGTGGTGTGTCCGCTCTAGGACTGTGGACAGGGCTGTCAGTGGTGTGTCCGCTCTAGGACTGTGGACAGGGCTGGCAGTGGAGTGTCCGCTCTAGGACTGTGGACAGGGCTGTCAGTGGAGTGTCCGCTCTAGGACTGTGGACAGGGCTGGCAGTGGTGTGTCCGCTCTAGGACTGTGGACAGGGCTGTCAGTGGTGTGTCCGCTCTAGGACTGTGGACAGGGCTGGCAGTGGAGTGTCCGCTCTAGGACTGTGGACAGGGCTGGCAGTGGAGTGTCGACTGTAGACAGGGCTGTCGGTGGAGTGTCGACTCTAGGACTGTGGACAGGGCTGTCGGTGGAGTGTCGACTCTAGGACTGTGGACAGGGCTGTCGGTGGAGTGTCGACTCTAGGACTGTAGACAGGGCTCTCGGTAGTGTCCGCTCTAGGTCTGTGGACTGGGCTGTCGGTGGAGTGTCCGCTCTAGGTCTGTGGACAGGGCTCTCGGTAGAGTGTCTGCTCTAGGACTGTGGACAGGGCTCTCGGTAGAATGTCCGCTCTAGGTCTGTGGACAGGGCTGTCGGTGGAGTGTCCGCTCTAGGTCTGTGGACAGGGCTGTTTGTGGAGTGTCTGCTCTAGGACTGTAGACAGGGCTCTCGGTGGAGTGTCCGCTCTAGGACTGTGGACAGGGCTCTCGGTAGAGTGTCCGCTCTAGGACTGTGGACTGGGCTGTTGGTGGAGTGTCCGCTCTAGGACTGTGGACAGGGCTCTCGGTAGATTGTCCGCTCTAGGTCTGTGGACTGGGCTGTCAGTGGAGTGTCTGCTCTAGGACTGTGGACAGGGCTGTCAGTGGAGTGTTGACTAGAACTGTGGACAGGGCTGTCGGTGGAGTGTCCGCTCTAGGACTGTGGACTGTGCTGTCGGTAGAGTGTCCGCTCTAGGACTGTGGACAGGGCTGTCGGTGGAGTGTCCGCTTTAGGACTGTGGACAGGGCTGTCGGTGGAGTGTCCGCTCTAGGTCTGTGGACAGGGCTGTCGGTGGAGTGTCCGCTCTAGATCTGTGGACAGGGCTGTCGGTGAACATTTTCACAGACGAGAACAACAACATTGACAATGCATGCCGATTCTAATGATCATAAGGCAGAATCATTGAAATGTGACCTAGAAAAGTCTGTGAGTAAAGTTTTGAATGCCAAAGAATGTGCTGTAATTGTTGGCCTTAAGGCAACCTACTGGCTTGTAATCAAACTGTATGTCCCCAAATATTTGAAAATGTCCCCACATTTTTATCATGAAGGGGAATATGTCCCCACTTTTTTAAGTCCTGAGCAGAACACCGACATAAGCATAGAAATAGCTAATATAATATAATTTACTTATCGGATTCATCAATATTTACATCATTAAGTTTGTTTCGTCAAAAATTGATATTTAAAATACGTGTTTTTTCGGCGATTGCATTGATATCCCTGCTCTCGTTTTTCGTCTAATACAGTGATTCTATGCCTAATAAAAAGCATGATATACATATGGAGTTATTTTAATTTTTATATCATGCATACATGCAGAATTGTAAATTTCAAAAGATTGTTCATAATTTATGAAAATATTTATATTGGAATTATATAATTTATGAAAATATGTATATTGGAATTATATAATTTATGAAAATATTTATATTGGAATTATATAATTTATGAAAATATGTATATTGGAATTATATAATTTATGAAAATATGTATATTGGAATTATATAATTTATGAAAATATGTATATTGGAATTATATAATTTATGAAAATATGTATATTGGAATTATATAATTTATGAAAATATTTATATTGGAATTATATAATTTATGAAAATATGTATATTGGAATTATATAATTTATGAAAATATGTATATTGGAATACTGGTTGAGGAAATTCTATCTTTCAATTGGTCTAATTGTAGGTCCAATAGCTACACTCAGATTGTCCCAAATGACTATAAAAACATTCCCGGGGGCTTACAGCGCCCCCCCCCCCAAACCCCCAGCTGCAGTTTAATGGCTCGCTACGCTCATTGTCCCAAACATTTTTTTCATACCCACTCTCATCCCTGCGCATTGGCTCATTACAGTCCCAACACGTTCTAACTGATGATACAATGGGGCTTTAAACTGTTCTTGCGCTGATCATCTACTTATTTGCAGGGTGAACTGTTGTCAATATGGAGCGGTTTAGATTATGTGAAACAGTCGAAGATATATACAATAGAGATGCCTAACGCAGCAAATATATCATTTAGTTATCACTACTTTCTCCTGACGATGATGCTCATGTATATTCCAGGTAAGTACATATTGTTTTTACCTGCACCAGGTAGGTACACATTGTTTTTACCTGCACCAGGTAGGTACACATTGTTTATACTTGCACCACAGGGTTCCCACTGTCGGTCGCCAATGGCGCCAATTGCGACCAAAAACAAATATTGGCGCTAAATTTTGTGAATTGGCGAAAATATTTGGCGCAACTTTTTTTATTAATTTTTTTTTTGCCACATGTTTTGTCAAATATATGGCTTCAAATATTTATTTGTGAACTATATGGCTCTTGGTTGGCTCCAAGTTTTTTTAATTGGCTCCAGTGTTTTTCAATTGGCGACAGAAGTGGCGCAGACAAACATTCAGGCAGAGGGAAGTTCAATGTTCAAATTATACTGGCAGCAGACTGAGAACGCTGCATACTGAGAACGCTGCATACTGATCAGGATCTATGTTGTTTGCTGTCCAATTACTGCAGCAGTATTTCTTATAATATTTTGAAAACTAAGGAAATAAGTCATGGAATAACATGTGTCGTCCTGACACAATTCTAATGAAATATTTGACTTATTTTTATGCTTTGATGCAAACAGTTAGATGACGATACAAGATTGACTGATGTATGTATTGCGCCACAGGCCCGTAGCCACCCTGAGGCACACCGAGGCAGCAGCCAAAAAAATAAAATGCAAAAAATATCCCTTTGCTGTATAACATGTTGACTGCTAGAGAACTGAAAGGTCAGTACATAATTATACCTCTAAACTTATTAAGTCAGAAAACGTAGGAAATTGCTTCTATGCATTACAATTTTAAGGGGGACGGAACATGCTGCCCCCGGATGCCCTAGATAGCCTCGATTGAAATTTGCCTCTTGCTACGGTACTGCGCCATTGATTATATAATTTGTTCATTTCAGTATTTCCACAATTGTACATGTATATGCTTGCTCAAAGGAAGAAAGTCATTGGAGGAACAGAACACTCCAAGGCAGATTAGATGTTTTGTATGAAATGGACTATACAACTTGTATCATTTGTGAAACAGACTATGAGATAAAGGGAAACGGACTATAATTTATACATCATTTGTGAAATGGACTATGAGATAAAGGGAAACGGACTATAATTTATACATCATTTGTGAAATGGACTATGAGATAAAGGGAAAAGTCATACATTTGATTAGAAATGGACTATACAACTTGTATCATTTGTGAAACAGACTATGAGATCAAGGAAAATAATCATTAATTGAATATGAAACGGACTATAATTTATACATCATTTGTGAAACAGACTATGAGATAAAAGGAAAAATCATAAATTTGCTTATAGAAATAGACTTATAAGGTAGGAGGGAATCGATGTCAGATAAGGTCTATTATTATATCATCTGTGAAACAGACTATAAGATAGGGAATCGATGTTAGATAAGGTCTATAATTATATCATCTGTGAAACAGACTATAAGATAGGGAATCGATGTCAGATAACATCTATAATTATATCATTTGTGAAACGGACTATAATAGAGAATAAGGTCTATAATTATATCATCTGTGAAACAGACTATAAGATAGGGAGTCGATGTCAGATAAGGTCTATAACTATATAATCTGTGAAACAGACTATAAGATAGGAGGGAATCATGTTAGATAAGGTCTATAATTATATCATCTGTGAAACAGACTATAAGATAGGAGGGAATCAATGTTAGATAAGGTCTATAATTATGTCATCTGTGAAACAGACCAGGTTTATTTATCGTTGCTACCAGTTGCCCATTTGATCAACGCCTCCTGAAGATATTAGCAACCCCCCAAAGCGTAACAGCCTGAGATGTCTACCAGTAGGCTAATGTGTTAACTTATATATTGCATGGGGTGGCGCAACTGATCTACAGATAAAGGGGGTGGAGATGTCCACATATGCATCTTTTGGAACTGCTGATTGTATTATCTTACAGCATGAAATGCATCGGTTCCCTAACACAGTGGTAGAATTCTTTCACATTTTGTACTTATAAATACTGGCTGGCCGATTAGTGCGCTCGCTTCTCACCAATGCAACCCGGGTTTCAATCCTCGGACCGGGGAAGTATGTGAGATGGTACGGTGGTCGCCAGATCGGACAGGTGGGTTTTCTCCGGGTACTCTGGTTTCCTCCCACAAGAATGACCACATCTACGCTTTCAACCGCACCAACGAGAGAGATTAATATAAGTTGTTAGAACTTGCTTTGCAATCGTTATAAAATAAATAAAGTTAACTATAAATATTTGATCTACATCTGTGAATTATTCCATTCGAGACTTTGGTATAAGAGTTTTTATATTCTATTCAGAAAGTGACTTGTAAAACATGGAGTCATGCGAGCGATACAGAGCCATAATGGCCCTATTTAGTGACATATTCAATACCAACTTTATTGTGGAAGTCGTGATAGCGCAGTGGATGCGCGTTCACTTCAGATGCGAAAGGTCCGGAGTTCGAGCCCCCTGAAGCTGTTACGATTGTGCCCTTAGGCAAGGCATTTTAATTCCACTTTGCCTCTTCTCTCTCCCTCGTGGCGTTGGATTCCATTAGGAATGAGGCCTCGAGAGTGATTAATATAAGTTATAAGAACTTGTTTCACAATCGAGCTAAAAGAAATTTGTATAAACTAATACCAACTTTTAAATTATTAATTTGGTCCGCCTCAGTGGTCGAGTGGTTACCGTAGCTGACTTGTATACCGCTGTAACCTATCTTCACTGATGGTCACGTGACGTGTTCGAGCCCCGCTCAGGCCGTGTCTCATTTATATGAAAAAGTTGAGTTTCTTACGGAGGTTGGTGCACCCAAGTACTGGTTAACAGCTGGAGTTTGCCCTGGAAATGTGATGTTAGGTAAACTGCCCGTCGGCGATATAACCCAAAATGGCGCTGATGCAGGCGTAAAACTCAAACTAACAAACAAACAAACACACTTTCCAGCTGGCTTGCGGTAGGTTAATGGTTCTACCTGGGTACTTTGTCTGCCTGAGGGGACCCATGGTTTAGCTCCACCAATAATAGCTGGAGTCTCTGTATCACCGAAGCTGTGCAGCGACTTTAAACCCCAAAAAACAAACATACCCTTTTAGACAGTTTTATGTTGAACACGAGGCAAAAATTATAAATTAAATGCATGTCTTACATTAAATGTATGTTTTGAAATATATATTAAGCGTGACATCTTGACTAACAAAAGATTTAATTGTCTCAATGCAGTATACATGAATACCGGTAATTTATACTTCAGGGAATACTTGTACAGCTCACAGAATTTTTAATAGTGTGTTAATGGTGGTTGTACTGACAACTTTGTGATGTGCATAGCAATAAGCCTTTCCCACATTTATAGTGAATCTAGCACCTCCAACGAGTTGCAGATAAGTAGTGTTTGTGCATTCTAGCTCTATAAATTATATAGGTTATATACTTACAAGTTACCCTTACAAGGTTTGGGTGAAAGCTCAATCTAAGCTTGTTTCAAAGTTAAAAGCGTGGTATCAAAAATGTAATATATATCTTCGACATGTAAGCTCTCGGAAAGGAAATACAAATATACACCATATTATACGCGTACGACTTAGCGATATCAAACCTCAACTACATGCCCTAAACAAGACGAGAAGGGTTATTTGACATTATAAAAGTACAGTACGTGTCATTATCATTATAAAGGTACAGTACGTGTCATTTGTCTTGGTGACTACTACTAGTAACTTCAACCCGTAAATGACTAGCATGGTAAAAAAATGGCATTCATCTTCAATCATATTGCTGTTACAAATTGCACAAAATCGTTCATGTGTGGCTTTCTACCATTCAAGGGAGAATACATCTACATGTTTGCTAAATAAGAACAATAAGAGCTGGATTTCTAAAAAATTGAATCATTGCTGACCGCCTCTGTGGTCGAGTGGTTAACCCATTCAACACCAAGTAACTGACATGGACTGGTGCATGATATTTTTAGACCAATAAATGAAATAATAAGAAAAATTACAGTTAATTTATCAAAATGGGTAATTGTGACTAAAAATAGTAATATTACGACGGGCAAAAGTGCAGATCCTTTTATGAGACGGCTCGATCTGGATCTGCACTTCTTGTAAGCCTATTTAGAGGCCTGTAGTGTTGAAGGGGTTAAACTTTCTTGTAACCTCTTGGTAGGTGGTGTAACTATGCTGATGGTGATTGGTAAATGGCAGCGATATATATACATGGACATTTAATATTGACCTCTATCTATGTGGGAAAGGGCTAAATTTTGCTACCATTTTGATGTGGTTCCTACAGGTAGTAGATGTCGGAGAGTAAAGTAACGGGCATTCTCATTATTGCATTGTGTCTTGGCGTGTGTTTAAAGCGACATTACATCGCAAAAAGCAAATACAATGCATTTTTTCACGTATTGCTACTACAATTTCTTCCGAATACATCCGAACACTAACATTGAATCAATAAACAGTGTTTTTTGTGATCTACAAGCTTTCAAAATTGAAAGTAGGATTTCATATAACGATCATCCACGCTCCTGAATTGATGTGTGTTTGTCATCGGAGTCGATACTAAACGCGAGATAAATTAACTAAGATTAGTCTACAAATAAATATACTTAGGCACAAATGTGAGATATAACGGTAAAGGTGTACCATAAATTGTGTTATTCGGGATACACAGGTTGTATTACACTTGGATTTCGACCCAGTTTACATTATTTTGTTATGTCACCAAACCGCGTATACGACGTTTGTTTATTAATTGAAATACTCGGTCTTTGAGGCAAATGTTTGGAAACAAATAATACCATATAAATTATAATAGGAAAATATATTCTGTAGAAATATGCGTTTTCACTGATGTAGTGTCGCTTTAAGCAATTGTTGATGTGTTTGTTTTGTTATGCAATATAAGAAATAATGTTTCGATTTCTGTTAATGTATTTTTGTAACATAAGAAATAGTTTTGCTGATTAACATTTTGTACTATAATTAACATTAGCATTCAAAATTATCTGTTTCTGTAATAAAATTTGAAAAAGTGTGCAGTGTTGTTGGTATATCGCAATGTATATTATGTGGTCCTCTCTACATCCAAATTTTTGGCTTAACAAGCCTTTTTCGATGAAAACAAAAATGCGGCTAATTCATTTTCTTTAAAGATTTTTAATGAATCAATTTGATAACGACGTCATCACAATGTAGCTTTTGTATTTGATATATCGTTTTAAAATTCACGACGTTGAAAGAATATTCAAAATCGGAATTCCAATGAGGGATCTCGATGGCTTTTTTATTACCTCCCTTGGGAGATAAAGTCTGATTTATCACGAAATGTATAGCGGTCATTTCAGTTGGAATCCTTTCTTTTTACTGTTGTTCCCTATCCAGATGTTGCGTTATGACAAATGTGATTTTATCCAAATCATGTTAGTTAATTGATTAAGCAAATTTACAGATACGTACTCGTTGGATATACTGTAGGATATCTGTATAGGAAACAACGATAAAAACGGAGGAAACAACTTAACTCTTTGAACCCTACAGCCCTGAGCATACAATCCTATGACCCTGAGCTCCTGAGTAGAACTTGTATATATGGGGTATGTTGCATATGTATCTATATCTCAATAATGGTAAGGTAGATCCTCGTGAGATTCTGAGGACCTGTAAATAAATGGACCCTATCACTATTCCTCTATTTATACCTGTCGTGTTCCTCATATTACCTGTGTAACAGGTGACAAAATGACATGGTTAGTCATATTTTTGTACACAACTCAATAAACATTTGAAATAATAAAACAATTATTGAAAAACTAATGTTATTATTGTTTTCATATAACATACCCATAATTTCCTCCGTATTGGACCAGTTTGTCCTAATTAAGACTGCTCAATCAGCTGTGCAACCTCATCCGCGGTGTATTTACGTTTCCTAGTAGCCATTCCAACATCAGGAAAATGACGACATCTGTCAAACCCACAAACTCAATAAATATAGCTTAAAATACACAAATGAATGTACTACTGGGCGCAGACATGTTGTTTTCTGCAGAAAATACTTTCCTGGATATCGATTGGTTAAAATATCATAGTGTACGAGCACTTGTCAACAGGTCCTATTGTGTACCGTGTGCGTCCCGGAATATCGGGAATTTGGGATATATTAATATATGGATGTCCCGGTAGTTCGGGATATCGTGTTCAAAGAGTTAAGAGGACCTACATACTTTTTGTGAGTATTCAGGGGCAGTAACTCACCGACTTCTCTCGTTACTAAGATATAAAGGATATTTTATGTTTATTAGTGTTAGAATGGTGTTTCATTCGTGTGATCGAGTGACATTATTTCGCTGCTCGCCACTAATGAACACAAATCTTTTTAATTTTTAACCCCTGCTGTTAGGACTACGAGTTATTGTGTTTGGCAAAGTGCGTTTGTAGGTTGGGATAAATAAGAAAGTTGTGAATGAATTTTGATTAAACTTTGTGGATATATAGAGGGTTGGTCCGAGCGGAAGTGGTTTGATATTTGTGAGAAATCCGTCAAGAATGTTGTCGTGGTAGTCGGCCACTCCCACTGACTTCTATGGTTACTATGGTTATGCAACTTAAATAACAATCCATATAGGAAACCTCATGTGACCTTTCCAATAAGCAATGTCACATGACCTTTCAAGGTTAAATGAAGGTCGTGTGAAATCAATTGACTTCTATGGTTATGTGCTTGTAGCTTGAAAATCAAACCTCATGTGACCTTTCTAATAAGCAATGCCACATGACCGTTCAAGGTCAAATGAAGGTCGTGTGAAATCAATTGACTTCTATGGTTATGTGTGTGTAACTTGAAAAACAAACCTCATGTGACCTTTCTAATAAGCAATGCCACATGACCTTTCAAGGTTAAATGAAGGTCGTGTGAAATCAATTGACTTCTATGGTTATGTGTGTGTAACTTGAAAAACAAACCTCATGTGACCTTTCTAATAAGCAATGCCACATGGCCTTTCAAGGTCAAATGAAGGTTGTGTGAAGTCAAGCATTTGTTGTGTCAGATACCAGTGTGGGGTTTGCTCATCTCTCAGAGTGCTATTCTCTGGTTTCCAAGGATTTTTGGCTAATATTTTTTTGTTAACTTTATATATTTTACAACGATTGCGAAACAAGCTTTAATAACTTATATTAATCACTCTCGTTGGCACTGACGAAAGTGTAAATGTGGTCATTCGTGTGGGGAGTACCCGGAGAAAACCTACCTGTCCGATCTTGCGACCACCGTACCATCTCGCATACTGCCCGGTCCGAGGATCGAACCCGAATTGCATTGGTGAGAAGCTAGCTAATCGGACAGACAATATTTTTATTATTCGCACAACCACGAAAAACTTATTGCAATATTATGGTTGTCTAGTACTGAGACAAGTTTGGTCCCTCAAAATCCAAGGATCCCGGTGGGAGTGGCGGCTTGTAAAATAATTTTTTGAAACACAGATTAACCTTGCCCAAGTCTGTCTTGCCTAACTGAAACACACAGATTAACCTTGCCCAGGTCTGTCTTGCCTAACTGAAACACACAGATTAACCTTGCCTAACTGATACACACAGATTAACCGTGCCCAAGTCTGTCTTGCCTAACTGATACACACAGATTAACCTTGCCCAAGTCTGTCTTGCCTAACTGATACACACAGATTAACCGTGCCCAAGTCTGTCTTGCCTAACTGATACACACAGATTAACCATGCCCAAGTCTGTCTTGCCTAACTGATACACACATATTAACCTTGCCTAACTGATACACACATATTAACCTTGCCCAAGTCTGTCTTGCCTAACTGATACACACATATTAACCTTGCCCAAGTCTGTCTTGCCTAACTGATACACACATATTAACCATGCCAAAGTCTGTCTTGCCTAACTGATACACACAGATTAACCATGCCCAAGTCTGTCTTGCCTAACTGATACACACAGACTAACTGTGCCCAAGTCTGTCTTGCCTAACTGATACACACATATTAACCTTGCCCAAGTCTGTCTTGCCTAACTGATACACACATATTAACCGTGCCCAAGTCTGTCTTGCCTAACTGATACACACATATTAACCTTGCCTAACTGATACACACAGATTAACATTGCCAAAGTCTGTCTTGCCTAACTGATACACACAGATTAACCGTGCCCAAGTCTGTCTTGCCTAACTGATACACACAGATTAACCGTGCCCAAGTCTGTCTTGCCTAACTGAAACACACAGATTAACTGTGCCCAAGTCTGTCTTGCCTAACTGATACACACAGATTAACTGTGCCCAAGTCTGTCTTGCCTAACTGATACACACAGATTAACTGTGCCCAAGTCTGTCTTGCCTAACTGATACACACAGATAAACCATGCCCAAGTCTGTCTTGCCTAACTGATACACACATATTAACCGTGCCAAAGTCTGTCTTGCCTAACTGATGCATGCAGATAAACCGTGATATACGTAGAGAGCTAAATAAACGGGAAACACACACACACAATACCAAAGTGTGTCTTGTCTAACTGATGCATGCAGATAAACCATGATATACGAAGAGAGCTGAACGAACAAGGCTTATCCTAGTCATTATATATTTTTTCAACAAAGTACATGTACATCAAAAATGTTAAATCAAGTTGAATTTCTATGCAGAATAAACTATGCTAATATTGGAATTGTAGTAATACAATAAGAGACATCAGTCAGTTACTGCCCCTGAATACTCCCTAAAAGTAGGTAGGTCCTATTAAGTGTTTCCTCTGTTTTTATCGTTGTTTCCTTTGCACAACATGCTAGCAATGAGAAACATCGGTCAGTTACTGCCCCTGAATACTCCTTAAAAGTATGTAGGTCCTATTAAGTGTTTTCCTCTGTTTTTATCGTTGTTTCCTTTGCACAACATGCTAGCAATTTTATTCAACTATCGCTTCTAATGAGTATTAAATTACTATATCTTGACAGATCTCATACAGTATATGCAATGGGTCCTTATTTGTAAAAGAACGTTATCAGTTAATTAACATGATTTGGATAAAATCACATTTATCATACCGTAACATCTGGTTAGGGCGCAGCAGTAAAAACAAAGGATTCTATAAAGGAACTAAAAGGACCTATTGACATTTTGGAATAAATCAGACTTTATCTGCCAAGGGAGGTAATAGAAAGTTATAGATGTCTCTCATTGTATGGGATCAAACTTATTAGAAATTGTGACTGATTTTAACCCATTCAACACTAAGTAATTGATATGGACTGGTCTATGGTATGTTTAGACCAATAAATTCAGCAGAAAATTACATTTGGACTAGTTCATTTATATCAAAATGGGTAATTTTTACTAAAAAATAGTAAAATTACTAGCTAAAAGTGCAGATCCTGATCAGACGTCTTGTGCGCCCGCTCATCTGTATCTACACTTTTTGCAAAACATATTTAGAAGTCTGTAGTGTTTAAAGGGTTAAATGGGAATATGTCTAACCGCTTGTCACCACATCTGTTTTTGACAAGTAAATCTGGAACCAGACAAACTTCACTAGCTATAATAAGTTGACACAGTCTTGTACAGATATCACTGTGGCTAAACGACGATTCTAACATGACTCAGCATTTTGTCTGTATACGCAAAGAAGTAATTTACAGTGTTTAAATCTGCAATAAAACATGGTTTAGCGCATGATTTCCAACGTGACGTCATTTTACTAGTATTTCTGTAGTTTTGTGACGTCCTTACTGTTTTCTTGAAAATAACAGCAACTGTTCTTTTTGCACTTTTTGGATATTTTGGTCATGACCTTTTTTTGGTAGATTTGAAATATTTGTTTTTGCGTTATTTATTGTTCAATAAAACCTGGTTTGTCGTTCTGAGCGCCAGAATGAACCACTTAGACCTATGACCCGCATGGTTAATTCCTATGCTTTAGTTTAGTTTATACAAATTTATTTTAGCTCGATTGCGAAACAAGTTATTTCAACTTATATAAATCACTCTCGAGACCTCATTCCTGATGGAATCCATCGCCACGAGGGAGAGAGAAGAGGCAATGTGGAATTTAAATGCCTTGCCTAAGGGCACAATCCTATGCTTTAAAACTCCAAACCATGTTTTATTCACCAATAAATGACTTAAAAGGTAACTATTATTTCTTAATTAAATGGGTACCAAGGTTCAAGGTCAACAGTATTAGCTCTCCAGTATTTGGAGACACTAGTTATTTTTAAGTATCCAAGTTGACTAATAGTCAAGGTCACAAGAATTAGCTCTCCAGTATTTGGAGACATAGTCATTTAAATATCCAAGTTGACTTATAGTCAAGGTCACAAGTATTAGCTCTCCAGTATTTGGAGACACTAGTCATTTAAATATCCAAGTTGACTTATAGCCTTATATTGATCGGGTATTTCCATTAAACAGTTCAAGGCAAAGCTTGCAGGCGGGTAGCTGGAAGTTGTCATCACTTCATTGAAGTCTACAAACTGGAAATTATCAAATAATCTAGATGGCAGTTTATCGTCAAAGTCGTGCATTATTCCCCAGGGTCCATCCCCAACACCTGCAAAACACACAAAATACACATAGGCATTAAACGGGTAATTTAATCCCTGCATTATACCATAGGGTATGTCTTTAAACGGGTAATTTAATCCCTGCATTATACCCTAGGGTACGTCTTTAAACGGGTAATTTAATCCCTGCATAATATCATATGGTATGTCTTTAAACGGGTAATTTAATCCCTGCATACTATCATAGGGTATGTCTTTAAACGGGTAATTTAATCCCTGCATAATACCCTAGGGTATGTCTTTAGACGGGTAATTTAATCCCTGCATAATACAGAAGGGTATGTCTTTAAATGGGTAATTTAATCCCTGCATAATACCCTAGGGTACGTCTTTAAATGGGTAATTTAATTCCTGCATAATACCCTATGGTATGTCTTTAAATGGGTAATTTAATGCCCTATGGTATGTCTTTAAATGGGTAATTTAATCCCTGCATAATACCCTATGGTATGTCTTTAAATGGGTAATTTAATCCCTGCATAATACCCTAGGGTATGTCTTTAAATGGGTAATTTAATCCCTGCATAATACCCTAGGGTATGTCTTTAAATGGGTAATTTAATCCCTGCATAATACCCTAGGGTATGTCTTTAAATGGGTAATTTAATCCCTGCATTATACCATAGGGTATGTCTTTAAATGGGTAATTTGATCCCTGTATTATACCCTAGGGTATGTCTTTAAATGGGTATTTTAATCCCTGCATTATACCATAGGGTATGTCTTTAAACGGGTAATTTGATCCCTGCATTATAGTGGGGTATGTCTTTAAACGGGTAATTTAATCCCTGCATTATAGTGGGGTATGTCTTTAAATGGGTAATTTAATCCCTGCATTATACCCTAGGGTATGTCTTTAAACGGGTAATTTAATCCCTGCATAATACCCTAGGGTATGTCTTTAAACGGGTAATTTGATCCCTGCATTATACCCTAGGGTATGTCTTTAAATGGGTAATTTAATCCCTGCATTATACCCTAGGGCATGCCTTTAAATGGGTAATTTAATCCCTGCATTATACCCTAGGGTATGTCTTTAAACGGGTAATATAATCCCTGCATTATACCCTAGGGTATGACCATACTGCTGACCAATCACAAGGCTGCATAAACCACATTCCACGAGCCTCTGTGACCAGATGGTTAAGAGTCATTGACTTAAAAATCACTTGCCCCTCACTTTTGTAGGTTCGATTCCCATTGGGGTATCACATCCTTTCAAATGAGGAAGCTATCCAGCTGGCATGCGGAAGGTCGGTGGTTTGACCCGAGCACTTGTATATCTTCCTTGGAGGGGCACCCGGGGTCTTCCTCCACACATAAAAGTAGGAGAGTCGACAATGTCATATGAACTAAGGGTCTGTCCCCAACAATGGATATATTACATTCCCCAGGGTCTGTCCCCTACAATGGATATATTACATTCCCCCCAGGGTCTGTCCCCTACAATGGATATATTACATTCCCCAGGGACTGTCGCCTACAATGGATATATTACATTCCCCCAGGGACTGTCCCCTACAATGGATATATTACATCCCCCATGGTCTGTCCCCTACAATGGATATATTACATTCCCCAGGGTATGTCCCCTACAATGGATATATTACATTCCCCAGGGTTGTCCCCTACATGTATTTAATTCCCAGGGTGTCCCTAATGGTATATACATCCCAGGTTGTCCATGATGGATATATTACATTCCCGGCTGTCCCCTACAATGGATATATTACATTCCCCAGGGACTGTCCCCTACAATGGATATATTACATTCCCCAGGGTATGTCCCCTACAATGGATATATTACATTCCCCAGGGACTGTCCCCTACAATGGATATATTACATTCCCCAGAGTCTGTCCCCTACAATGGATATATTACATTCCCCAGGGTATGTCCCCTACAATGGATATATTACATTCCCCAGGGTCTGTCCCCTACAATGGATATATTACATTCCCCAGGGTCTGTCCCCTACAATGGATATATTACATTCCCCAGGGTCTGTCCCCTACAATGGATATATTACATTCCCCAGGGTCTGTCCCCTACAATGGATATATTACATTCCCCAGGGTCTGTCCCCTACAATGGATATATTACATTCCCCAGGGTATGTCCCCTACAATGGATATATTACATTCCCCAGGGTCTGTCCCCTACAATGGATATATTACATTCCCCAGGGTATGTCCCCTACAATGGATATATTACATTCCCCAGGGTCTGTCCCCTACAATGGATATATTACATTCCCCAGGGACTGTCCCCTACAATGGGTATATTACATTCCCCAGGGTCTGTCCCCTACAATGGATATATTACATTCCCCAGGGTCTGTCCCCTACAATGGATATATTACATTCCCCAGGGTCTGTCCCCTACAATGGATATATTACATTCCCCAGGGTATGTCCCCTACAATGGATATATTACATTCCCCAGGGTCTGTCCCCTACAATGGATATATTACATTCCCCAGGGTATGTCCCCTACAATGGATATATTACATTCCCCAGGGACTGTCCCCTACGATGGATATATTACATTCCCCAGAGTCTGTCCCCTACAATGGATATATTACATTCCCCAGGGTATGTCCCCTACAATGGATATATTACATTCCCCAGAGTCTGTCCCCTACAATGGATATATTACATTCCCCAGGGTATGTCCCCTACAATGGATATATTACATTCCCCAGGGTCTGTTCCCTACAATGGATATATTACATTCCCCAGGGACTGTCCCCTACAATGGGTATATTACATTTCCCAGGGTCTGTCCCCTACAATGGATATATTACATTCCCCAGGGACTGTCCCCTACAATGGATATATTACATTCCCCAGGGACTGTCCCCTACAATGGATATATTACATTCCCCAGGGTATGTCCCCTACAATGGATATATTACATTCCCCAGGGTCTGTCCCCTACAATGGATATATTACATTCCCCAGGGTATGTCCCCTACAATGGATATATTACATTCCCCAGGGTCTGTCCCCAACAATGGATATATTACATTCCCCAGGGTCTGTCCCCTACAATGGATATATTACATTCCCCAGGTCTGTCCCCTACAATGGATATATTACATTCCCCAGGGTCTGTCCCTACAATGGATATATTACATTCCCCAGGGTCTGTCCCCTACAATGGGTATATTACATTCCCCAGAGTCTGTCCCCTACAATGGATATATTACATTCCCCAGGTCTGTCCCCAACAATGGATATATTACATTCCCCAGGGTCTGTCCCCTACAATGGGTATATTACATTCCCCAGGGACTGTCCCCTACAATGGGTATATTACATTCCCCAGAGTATGTCCCCTACAATGGATATAATACATTCCCCAGGGTCTGTCCACAACAATGGATATATTACATTCCCCAGGGTCTGTCCCCTACAATGGATATGTTACATTCCCCATGGACTGTCCCCTACAATGGATATATTACATTCCCCAGGGTCTGTCCCCTACAATGGATATATTACATTCCCCAGAGTCTGTCCCCTACAATGGCTATATTACATTCCCCATGGTCTGTCCCCTACAATGGATATATTACATTCCCCAGGGTCTGTCCCCTACAATGGATATATTACATTCCCAAGAGTCTGTCCACAACAATGGATATATTACATTCCCCCAGGGTCTGTCCCCTACAATAGATATATTACATTCCCCAGAGTCTGTCCCCTACAATGGATATAATACATTCCCCAGGGTCTGTCCGTTACAATGGATATATTACATTCCCCAGAGTCTGTCCCCTACAATGGGTATATTACATTCCCCAGAGTCTGTCCCCTACAATGGATATATTACATTCCCCAGGTCTGTCCCCAACAATGGATATATTACATTCCCCAGGGTCTGTCCCCTACAATGGGTATATTACATTCCCCAGGGACTGTCCCCTACAATGGGTATATTACATTCCCCAGAGTCTGTCCCCTACAATGGATATAATACATTCCCCAGGGTCTGTCCACAACAATGGATATATTACATTCCCCAGGGTCTGTCCCCTACAATGGATATATTACATTCCCCAGGGTATGTCCCCTACAATGGGTATATTACATTCCCCAGGGTATGTCCCCATACAATGGATATATTACATTCCCCAGGGTATGTCCCCATACAATGGATATATTACATTCCCCAGGGTATGTCCCCATACAATGGATATATTACACACCCCAGGGTATGTCCCTTACAATGGATATATTACATTCCCCAGAGTCTGTCCCCAACAATGGATATATTACAATGTTACATAAACACATTTCCCACCAGGGTGTGTGCTTGTGGAAGTCGTGATAGTGCAGTCGTAGCTTGTTCGCTTTCAGGTGTGAACGTGTGTGCCCAGCTGTAGCCGTTATGATTGTACACTTAGGCAAAGTACTTAAAATTCCACATTGCCTCTTCTCTCTCCCACATGACAATGGATTCCATCAGGAATGAGGCATTGAGTGCGAAATTGAGCTAAAATAAATGTGCGTACACTTGGTATGTATTTAGGCCCAAAAAAACCCCGATTAATGATTAGTTTCTAATCTATTTTTTCCAAAATCCAATGAGGCAGTACGGAATTTCTTTTTAATTTTCCACATTGCCTCTTCTCTCTCCCACATGACAATGGATTCTATCAGGAATAAAACATTGAGTGCGAAATTGAGCTAAATTAAATTTGTGTACCCCCAAAAAAACCCGATTAATGATTAGTTTCTAATCTATTTTTTCCAAAATCCAATGAGGCAGTACGGAATTTCTTTTAAATTTTTAATTTCATTTTTGTTCACCAAAAAAATAATAATTTCATCAGTCAGTTCTGTTGTTCAGCTGCAGAATCGGTTTATAATGACATTGTAATTATTTCTTAAGTTTCCTTTATTTTTTGCACCATATTCCTGCCAAATGTTATTTTTTCTATTAATAAGCTTCGCAGAGATACGATTCATCTTTAGACATATTCGGCATTATTCATACACAAAATGAAAAAAAAAATCCCAAAATTGCGTCAATAAAAATGTCCAACATGACAGGAAAAAATCAGATGTGACAGGGCCTGAGAAACTAAACATTACCTTTGCTTAACCTTACCTATAACAATGATAGAGAGTGCATGTTGTGAAGCCCTGACTATTGCATCCTGAGTTTCTTGTTCAGCTGTAACCTGACCATCCGCTACAATCACCAGAATATGATACTGAAAATATAATCAATATGTTGGCCTATTGTTTTATGATACGATACATTATGTTATCATAAAATATCTTGGCCTATTGTGCCATACATTATTTATTATAAAATATCTTGGCCTATTGTGCCATACATTATTTTATTATAAACTATCTTGGCCTATTGTGCCATACATTATTTATTATAAAATATCTTGGCCTATTGTGCCATACATTATTTATTATAAAATATCTTGGCCTATTGTGCCATACATTATTTATTATAAACTATCTTGGCCTATTGTGCCATACATTATTTTATTATAAAATATCTTGGCCTATTGTGCCATACATTATTTTTTATTATAAAATATCTTGGCCTATTGTGCCATACATTATTTATTATAACATATCTTGGCCTATTGTGCCATACATTATTTTATTATAAAATATCTTGGCCTATTGTGCCATACATTATTTATTATAAAATATCTTGGCCTATTGTGCCATACATTATTTATTATAAAATATCTTGGCCTATTGTGCCATACATTATTTATTATAACATATCTTGGCCTATTGTGGAATACATTATTTATTATAAAATATCTTGGCCTGTACTATTATAATACCATACATTGTTTTATTATAGAATAGCTTGGCCTATTGTGCAATACATTATTTTATTATAAAATATCTTGGCCTATTGTGCCATACATTATTTATTATAAAATATCTTTGTGCAATACATTATTTATTATAAAATATCTTGGCCTATACTATTATAATACCATACATTGTTTTATTATAAAATATCTTGGCCTATTGTGCCATACATTATTTATTATAAAATACATTGGCCTATTCTGTTATGATACAATACATTATTTATTATAACATATCTTGGCCTATTCTGTTATGACACCATATATTATGTATTATAAAATATATTGGTCTACCTGTTATAATACCCTACATTATATTATTATAAAATATCTTGGCCTATTGTGTTATTATACCATACATTAATATAAAATATCTTGGCCTATTCTGTTATTTATACAATACATTATTTATTATAAATAAATTATAAATAAATTATATTATTATAAATAAAAATATTGTTTTATGATATCTCACCTGTTGTATAACACATATATATATGAGAGGTCTGTTAATGGTACCATCTGAAATACTGTTACTATTATCAGGGTCAGACGGGGACTCGAACCTGCGATCCCTGAATTCGCAGTCCAATGTGATAACCACCAGACAACTGACCCACCCAATCACTTCAGCCAAAACATAACATTTGTAAAACACAATTTTTATATCGTGTTCAGAATCCACAATCGTCGACTACTAAAATGTACCTGAATGTCGATGTCTTAAGTTTGTGATATACATTCCTTGCAATATGTACCTTTTTGGTTTGTTGGACTATTTGTATAGCTTTGTTGATAAGTGGAGCAAAGTTGGTTGGACGGTGCAGCTTCACCTTCGGCGTCACGGTGTTGTACGTGGCTAACACCTCTTCAAACCCTACACACTCGCCCTGTGATACAAACAAAATACAAGTGCATTTAGCAACATTGTCTAAAATAGTCCTATGCTTGTAGCAGCTACTCATTCAAGTGACATCTGTCAGTAATTCAAAGCCAATCTCTATATATGCTGTCAGTCACATCTCTATATATGCTGTCAGTCACATCTCTATATATGCTGTCAGTCACATATCTATATGTACTGTCAGTCACATCTCTATATATGCTGTCAGTCACATCTCTATATATGCTGTCAGTCACATCTCTATATGTACTGTCAGTCACATCTCTATATGTACTGTCAGTCACATCTCTATATACTGCCAGTCACATCTCTATATACGGTGGTCCATCACATCTCTATATACTGTCAGTCACATCTCTATATAATGTCAGTCACATCTCTATATACAGTGGTCCATCACATCTCTATATACAGTGGTCCATCACATCTCTATATACTGTCAGTCACACCTCTATATACTGTCAGTCACATCTCTATATACTGCCAGTCACATCTCTATATACGGTGGTCCATCACATATCTATATACTGCCAGTCACATCTCTATATACTGTCAGTGACAGTCACATCTCTATATACAGTGGTCAATCACATCTCTATATACGGTGGTCCATCACTTCTCTATATACTGTCAGTCACATCTCTATATACTGTCAGTCACATCTCTATATATGGTGGTCCATCACATCTCTATATACTGTCAATCACATCTCTATATACTGTCAATCACATCTCTATATACTGCCAGCCACATCTCTATATACTGTCAGTCACATCTCTCTATATACGGTGGTCCATCACATCTCTATATACTGTCAGTCACATCTCTATATACGGTGGTCCATCACATCTCTATATACGGTGGTCCATCACATCTCTATATACTGCCAGCCACATCTCTATATACTGCCAGCCACATCTCTATATACTGTCAGTCACATCTCTATATACGGTGGTCCATCACATCTCTATATACGGTGGTCTATCACATCTCTATATACTGCCAGCCACATCTCTATATACGGTGGTCCATCACATCTCTATATACGGTGGTCCATCACATCTCTATATACGGTGGTCCATTACATCTCTATATACGGTGGTCCATCACATCTCTATATACGGTGGTCCATCACATCTCTATATACGGTGGTCCATCACATCTCTATATACGGTGGTCCATCACATCTCTATATACGGTGGTCTATCACATCTCTATATACTGTCAGTCACATCTCTATATAAGGTGGTCCATCACATCTCTATATACGGTGGTCTATCACATCTCTATATACTGTCAGTCACATCTCTATATACTGCCAGCCACATCTCTATATATTGTCAGTCACATCTCTATATACGGTGGTCCATCAGATCTCTATATACGGTGGTCCATCACATCTCTATATACTGTCAGTCACATCTCTATATACGGTGGTCCATCAGATCTCTATATACTGTCAGTTACATCTCTATATACGGTGGTCCATCAGATCTCTATATACTGTCAGTCACATCTCTATATACGGTGGTCCATCACATCTCTATATACTGTCAGCCACATCTCTATATACTGTCAGCCACATCTCTATATACCGTGGTCCATCACATCTCTATATACGGTGGTCCACCACATCTCTATATACTGCCAGTCACATCTCTATATACTGTGCATATGGGGCTGGGAAGTTAACTCATCAGTCCATGGAATTCTGAAGACTGCTGGTTCTGTCTAATGAATGTTAATTGCGTATGCGAATTGTCAGCCATGAGAAAGTTAAGCTAAGTGGTTTTAATTGTTGTCAGGTAATCAACAGAGAGCGGAAACATACGTAATTATACAGTCTGTTGGTTTTTATTCGGGTTTAAAGTCGCACCAACAACTTGGGTTATAATTCCATTATCCAGCTTATTATTGGTGGAGGACACCCACGGGTGCCCCATCCGAGCAGTGTACATGTATACTGACGGGCATTCGGGTATAAAACCACCGCCTCCGTGGTCGAGTGGTTAAGGTCGCTGACTTGTATACCACTGTAACCTATCATCTCTGATGGTCACGGGTTCGAGCCCCGCTCAGACCGTGTCTCATTTATATGAAAAAGTTGGCAGTTTCTTACGGAGGTTGGTGCACCAAGTACTGGTTAACCCGCTGGAGCCTGCCCAGGAAAGGTGTTAGGTAAACTGCCCGTCGCTCAAATGGGCAACCGGTAGCGATGTTAAATAAACTTAAATAAAAAAAACAAATTCGGGTATAAAACCACCAACCTTCCGCAAGCCAACTGGATAATTTTCTCACTCGAAAGCATTTGACACTACTAATGGGACTCGGACCTACAACGGTGAGGGTCAAGTGATTTTGAGTCAACGTCCGTACCACTCGGCCTTGGAGGTCCCTCGGTTAATCTATGCAAAACGCAAACCTACGTAATAATACAGAATATACAAAGCAATGTTCATGCTATGACGGCTATTCCATGGTCCAGGAGACCATACGTACTGGTGTCTTGAGAGGAAAGATAGTCTGGTCCTTCGTGGTACTATCACCAAATCCGAACGCCGGAATAATTCTGTCATCGTCGAATATCTCTAGCGTTTCACCAAGAATCTCAATGACCTACAATTATCGTACAGAATTAAAACAAAGTGTCCATTGGCTCTATTTCTAGTTGTACTTAATAAGGGGTGTCCGATTAGTGCAGTGGTAAGCACGCTCGCTTCTCACCAATGCAACCCGGGTTCGAACCTCAGACCAGGAAGTATGTGAGATAGTACGGTGGTCGCCAGATCGGACAAGTGGGTTTTCTCCGGGTACTACGGTTTCCTCCCACACGAATGACCACAATTACGCTGTCAACCGCGCCAACGAGAGTGATTAATATAAGTTGTTACAGCTTGTTTCGCAATCGTTATAAAATAAATAAAGTTTATAGAAAAAAACAAAAAAACAACTTAATACTGCCGAACAATCAATTCATGATTATGACTTAAAGGAGCCTTTCCATTTTTGGGACACACTCAATCACTCATTCAAAGTCATTGTAAGTCGTGATAGCGCGTTCGCTTCAGGTGCGAAAGGTCCGGAGTTCGAGACCCACTGGAGCCGTTACGATTGTGCCCTTAGGCAAGGCATTTAAATGCCACGTTGCCTCTTCTCTCTCCCTCGTGGCGATGGATTCCATCAGGAATGAGGTCTGTAGAGTGATTTATATAAGTTGAAATAACTTGTTTCACAATCGAGCTAAAATAAATGTGTATAAACTAATCACTCATTCACTCACACTCAATGACGATGTAACCTACCCAGAAATTGAGCGGCAATGTACAATTTAAATGCATTGCCTAAGCACACTCGTAACAGCTACAACAGGTAGCAAACACTGGGTCTCTCACACTTGCAATGAATGCACTACCATGTAACAGTCAGATTGCTATGTCATGTTTTTTTCTGAGATCAATCAGAATTCACTTTGGCTAATTATTCCCTAATGTAACTTATCAGCTTTAACCCATTCAACACCAAGTAACTGACATGGACTGGTCCATGATATTTTTAGACCAATAAATTAATAACAAAATTACATTTGGATCAGTTCATTTATCAAAATGGGTAAATATTTTTTCTAAAAATAGTTATATTACTTGAAAAAAGTGCAGATCCTGATGAGACGGCTCGTCATGAGCCGGCTCATCTGGATCTACACTTTTTTGTAAGCCAATTTAGAGGTCTGTGGTGTTGAAAGGGTTAATCACGCTATCATCTCATTGACCTGTAACTGACTACAATGCAGTTCCAATGATACGATCTGCACTATTTATCGTCGCTACCGGTTGCCCATATGAGCGACGCCTCCTGAAGAGATTAGTTATTTTAGATTTTGGAGGATAGTGCAATGATACAGACAGAGGCCCATTCCAGAATCTCCTCTGGTTCTTTTACGTGCACGGTGTAAAGCACCGATACGAGACCTCGGTTTAACGTCCCATCTGAAAGACTGTTAATTTTATTATGGTCAGACGGGGGCTCGAACCTGCGATCCCTGGATTACCAGTCCAGCATGTTGACCACTGGACTACAGATCCGTCAGAAATAGAATGCAACAATTAATACTCAATCTATTGTGCAATTGCACATGCTATGTATAGCCTAGTGATATCTGTATGGGGGGGGGGGGCTCATAAATACATGTATAATAAGTACAAAACATAGTCCTCTAAGTCACCGAGTGTAAATCCATAAACTCGTATTCCTATTCCAAACAACGAAATTGCCCCGTATTCTAGTGTCCCATTATTAATATCAGTAATTTTAGTATAATTTTTATTATTTCATACTGACAAACGGATCTATAGAGAAAGTCTACAAGAAAAAGACTATTCTACCGGTAGTCAAAATAAGATGATAGATATTTCAGCAATGTTCACATTAAAAAAATTAAAAGGATGGATTTATTTACTGCAGACATGCACACACGGGACTATGTTATACATGTATACGGTACATGGCCGTATGCACACACGGGACTATGTATACATGTATACGGTACATGGCCGTATGCACACACGGGACTATGTATACATATATATACGGTACATGGCCGTATGCACACACGGGACTATGTATACATGTATACGGTACACGGCCGTATGCACACACGGGACTATGTTATACGGTACATGGCCGTATGTACACACGGGGACTATGTTTATACATGTATACGGTACATGGCCGTATGCACACACGGGACTATGTTATACATGTATACGGTACATGGCCGTATGCACACACGGGGACTATGTTATACATGTATACGGTACATGGCCGTATGCACACACGGGACTATGTTATACATGTATACGGTACGTGACCTATGCACACACGGGACTATGTTATACATATATACGGTACACGGCCGTATGTACAAACAGGACCAGGGCTCACGTTAGAGATCGATTCGGGTGAAGTGGTCGCTTTATTTTCCGCCACTTCGCCGACAATAGACACCAGGGCGACATCCATTTCGCCTTATTTCTGGCGGATATAATTGCTAATTAATGGTAATACGTTTTGTCATTTGACTGCCTGGAAATTAACGCCGCCAGGCATATTAAGCTAATCTCCCCCGACATCCGAATACTTGCCGTAATCCAATCAACTTAATACCGTTAATACGCATAGCCAATCAGCGACGCCGAAGCAAACATATTTACATAATTCCCAGCCTAATTAACAAATATCCGGATGATCTTTATCCAAATTATCGATATTGTATGTGACACATGATACCAATTTATAACAATCAGTGTTGAAATGCAGGTAAAGTGCTAAAATTTAGTAATTGTCGAAAATATGTGCGACAATTGACTAATAAAAAATCTATTTGCTGACAATTGGAATGTCCCAAAGCTATTTACGCAGAAAATTACTCGGGGGTCAAGATACTATTCAGTGCCTACATGATGCATGCAGCGTATATAACATTGATAGGCAGTGTTGAATCATGCTGACGGATCTGTAGTCCAGTGGTAAAACGCTGGGCTGGTAATCCAGGGATTGCAGGTTCGACCCCCCGTCTGACCCTAATAAAATTAACAGTCTTTCAGATGGGACATTAAACCGAGGTCTCGTGTCGGTGCTGTACACCGTACACGTAAAAGAACCATAGGAGACTCTGGAATGGGTCTGTATCATGCACTATCCTCCAAAAATCTAAAATGACTAATCTCTTCAGGAGGCGTCGCTCATATGGGCAACCGGTAGCGACGATAAATAAACGCAAAACACGAATCATGCATTTCGAATATGCTGATACCGGGGCCCCGATGACAAAGTATTTGATGCCAGCAATGGATAAAACTGCCTTGTAACCAAAAACAATGTAATTTAGGAGTTTTAATGATTTATTTCATTTGATAACTATATATATTTATGAAAATCACTTGTTTTCATAGTATTTCCGACTTTTCATGTCGCTAACTTACTTTATGAATGCATTTTTTTTCGGATTCGACTTTTAGTTGGTTACGCAAATAATACGAGTTATGCATATTATAAATGCATACACATGTGTTTAAATTTAAATGTTCATAGATATTGAAATGTATATGTCCGCTTTATATAAGAAATATATGCAAATTAACGGTTTTACAATGTCGTCATTCCGTACTCGATCCGTTTCGTGCATAATAAAATTAAATGCAGATCAGCTTTTTTGTGTGTATAAACAACATTCCTATTGGTTTGTCAATATTAATCTGCCATGCAGCTATTCTACATACAATAGTTCGTACAATGTATATCCTGCAAACCTCGACTAAATACGGTTTCTCTATTTGCAGTCGTTCAAAAGTCTCACCACTTCTCCCTAAATGTTCTCACTTCTCCCTAACTCATCTGGAGGGAGAAGTGACTTCTCCCAAAATTTGGAGTCTAGCTTGAGCCCTGGGGACTATGTTATACACATATATATATATACGGTACATGGCCGTACGCACACACGCGATATGTTATATATATACACTGCTCAAAACAATTAAAGGATCATACACATATTTGGAATTAAATGGACCATACGGAATAATAAATAGAAACGGGTTTTATATGCATGTATTCGCAACATTTACATGACGAAGCAGTAACAGGAAAACAAGCAACAACGTAACTGACCGTAGAAACTCTGGCTTAATCAGAAAGTATCAATGTTCCTAACAATGGCATAATGCTAACATAATGAGAAAAACTGTGTTTAAGACCAGAGAACTGTCTCCAATAATGTCTGCTAACTGCTAATAATGAGTATGCCCCCCCCGTCTATTGTAACACTCACGGCAACACCTAGGCACACTCCTGATTAAGGTGGATATCATCTGCTGGGGTAGGCCATTCCATTCCAGAATGAGCGCCAGTGTGAGGTCCGGTAGAGTAAGTAGTCGATTGTCGCGCTCCGAAATCCGTCTATAAATGTAGTCCCACACATGTTCTATAGGATTTAGGTCGGGTGAACGCGCCGGCCAATCCATTACTTCAATACATTCCTGATTAAGGTAGTACATGGCTATCCTAGCAGTGTGTGGGCGGGCATTGTCTTGCATTAAAATGAAGTCAACACCGATAGCTCCAGCGAATGGCTTTACAATCGGTGATAACATGTCATCCCTATACCTTAAAGCAGTTAATGTTCCTCGATCAAACACATAGCGGTCCGTGCGCCCTCGTAAGCAGATCCCACCCCAAACCATAACTGAGCCACCACCAAAACATATTCCATAATGTTAAAGTCCGCATATTGTTCACCTGGCCGTCTCCACACTCGAGTACGCCTATCACATAATGATAAATGGAATCTACTCTCGTCAGTGAGCAACACAGACTCCCAATCTCGAAGTGCCCAGTTAAGGCGTCTCCGAATGCGATGCGCACGTGTCAAAACAGGGCCGGTTGCTGGGCGTCTAGCATTCATGGTGTCATTGTGGAGTCTATTACAGATGGTTTGGGTGGGTACTCGTTGCCCGGTGGTCAGCTGGACGTCTATTTGGAGCCGCGTTGCACTACCACGACGGTTTCTTAAGGCCAATAACCGTATATAGTGGTCATCGGCATCGGTTGTGCATTGTGAACGACATTGACCAGGACGTCTGGTGTACTGTCCCGTCTCCTGATACCGCGCCCACAAACATGCAACCACGCTCTGGGAGACGTCTAGTGATCTAGCCACATTGCGCTGCGAGTGTCCATCCTGTATCATTTACACCGCCCTGGCGACCTCGAGTGGATTTAAGTGACGCCTAACACAATCGCACGTGTAAATAAGCACATAGAGTCCCAGTAAAAGCCATAAAGAGTTCATACTGATCACTATAACAAAAGATGGCAATTGTCTCCCATACCACAAATAAGGCCAATTTATAGGGGTATTGATTTCAATCACAATTTACACGAGCTTCCTGACTAGCAAACCGTTTCATTTACCCGTGCGTATTCATAAGAGACATGTATTATTGCATAGTAATGGACACTATATATGTCGATACCAAAATGATTACTGTAGAGTCATTATAAAAAGTGATCCTTTAATTGTTTTGAGCAGTGTATATATAGGTTGCTGGTGTTACCTCTTGGTATGGATTCTTCTGACCATTAGGTTCTGTATCAATGTAGTGTAAACATTTCCCGTCGAATGTCTTATATCCCTGCACCTTATTGCTCATCGTATAATCTATACCTAGAACCAGACACAATTGTATAGTATATACCTCCAACCAGACACACTTGTATAGTATATGCCTACAACCAGACACAATCATATAATATATGCCTACAACCAGACACAATCATATAATATATGCCTACAACCAGACACAATTGTATAGTATATCTCTACAACCAGACACAATTGTATAGTATATCTCTACCACCAGACACAATCATATAATATATACCTACAACCAGACACAATTGTATAGTCTATGCCTACAACCAGACGCAATTGTATAGGCTATGCCTACAACCAGACGCAATTGAATAGTATATGCCTACAACCAGACACAATTGTATAGTCTATGCCTACAACCAGACGCAATTGTATAGTATATGCCTACAACCAGACACAATTGTATAGTATATGCCTACAACCAGACACAAGTGTATAGTCAATGCCTACAACCATACACAATTGTATAGTATATGCCTACAACCAGACGCAATTGTATAGTCTATGCCTACAACCAGACACAATTGTATAGTCTATGCCTACAACCAGACGCAATTGTATAGTGAATACCAACAACCAGACACAAACGTATAGTCTATACCTACAACCAGACACAATCTTAGTCTATACCTACAACCAGAAACTATCGTATAATCTATACCTACAACCAGACACAACCATATAATCTATGCCTACAACCAGACACAATCTTAGTCTATACCTACAACCAGAAACTATCGTATAATCTATACCTACAACCAGACACAACCATATAATCTATACCTACAACCAGACACAATAGTATAATCTATACCTACAACCAGACACAATCTTATAGTATATACCTACAACCAGACACTTGTATAATTTATACCTACAACCAGACACAATTGTACAGTATATGCCTACAACCAGACATCATCGTATAATCTATGCCTTCAACCAGACACAATCATATAGTGTATGCATAGAACCAGACACAATCGCATAGTGTATGCCTACAACCAGACACCACCGTATAATCTATACCCACAACCAATCACAATAGGGGCCTGCTTGGTTGAATGGATAAGGTCCCACTACAGGTGTCGAAATCTTTCATGTGAGGACGTTCTCTATTTTGACTTGTATACGTTTAGTGGTTCTACCCGGGTTCCTGAAATACTGCTCGGATGAGCACCCGGCATCATCCTCCACGATATGACCTAAGCTGTTGATGTGGCTCCAAACAAACAAACAAACAAACAAACAAACAAACAAACAAACAAACAAACAAACAAACAAACAAACAAACAAACAAACAAACAAAGCATAAGGTATATATGTGTGATTAAATGCTAAGCGATTCCTAACAGACTGTATCAGACTGTAACAGACATATCTGTAATCCGGTGGTAACATGCTGGACTGGTAATCTAGGGATCGCAGGTTCGACCCCCGTCTGACCCTAATAAAATTAGCAGTCTTTCAGATGGGACTTTAAACCGAGGTCTCGTGTCGGTGCTTAACACTGTGCATGTAAAAGAACCAGAGGAGACTCTGGAATTGGTCTCTGTATCATGCAATACCCCCCGAAAATCTAAAATGACTAATCTCTTCAGGAGGCGTCGCTCATATGGGCAACCGGTAGCGACGATAAATAAACGTAAAACACACAGCGATTCGTATGATAATACTACTTACCAAATATCAGGCCACATTTCCCAAGTCCAGCCTTCTTAATTGCTTGTGCTACTTCACCCAGGCATGTGTACCGATCTGGAAAGGACCGAGACCGCACCGAACCGGTCGGTATCTGAAAATAAAAGGAAAAGGGAACTAATCGTCTACATGTAATTATGAAGTGCTTCCGTGGCCGGGTGGTCTAGAACGCTGTTGTTACAACTCGAATTTCACTTATCCTCAGCGCCCGCCGTGCATTTAAAAGAGATAGATAGATAGATTTCTTTATTTATAGAGGGTGACCTAATTAGTTTTGAACTAATCCTCCTTAGGGCCCTCTTCAATTTGTTAACACTATAGAATAAATGTACATACACAATAATTATAACATAGTTACGCCGTACAATATACATGCATAATGTTGTACAATGTAACTTAAACAACAGCCTAAATAAATCAGGTACTTTGATAGAAATACAAAACGACATAAGCATATTGATTTACAATCATTATATATATATAACTATCTAGTGTCTACCGATTAAAACGTTGTATCCATACTTTACATTTTGTCTTGAATATATTTAAAGATCTGGACGTCTGAATTTCAAATGGTAGACAATTCCATATCTTTGGACCAGAGTATTCTAATGATTTCTTATACATTTCACATCTAGGTCTTGGAATATAGAGATCCATATTTGAAGCATTTCTCAATGTCATATCTGAAGTAACTGAATTGCAATGTCTTAATTGAAAATGTTCATTCAAATAATTCGGTACAAGATTGTAAACTTTCTATACAGTCATAATTAAACGAGTGACTTCCCTTTGACCATTCGTTCGCGTACCAGTGAAGTATGAATTATTGAGTGAATATTTTACGTCACTGGTCAGTTAGTGTTCAGTTGCTGTCGGTGTTGGAGGTTTGTTCATTTTTTCAAAAAGTAGGCGTATACACGAACATATTATGGGGTGTTATGTTAGCAATAATACCAGCCAAGGGCAGCAATGCTGGTCTGGCTGACGCAGTGGCCCAGCCCAGGGGCTCCTAGGGCATGCTGAATACCAAATGGTGCACTTTCTGGTACATGTGGTGTATAATGAGGGTAGGTGCTGGAGCAATGGATTTATAGAAAATTAATGAGATGAAAAATCATCACTGGAAATTAAGGGGGGGGGGGGTCGACCCCTACCGACCTGGGAAACAGGGTGTTAAGAATATGAAGATCAATACGCAATTAATGCGCAGCTAAGAAGTGTTTTAGAAAGTCAAAATATCGATCAGATAGAGGGTGAACTAATTGGCAGCTGCTTCTCAGAGTATATTATATATAAAAGTTATGTCTTTGTAAAATATTAAAACAGGTTTTGGCACAGAAACGAATAAAAGATGGAGTGTGTAAATAGTAGTATTAACTTATCATCCTAAGTCATAATAGTTTACAGAATTATCGGTGTCTAGACAATTCTGATCACGTGACTAGTGGGAGGAGCTATAGTCTCATCGGCGTCATGTTAATCCCAGTAGCATCACCGGTTCTTTACAGACGGATCTGTTGTCCAGTTGTTAACACGTTGGACTGGTAATCCAGGGATCGCAGGTTCGATCCCCCGTCTGACCCTAATAAAAATTAAGTCTTTCAGATGGGACGTTAAACCGAGATCTCGTGTCGGTGCTTTACACCGTGCACGTACAAGAACCAGAGGAGACTCTGGAATATGTCTGTATCATTGCACTGTCGCTCATATGGGCAACCGGTAGCGACGATAAATAAACGTAAAACACACACACACTGGTTCTTTACATACGGATCTGTTGTCCAGTTGTTAACACGTTGGACGGGTAATCCAGGGATCGCAGGTTCGATCCCCCGTCTGACTCTAATAAAATTAACAGTCTTTCAGATCGGACGTTAAACCGAGGTCTCGTGTCGGTGCTTTACACCGTGCACGTAAAAGAACCAGAGGAGACTCTGGAATGGATCTCTCTCTGTATCATTGCACTAACCTCCAAAAACCTAAAATGACTAATCTCTTCAGGAGGCGTCGCTCATATGGACAACCGGTAGCGACGATAAATAAACGCAAACCACACACATACTTCCTGTAGCACCACTGGTTCTTCTACCATAGTCCAATCAGAAACAATTTAAATATTATTAGGGTGGGACGGGGATCGAACTCACGACCACTGTAATCGCAGTCGAGTTAACAACTGGACCACTGACCTGCCCTTGGATCCTTCAAAGACCAAGATAAACACATTAATTATGCTTAGAATAATTTCAAAGGCTTCAGTGAATCTGGTGTGCCTTTTCCGTTGCATATTAGCCTAGGAACAGGCGTTGATATATTTTATTATAAAATACCTTGGCATATTGGGCGATACATTATTTATTATAAACTATCTTGGCCTATTGTGTCATACATTATTTACTATAAACTATCTTGGCCTATTGTGCCATACATTATTTATTATAAAATATCTTGGCCTATTGTGTCATACATTATTTATTATAAACTATCTTGGCCTATTGTGCCATACATTATTTATTATAAAATATCTTGGCCTATTGTGTCATACATTATTTATTATAAACTATCTTGGCCTATTGTGTCATACATTATTTATTATAAAATATCTTGGCCTATTGTGTCATACATTATTGTATTATAAAATATCTTGGCATATTGTGTCATACATTATTTATTATAAAATATCTTGGCATATTGGGCCATACAGAACAGACAGAACAGAACAGATAATTTATTTCGATTTGTACAAAGTACATAATCATATACAAATTATTACATACAATATATATATATTATCACGTCATAAACAGTGAAGTGCTTAAACAAATTTACTCATACATAGAGGATGAACAAAACTGGTCTCTTAGAGTGAAGACTGCATAATGGCCTATTCATATTTCTAAGTGGTATAGATTTTAAATTAAGCATGTGTAATAGCATTCAAGTAAAAATTTCTTTCTTCAATGGCTCGTTTGTAAAAAATTGCGAGTTTACATAGTGTATCCTTATTTTCGGACTTGAGTAATTGTATAAATTTAAACATGCTAGGGTTGTTACGGTAATATTGTTTTACATAGACAATTCTTAAATTTTGATAATATGGGCAAACAATGATAAAATGATATTCATCTTCAATTTGTCCACTGTTACAACATTGACAATATCGCTCGTTTCGAGGTATTCGGTTTCTGGAATATCTACTAGTGTGAATTCGAAGTGTGTGAGCAGATATCCTCAATCTTGTAACAAATAAACGTAAATTACTTGGGACTAAATCCAAATAGTGTTCATATTCAAAAATTGATTTTGTACTATGGTATAAATCAAGCACACCGCTGTCTTCCTTATCAGCAGCCCATCTCTGTATAAAACA
This sequence comes from Archivesica marissinica, assembly GCA_014843695.1. NCBI lineage: Eukaryota > Metazoa > Mollusca > Bivalvia > Venerida > Vesicomyidae > Archivesica > Archivesica marissinica. Next base: position 22,430,868 of record CM026396.1, on the reverse strand, counting down.
ATCGATTAAACGTTGCTTAAATACACATATAAAGCTATTTAAATTGACTGAGTCAGGAAAATACCAAACATTCAAAAATCCATAATTAATTAACATATCTTTTAAGTGGGAAACCCAATTTGTTATACCCTTATTGTCATCAATTAAAACTTCATTATAAATACGTCGAATAATTAGGTTTTAGGTTTTAATCTTTATTAAAGTCTCATCTATGTACATACATGTAATACAAACACAAATATAAATAATCAGATTAAAAGTACATAGCCATTCTGAATAGAATTATAAGAGACATATTGCAACAAAACACATCACATTATAAAATCCCACACTACTATTAGTTAATGCTTATTTACATTCTAAAGCCAAGAAACAGTTGCTAATTTATATTTAAATACGAAATAAAACAAAATGGTATAAAACACTAAATCGAAAAACAAGCACTAGTGCGCTATTAAGAAATATTTTACAAACTCAGTTATCACCCAGGATCAGATCGAGAATGACCTAATTAGCAGCTGCTTCTTGTAGTCTGTAAAAATCATAGATATATAGTAATTAACACAAAAGAGTGCATTATTTACAAAGGTAAAAGTAACGACGCTGTAGTATATTAAAACAGGTTTTGGCACAAAGTCTTATCACTGATTGATTACTGAATAGAAATAGAAATTGATCACGTTTTGTCATATTACAGAAATTATGGTCAGCTAATATTGCCTTCTGCAATAGTAAAGTTCTTAGATCATTATATATGGCACATTCCAATAAAAATAATTATGTTATCAGTTTTCAATATGTTATACCAGTATTTAACAATGCGAATGTAGCGTGAAATATACAATGGATATCTTCCCAGTTCTCCATAAACACCAGCTGAGCTTGTACTGTTTCTAACTTTTAATATTTGTTTGCAAAACTTAAGGTGTATTCTTTCTATTCCTTTATATTTTGTGAACCCCCAGATCTCACAACCATAATTTAAAATCGATCCAACAAAAGCATCAAAAAGCTGACATAGAATACTTGGTTTTAACTTATATTTTCTGCAATTGATTAAAAGAACATTTAGAGCCTTTAAAGTTTTCCCTGTAAGATATTCATGGTTTAATATAAAATTCCCAGTGTAATTAAACACAGTACCTAAGTAATTAAATTCATTTACAACATCAAGTTTGTTTCCATTATAGGTCCAGGATTCATTTGGTAAAACTCCCCCTCTTTTTCTGAACACCATTATTTTTGTTTTAACTGTGTTTACATGTAAACCCCATTTTTCACAGTATTTATGTAATAAATTTAAATTTGCTTGCAATTCATTAGGCGTCTTACCAAATATAACCATATCATCCGCAAATAGCAACAAAATGAGAGCTATATCATCAATTAATAAGCCTGTATCCCCGTTCCCTTGTAAAAACAATTCTAGGTCCTCCACGAACAAGGAAAATAGAATCGGTGACATTATTTCCCCTTGTCGTAAACCAACAGCATATTCAAACTATTCAGAGTATAGAGGGTTCTCGGAATTGGGGCTACAATCATCAGAACTTCTAGAATTATTACTGAAATTGCGGATGCAAGACTTTACCTTTTGGTACATATCTTTAACAATTCTTAAGATTTTACCCTGTAAACCGCAGTTATAAAGTTTCATCCATAGAGCATTTCTATAAATAGTATCAAAACATTTACATAGGTCCACATATACACAATATAATCTTCTATTTTCAGATAAATACATTTGGACAACATTGGATAAAATAAACAATGCGTCAGTTGTTGATCGTCCCTTTCTAAAACCAAACTGCGCATCTGATATTACCTCATTATTATCACAAAATGAAACAATTCTTTTATTTAAGATAGTGGTAAATAACTTGCCCAGACAACTAACTAGCGTAATACCCCTATAATTATTTACATTATTTACATCACCTTTCTTATGTACAGGTATAATAATACCTTCTGTCCATTTATCAGGAACAAATCCTGAATCTAATATAGCATTGAAAATATCACATAAATGAGCTGACAATATATCTATGCTTTCTATAAGATATTCATTCAAAATAAAATCACTACCAGCGGCTTTGTGTTGCTTCAAACATTTGGCAGCATTAAGAATTTCATCTATACTAATGCGCATATCAAGTTCTGGGAATGGACTTTCGACATTATTAAAATCGTGTGTATTACAAAACAATTCTGCTTCTGGGTTTTCACAACCCGATATATCAGCTCCAAATCCTTGAAATATGTTTTAAAATCTTCTAAAGATATATTACATGAAGATTTACTCTTCTTTTTAAAATATTTCCAAAATGTCTTCGGTTTAGAACGCTTTCAAATGCCAATTTCACGTAGCTTACGTTCTTCAAATGTGCGCCGTTTCTTACGACATAGTTTTTTGAAACGCATTTTATTATCACAAAACTGTATCCTACTATGGCTGGTCTTTAGCCTATTAAAAGTTTTGAGTGCATATATATAATCCCGTTTAGACTGGCTACATTCGTCATCAAACCATTCCGCATTACTACATATCGGTTTATCATTAAAATGGACATTTTCGTTAGAGTTATGGGTAAATGTATTCTTAAATAATGGGTCGGCGACTTGCCGTATTATACTAGTGAAATCATTCAATAAATCATTTACTGAAGACCTGCTAGTTACGTCTATATTATCAGTCAAATGATTCATGTCGGATAACTTTGCAATAATACCTGTACGAAAGGAATGCTTGTGAGTTTCATCCCACCTGTATACTACATCATCTTTATACATAGGTTTATGAAATACAATATCACATTTAATTGAGAATGATAGACTTGCATGGTCACTATGTTCATTGAATGGATTAATGTAAAAATCAGTCAACAATGTAAAATCTTTTTCTTTGCTCAACAAATAATCTATAACGGATGCACCCCGTGTATTCGCAAACGTGAATAAACCAGGCGCATCACGATATAATCGACCGTTGACTATACGCAAACCTGTAGCTTTACAGAGGTCTAATAATTTGACACCAAAACAATTGCTAGATTTATCCAGCGAGACCCTGTCTAATGCACAATCTGGGATATAATCATCATCATCAATATGGCAATTATATACGTCACAGTTGATATAATCACGCTTATTACCTACACGGCTATTCCAATCCCCTACTGCATTGAGATGGCATTTATCATTACGATTAAGATAAAAAAATGGAGAATTATTTTCGCTATGATTGGGAGAAAATAGCAATTAAGCACAGTTATAAATGCGTATGTTTTCTATGTTTGTGCTAGCTTACATACTATTTATGTTATATTATGTGTGTTCTCATGTGATTGGAAAGTTGAATGGAATTTAATTAATTAATCTATGTATATGTCATGTAATATTAATCTACAAAGCCGCTCTGAATTAAATAAATGGATGCGTTCTGATTTACAAATAAGACCACATGTAAAATTTTAATTTATAATATTTAACATTTAGCAATGAATATGGTTACGAAGGGTTTACTACTCGGCCATGTTATACAACTTTGCAACAACTTCAATTTTGTATATTTGGTTTTGTGTTTTGTTGCGTCTTTTGACCTTCTCCTTGTTAGAAATAAAGAACTATTTTGCTTTAATTATAAGACACATATCAGATAAATATTACATGTATTTACACATAGATATAAATGGCTGTGGGAGCTCATTTGTATAAAATGTATGCTTTATGTTTGCACTGTTCGCTAACTGTATATAATATGTATATATGTCCTCATGGGCTTGACAGCCTATTGGAATTTAATAAAATAAACTGTCAAACTGTCAAACTATATAACCCCTAAACCCTCAAAGTCATGTATATCTTTTTCTATAAGTTCAAATAGGTCAACCGTGGAAATATTATACGCGGGTGAATCCTGGCACCAAACATACACACCACATAAATATACATCCTTCTCTAGATTAAAGAATAGTCTATCTAGCTTTATCCATATGATTGTGTCACTATGTGTCCGAACAACCTTAATACCGGGCTTCAAATGCTCTTTATAATACAGTGCTACACCCCCGCTACATCTTCTGGCCTGCCTGTTCTGAAACTTACGATAGAAATTATGTGACACATATCCTGTAAGGTCAATGTCACTATCTTTATTTGCCCACGTCTCGTACAGGAATATTATATCATTTGAGGAAATTGCATTTACAAAGTCATTGGAATGTTTCTTTTCAGTTGATAAGCCATTAACATTCCAAGACAGGAGTTTTAGCTGACCCTCCTCGAATCCCTATTTCTCCTCTCGCACCGGTTTGCCGTCAATGTATAAGGTGTCGTAAGACAGCCACGCCCTTTTACCAGCCTTCTTCGCGTCCTTGAGTAGAGGTAGTAAATTCCTTCGCTTGTCAGCAACCTCCTTCGGGAACTGTTCACTGACATAGTAGTTAGTACCCTGAAGTGTTTTCCATTGCTTTCTAACAGCTTCACGCTCTTTGAAAAGTGAGAACTTGGCCACTATTCGCCTGCTTCTACCCACGGATTTGGCACCCATGCGATGGACTCTCTCAAATTGTATGTTACGGACAATTTGATCTGTCAATTTCATCTTATCTGTGAGAAATGTTCGGAGCTCTTTTTCTGTATCATTTGGCGACTCATTGGCAGACTCTAGGATATTCGAAAATATAAGGTTGTTACGCATAGATTGCGACTGCAAGTAGACTATCTCCTCTCTAAGCAAATTTCTCTCTTTTTCTATTTCATTCACTTTGTCATTTACTAAGCCCAACGAAAAGTCAGTGCTTTCTACTTTATCCTCGACTCTGCCTACCCTTTCGTCCGAGCGTTTAGCATTGTCCTGTATATATGTCCACATTTTCTTCATTTCACTCTCGAACTTGTCAACTTTCTTTTCCATACTCTCAAGTTTTTTCAAACGGGTGTCCATTTGGCCTAGTTTAGAGTCAATAGAGAGTAAACATTTCATAATGTCTGCATTTGTCTCACTCATGTTGGTGTATGTAGTATTCGGTAATGGTGTAGACGTCAGCTGAGATCCTTGTTTATATGAAGTGGGTATGGTTGGTCGGGGATGACCAATAGAACCCGTGCTAGTATTTGTACCAGTATTACTGTGTTCTTGCTCGAATAGTCTGTCAAAAATTACACTATCATCACCGTCACATAATACAGTAGGAACTGTGCTGGAATATGTACTAGTAGTACAATTATTTATTATAAAATACCTTGGCATATTGTGTCATACATTATTTATTATAAAATACCTTGGCATATTGTGGTATACATTATTTATTATAACATATCTTGGCCTATTATTTTATGATATCTCACCTGGTGTACAGTCAAACCTGTCTTAAGCAGCCAGTCAAGGGGATCACAGAATGTGGCTGCTTAGCACAGGTGGCTGCTTAATAGAGGTTATATATATATATATATATATATATATATAATAAAACAACATATTGGGAAATTGGAAACTGGCTGCTTAATACAGGTTGGCTGCTTAATGGAGGTGACCACTAACACAGGTTTGACTGTATACACAAATATATATATGAGAGCTCTGTTAATGGTACCTAGCCTGGGGACAGGCGTCGATATATTTTGCCTGGTCAATCATATAAATATATTTAATACCGAGATCATTAATTGGGCCGTATTGAGTTTGTAATAATATGATTTTGCCAGAAGTAAATTGGTGAAAAATCGACAGACTGGAACCCAAGCTAGTTGTATATCTTCGTCTATTGGGATTTGGTTATATTTTGATTGAAAAGAATTTGAATTGATGGCAATTTATTCATTGAAATTCTGTATGAATTTTTATTAAGCATACTTTCGATATTATTTACATTTACAGTTAGTTTAAACTGTATGCATGTTACAACGATTGCCAAACAAGCTTTAACAACTTATATTAATCACTCTCGTTTGCCGCGGATGAAAGCGTAAATGTGGTCATTCGTGTGGGAGGAAACCGAAGTACCCGGAGAAAACCCACCTGTCCGATTTGGCGACCACCGTACCATCTTACAATTGTGTTCTTCCCCAAGGCTAAATATGGATGGATTATTAGTTACGCCAGACAACTTAAATCACTCTATTATAATTTTAATGGCTGTCCTTGGCGGAATGTCGAATTTTATTGCCCCCAGCACGATGCCATAGTTGCATGCAATTCTATGGCGAACTAAAGATAACCAGCAGATCCCCCGCCGAATATGCTCCTTTATTAGTTTTATGAAATGGCAAGATTAATCAATTGGTTCCAGATTGGGATGGGTAGTTTATATATTATATATATTGTTTGTAATAAACTGAAGATAAGTGACTGATTCGAGCTGGGTCAAACTTGCAGAGAACCACGCCAAATAATGGTATTCCCTGCCGAATAAGTGATTGCTTTGGTGTTATTGAACAGATCTGGACGAACGTTATAAATGCACCTGTGTACTATGGTGGTACAGACACATATTTAGTTTAATGAACTTCTATGAAACGGTTACTTAATAAGGCAAAATATAGATTTAAAAATAAAAAAATTCAAGGGCAAGAACTCTGGTTACACTATTGTAATGTGGGTCAGATTTGCAGGACAACACCGTGATCTAGTTTTATTTTTTAAGTTTGATGACATTCCGTACAGCGGTTACTTAGCTATGAGGCGCTTATTTGAATATTAAAGGGCCATATATCTACTAGTATGGAACCGATACGGACAAATAGTTATACGTGCACCTGCGTTACTATGGTGATACATATTTCTTTTGAGTTTCATGAAATTCTATCAAGCGGTTACTTATGAAGTCAAAATTATTGAATTTTTAATCAATTCAAGGGCCATAACTCTGGAGTTCCATTAAGTTTGGAGGATAACACAATTCCAGAAGCATCCATGTTTTGTTTACATGTCGGTGGCATAGCACCGATATATGAGACGTTGGTTTCTAGTCCAAATCCCAAAGACTGATTTACAACTTATGTACATTTAATATAAAAATATTTTAGGCTGTCCGATTAGCGCAGTGGTTAGCGCGCTCGCTTCTCATCGATGCAACCCGGGAAGTATGTGAGATAGTACGGTGGTCGCCAGATCGTAGCATGGGAACAGGCGTCGATATAGCGATATAGTTTGCCTGGTCAGTCATATAAATATATTTTAACACCGAGACTATTATTTTTTTGGCCGTATTGAGTTTCTGATCATATCAACGCCTGGGGAAACTCGGTGGGTTTTTTGTGAAATTATGGATTATCATTAATCCTATCAATAGGCCTATTAGCACGTGACTTAATTAACGACATACTTGAATCGAAAGCGAGGCAATTTTGCCAGAAGTTAAAAATCGACAGACTGGAACCCAGGCTAGCCAGATCGGACATATGGGTTTTCTCCGCGTACTCCGGTTTCCCCCAACACGAATGACCACATATACGCTTTCATCCGCGCCAACGAAAGTGATTAATATAAGTTATTAAAACTTGTTTCGCAATCGTTGTATAATAAATAAAGTTTAAAAGAATATAAAAATATAACAAGAGAACAGTAGACTATTTATTAGACGCATCCATGAACGTGCCTCATTTGATTTCTGATCGGTATCATAATGTATTGTTACGCATTTAATCAAACGAGACCCACCGGGTGAAATTATCGAAAATGTTACTTACATGATGAGGGTCGAACTCCTTTGAGTCCTGTTCAACGCTGTTCAAACGCTGTTTTGACGTCATTTCCTGGAATTTTAGCATGTCATAATTATGGGCGCTGTGGAGAAAAGAAAACAAATTCGGCACAAAACACCTTTTAATATATGGATACTAAGTCGATGACATTTTTCTTCAAATGCAATTTTACTTATGCAAAAATGTCTCTGACCCACATTTGAGCAAATAAAAGTCACAAGTTTCCAAGGACGAATTCTAGTCTAATTACAAGCATCTATAAACTAGTTTCGCAATTGAGGCCTCACGACAGTGTATATGAGGTCCCCATTGCACATCCTCTCCACCAGCTAACCATGCAGATACTTGTTTTTTGAAGCTTTTGGAAGCGAAAGTAGAATTTATGTTTAGTCGATATTTGACCGAATTAAACGGGATAGCATATTGCGAGCACGCAATTGAAACGGCTGCTGCTGGGCGCGGGCCACTGACATCTCACGCCTGAATCAAACGTACTACCACGGCTTTACCACCCGTGCAAGTTTCATGAACAAAATCAAGATGGCCGCTGTGACAGTCATTTTGGATGTCGCATAGGTTTAGTTATTAATGTATATTCATTTACATTAGTCGCTGTATATGTTTCCGGTTTCAGCCCTTTAACGGGTCGGAAGGAGAAAACGAAACTAGTTTTTCCAAGATGGCCACTGTGACAGTGATCTTGGATGTCGCATAGGTTTAGATACTACTGTTTATTCATTTACATTAGTCGGCCCGATGCCACTGTATATGTTTCCGGTTTCAGCCCTTTAACGGGTCGGAAGGAGAAAACGAAACTAGTGTTTCCAAGATGGCCGCTGTGACAGTCATCTTGGATGTCGCATAGGTTTAGATAATAATGTTTATTCATTTACATTAGTCGGCCCGATGCCACTGTATATATTTCCGGTTTCAGCCCTTTAACGGGTCGGAAGGAGAAAACGAAACTAGTTTTTCCAAGATGGCCACTGTGACAGTGATCTTGGATGTCGCATAGGTTTAGATACTACTGTTTATTCATTTACATTAGTCGGCCCGATGCCACTGTATATGTTTCCGGTTTCAGCCCTTTAACGGGTCGGAAGGAGAAAACGAAACTAGTGTTTCCAAGATGGCCGCTGTGACAGTCATCTTGGATGTCGCATAGGTTTAGATAATAATGTTTATTCATTTACATTAGTCGGCCCGATGCCACTGTATATATTTCCGGTTTCAGCCCTTTAACGGGTCGGAATGAGAAAACGAAACTAGTTTTTCCAAGATGGCCGCTGTGCCGTTCCTAGTTCAGATTCACCCAAATTGATCAACCTGTTTAAGAGGAGATGACAATTAAAGCAAATCGTGACATAGACATGCATTGATCTATAACGAGTTTCAATACAGTGAACCCTATGTAAAACAGCCAGTCATGTGTCTCAATGAAAGGGTTTGTTTATAGCAGGTATATGGTTTATAAAGATCAACTGTATCGTGAAATATCTATCAGATTTGTGAATATTGAAGTTGACTGTTTTAATACAGGTTGTATGCTAAATAGAGGTGGCCGCTAACACAGGTTTGACTGTGCATCGGACTGATATGATAGCGTATCTACATATATGAGGTTTCTGCATGCCAGACTCAACTCCACCGTCCGTCCGTACGTCATCTTGTCTGTGTATGTATTAAATATAATGACGAATAATTGATTGGGCCTTTTGACCAGGTACGTATGTATGTTTCTTTAATGCCAACCCCCTTGTGGGCACCTTATACATGTATCCATGGACTCATTAACCCGTACTATGCAATGTGTGGTAGGTGCCTTGCTCAATGCCACTACATACGTGACCTGACCTAGTATCGAACCCGGGACCGCTCGATTCCAAATAGGTATACATTCTATGACACTACATACGTGGCCTGACCTAGTATCGAACACGGGACCGCTCGATTCCAAATAGGTATACATTCTATGACACTACATACGTGGCCTGACCTAGTATCGAACCCGGGACCGCTCGATTCCAAATAGGTATACATTCTATGACACTACATACGTGACCTGACCTAGTATCGAACCCGGGACCGCTCGATTCCAAATAGGTATACATTCTATGACACTACATACGTGGCCTGACCTAGTATCGAACCCGGGATGCTCGATTCTAAATAGGTATACATTCTATGACACTACATACGTGGCCTGACATAGTATCGAACCCGGAACCGCTCGATTCCAAATAGGTATACATTCTATGACACTACATACGTGGCCTGACCTAGTATCGAACCCGGGACCGCTCGATTCCAAATAGGTATACATTCTATGACACTACATACGTGGCCTGACCTAGTATCGAACCCGGGACCGCTCGATTCCAAATAGGTATACATTGTATGACACTACGTACGTGGCCTGACCGAGTATCGAACCCGGGACAGTTGGATTTCAACTAGGTACTAGTATACACTCTTAACGCCTGTGGCTTCTTCGTCTATGAAAAATAGCTATGTTTCTGTCGTTGTAAATGTTAAAATGTCGTAAATAACTGAAATACCCATATCATGACACTACATACGTTGCCGAACGAGTATCGAACCCGGGACCGTTCGATTGCAACTAGGTATACATTCTTAGCGCCTGTGGCTTCTTCGTCTATGAAATATGGCTATGTCTCCGTCGTTGTGAATGTTAAAATGTCGTAAATAACTGATATACCCATATCATGACACTACATACGTGGCCGAACGAGTATCGAACCTGGGACCGTTCGATTGCAACTAGGTATACATTCTTAGCGCCTGTGGCTTCTTCGTCTATGAAATGCAGCTATGCCTCCGTCGTTGTAAATAGCTGAAATACCCATATCATGACACTACATACGTGGCCGAACGAGTATCGAGCCCGGAACCGTTCGATTCCAAATTCCATCTATGTATACATTCTTAGCGCCTGTGGCTTCTTCGTCTATGAAATGCAGCTATGTCTCCGTCGTTGTAAATGTTAAAATGTCGTAAATAGCTGACATATTCATATCACAATGATTTTGACCCAGATATAGCAAGGCAATCTGATAACTAAACGATGTAAATACACACGTGTATGTGTGAACAGACTATACCTGTGTATATGATCAACGGCAGGGTGAATCTTGTCAAATCTACGCCGATTCTTTAGCCTTCTGAACTCGGCAACGTGCAGTTTTTGGTCGGTTACCCACCAGCACTCGTTCTTACACCATACACAAACGGCATAGCAGTCCAAGGCGGAAGCGATACTGTTATATCCCAAAGTTTGTCACTTTTCAAACTTCACCTTCATATTAAATCTATTTTGAAGTTGATATTTATAGCGGTTACGGTCAATAACGTTGAATACTATTTCCGTCTTCCAAGCTTATTTACCCATAATGTGTCACATGGACCATGACGTTACCGTTTCACTCTATGTTTGACTATCACCCTGTGTAACCCGATACAACAACTAGACGTTACTGTGTACACTTGATTCAAAGGAACCCGACAGACGATTTAATCCTTCGCTTTTTAAGGACAAGGCCCCAAACACTGAAGTACACATTGTCCTTGTCTACCTGGGCATGGTTAGTCGACAGACGCGGTTAACTAGTACTAAGCAGGGGCATCCGTTGCCGAGTGGTTACGGTCGTTGATTTCAAATAATTTGCCTCTAGTCGTTAGTTTATACAAATTTATTTTAGCTCGATTGCGAAACATGTTCTTTCAACTTACGGCCTTCAGTTAAACTTTATTTATTTTACAACGATTGTGAAGCAAGTTTTAACAACTTATATTAATCACTCTCGTTGGCGCGGATGAAAGTGTAAATGTGGTCATTCGTGTGGGAGGAGACCGGAGTACCCAGAGAAAAACCCACCTGTCCGATCTGGCGACCACCGTACCATCTCGCATACTTCCCGGTCCGAGTATCGAACCCGGGTTGCATTGGTGAGAAGCGAGTGTGCTAACCACTCCGTTACGTCCTTGTATTATGCACGTATAATTTACGAACACTGTTTCCGGTAAATCCACTACTGTATTAATGTATATATATAAATATATATATAAAATTATGTATAGTTTATCTTTTACGACCAACATGCAAACTGTATAAATTTATCCTTTCGCAACATTTCAATTTCAATTTGGAGGTCACGGGCGATGTATGTATATATAGAGTGCATGTGTATTAAGACAACAAGGTTGAGATAATGCTCACATTCAATTACATTTGTACTTTGTTTCAAAACGCGGCTATTTCAAAATGAAAACTATTTAAAGCGACACTATCGTATGGAATAAAATATTATAAAATAATATATTACATTTTTTACATACAAGTAACAATGTTACTACACATCCTCTAATAATACTATGAATAATTATTTCCAGTCAGTCAACTGTGTGTGTGTGTTTTTGCAACATAACAAAGTGAAAGTACGACTTTGCAGAAACGGTTAATGCTACGTCATCCATATATTCGGAGTGTATCGCTCTCTATCGACAATCAGAATGAACATCTAACACAGCTATTTAAGCATCCATTGCAACGTCACACAGACGGATCTGTAGTCCAGTGGTAAACACGCTGGACTTGTAATTGAGGGATCGCAGATTCGATCCCCCGTCTGACCCTAATAAAATTAACAGTCTTTCAGGTGGAACTTTAGACCGAGGTCTCGTGTCGGTGCACGTAAAAGAACCAGAGGTGATTCTGGAATTAGTCTCTGTCTGTATCATTGCACTCGCCTCTAAAAATCTAAAATGACTAATCTCTTCAGGAGGCGTCGGAGGAGTTCTTACAACTTATATTAATCACTATCGAGACCTCATTCCTGGTGGAATCTATGGCCACGATGGAGCTAGAAGAGGCATGTGGAATTTAAATGCCTTGCCCAAGGCATACTCGTAGCGGCTCCAGCGGGGCTCGAACCCCGGCCATTTTGCACCTGAAGCGAACGTGCTACTACTGCGCTCTCACGATTTCCTGTTCAATATGGCAGGACATCATGATAGCTAAAATGCTGTTATCAAGCAATTGTACTCGTTATTAAATCAGTGTTACCCACGTAAAGTTTATTTATCGTCGCTACCGGTTGCCCATATGAGCGATGGGCAGTTTGTTTACCTAACAACACCTTTTTCATATAAAGATACACAGTCTGAGCGGGGTCCCTAGAACTGTACATGGTGAATAAGCTATTGGCATCTTTGTCAGTTAACTTTTTGGATGGCTTTAATTTGGAAGGCTTTAACAATGTTGGACAGACATAAAATTAAACGTTATTACTACTACAGACGATTAATTGTTTTTTTAATGTTTGCATATTTATATAAAGTGTTGTACAGTGTTTACAACTTGGATGGGACTGTCTATCGAAAATTATATAAAAATGAACCGTTCCAATAAACTAAACAGCAAAGTTGATTATGGACCATTCACAAAGTGTCTGTGGGTCTAGAGGCTCTACTTGTTCCTTTATGTGCACGGCACCGACTGAGACCTCGGTTTAAAGCCCCATCATTCTGAAAGACTGATACTATTCATATAAGTATGTTATAACCGCAGCCGCAGCTCGAACATGCGACCCCTAGATTAGGAGTCCAGCGTGCTAAATACTGTACCACGTGTCCGCTACAGAAAATGTCACAGATATCTCGCTGCTGTAATCCTAAACAATATAGCATATATTTATATACCATACGAAATAGATCCCTTCTAATTTCAATATGGAACCATTGATGAAAAGACAAGTGTTTCGTTAAACACATTATATTATTGTTAAGGTCGCTGACTTGTATACCAGTGTAACCTATCATCATTGATGATCACGGGTTTTATATGAAAACGTTGACAGTTTCTTACGGAGGTTGATGCACCAAGTACTGGTTAACCGCTGGAGTCTGCCCAGGAAAGGTGTCGTTAGGTAAACTGCCAGTAGTTCAAATGGGCAACCGGTAAAATGTCTATATATATATATAGATGGTGTAGAGCCTCTAGACCTGCACCGACTCTCTCTCTCTCTCTCTCTCACTCACCCTCTCTCCCCTCTCTCCCCCTCTCTATATATATAAAATGTATATATATATTATAGAGAGAGAGAGAGAGAGAGAGAGAGAGAGTCGGTGCAGGTCTAGAGGCTCTACACCATCCCACATGTCTATATATAGAATGAATGCAGGGATCACTCTACACCATCCCATATGTCTATATATAGAATGAATGCAGGGATCACTCTACACCATCCCATATGTCTATATATAGAATGAATGCAGGGATCACTCTACACCATCCCATATGTCTATATATAGAGTCGATGTAAGAGTCATTCTGCACCGTCCAATGTTTATATATAGAGTCGATGTAAGATTCACTCTGCACCGTCCCATATCTATATATAGAGTCAATGCAGGAATCACTCGGCACAGTCCCATGTCTATATATAGAATCCATGCAGGAATCACTCTGCACCGTCCCATATCTATATATAGAATCCATGCAGGAATCACTCTGCACCGTCCCATATCTATATATAGAATCCATGCAAGAATCACTCTGCACCGTCCCATATCTATATATAGAATCCATGCAAGAATCACTCTGCACCGTCCCATATCTATATATAGAATCGATTCAACAATCACTCTGCACCGTCCCATATCTATATATAGAATCGATGCAGGAATCACTCTGCACCGTCCCATATATATATATATATAGAATCGATGCAGGAATCACTCTGCACCGTCCCATATCTATATATAGAATCGATGCAGGAATCACTCTGCACCATCCCATTTCTATATATAGAATCGATGCAGGAATCACTCTGCACCGTCCCATATCTATATATCAGGGGCGTAGCCAGGAACGTCACAATGTGCAGGCAGAACCACTGAGCGGCGCAGCCGCGAAAGTGCTTGGGGGGTTTGGGGGCATGCCCCCCAAGATTTTTTGAAAATTAGAATGCAACTGGTGGCTTCTGACATATCCTGAGGCCTTTTGAAGAGCGGGTTTGAAGGGACAAATGATTGCGTAAATAGTGGTGGAAACTGTAAAAGTGATGAAATGACGGATGATACTGTTGGTTTTATTTTTCAACAACACATACAGGTATATATGTAACACACTTCACTGCTTTCATCGACTTACTAAGTTGAAGTTTAAGCAACCCATTTGCCCTTGAACAAAAATGAGCATTATTAGTCAAGATAATGTTAAAGCTAATTACAAGAACGTTGCTTTTACCGTAACTTAAACGTCTTTTATTCATTTGTGACATGCGGCGTATTTTTGTGTGTGTGAAAATGATGTGCAGGCAAATGCCTTTTTGCCTTAAGGCAGCTACGCGCCTGTATATAGAATCGATGCAGGAATCACCCTGCACCGTCCCATATCTATATATAGAATCGATGCAGGAATCACTCTGCACCATCCCATTTCTATATATAGAATCGATGCAGGAATCACTCTGCACCGTCCCATTTCTATATATAGAATCGATTCAACAATCACTCTGCACCGTCCCATTTCTATATATAGAATCGATTCAACAATCACTCTGCACCGTCCCATGTCTCATATTATTAGTCGATCCAATTAGGAATGAATTGTCTCTTATTTGTTTCCACACGCAATGCGATACTATATTCCTCCGTTTTATTATAATTATCTTACCGTAGAATCGTCATATTAAAGTGTACGAAAAATGGTCACAAATCCTGGACTACGGCCATATTTCAGAAACAATCTGACAGCCATGTCGTATTGACCTTTCGCTGCACTGAATAATTCCGGATTTGGATCCTTGTCGGAGGAAGCTTTGTCTCTTATGTGGATTAATATAATCAATTCGCATCTCTGACAAGCGTTTGATCTCCTGCAAGGGTCTAAGAGTTATGTCAAACAAATATATCTCGCATCCTACGCGGATCATATGTAAACAGAAATGAGCCCTGCACATGTGTCTCTGTCATAGCAGGCGCGTAGCTACCTGTACGCAAAAACAAGATGTACCCCGTACATGTGTCCATGTCATAATTCAGGCGCGTAGCTACCTATATGCAAAAACAAAAATGAACCCGGTACATGTGTCCATGTCATATCAGGCGTGTAGCTACCTGTACGCAAAAACTGAAATGAACCTCGCACATGTGTCTCTGTCCTATCAGGCGCGTAGCTACCTGTACGCAAAAACAGAAATGAACCCCATACATGTGTCCCTGTCATATCAGGCGCGTAGCTACATGTACGCAAAAACAGAAATAAGCCCTGCACATGTGTCCCTGTCCTAGCAGGCGCGTAGCTACCTGTACGCAAAAATAAAAATGAGCACTGCACATGTGTCCCTGTCATATCAGGCGCGTAGCTATCGGTACGCTAAAACAAAAATGAACCCAACACACGTGTCCCTGACCTAGCAGGCGCGTAGCTTAACGTACGCAAAAGAAGCTGCGTATACATTATTCGGAAAAATCAGAAAAATAAATAATCTAAAAATGGAATAAAATCTGAAGGAGGGTATAAATATAAAGAAAATTTATATATTCTGCCTCCTAGTCTGGTCCCACTTTCAGTACCCCATATTTGTGTACACATCATGTTTGTCTGGCTACGCCCCTGTCTATGTTATTTCCCAGTGTGTTATGTGATTTAAGATGATCTATGTACATGTGTCAACGCTAATTACGGTAGCTTTATGTAAATACTATGCATGTATATGGGAGACCTCCGGTGCCGAGTGATTAATGTCGTTGACTTCAAAATTACTTACCCCTCACCACTGTAGGTCCGAATCCCGTTCATGCGGTGTTGAATGATCTCCTGTGAGTAAGCTATTCAGCTTGTGGTCGACGGTTCTACCCGCGTGTCCGTCACGGTGCCGGTAATACGGATCTGAGGTTCACGTCCGGTGGCGGGGTGGGGGTCGTCCTCCAACAGGAGTCGTCATGTGACCTATTGTGCGTGTTACGTTTATTTATCGTCGCTACCGGTTGCACATATGAGTGACACATCCTGAAAATATTAGTCATGTTAGATTGTTGGAGGATAGTGCACTGATACAGATAGAGACCCATTCCAGAGTCTCCTCTGGTTCTTTTACGTGTACGGTGTAAAGCACCGACACGAGACCTCGGTTTAAAGTACCATCTGAAAGACTGTTAATTTTATTAGAGTCAGACGGGGGATAGAACCTGCGATCCCTGGATTACCAGACCAGCGTTTTAACAACTGTACTACATATCCGTCTGTCATATGACCTAAATTGGTGTTGCGACTATTAAACCCAAGAACAAACAACAAAACAACTCCATATAAGGGAACGTAAAGTTGAGTTCAGAGATATATTTGGAAACACCAAGAAGACAACAAAAACACCAGAACGTCATCTGTTCAAGTTAAGTTCCAGAATCGAATTATCGAGCTTTATATTTACCATCAAGTGAAAACAGCTGATGTTGAGTTTCCAGACATCTATTTTGTATGCAAATTTAATTACATTCTTCAAGCTTGTCCACGTTTAGCTTTCCATTGGAAAAGTCGATCGACAAATGTTCCAAAGTTGCATAATGATGTCATATAATGCTTCACCGAAGTCACGAATTAACATCGCCCCAGAACCATGACATGGGCTGTCTGTTATATCAGTTCCCAACCGGAAGTAATTAAGTAGAGAGATTGCGTTGTGATTTCGTTTATAAACGTGGAAGATAATAAGGGTTAAGGTTAGTGTTAAGTTTGGGAATAAATTCAACCTTTTATTTGCACCCGCTATACTGTATACAATGTGTGGCGTCCGTGGTCCAGTGGTAGAGCGTCGGATTTGGAATCGAACGGGTCCGGGTTCGATACTCGGTCAGGCCACGTATGTAGTGTCATTGAGCAAGGCACCTCACACACATTGCTTAGTACTGGTTAACGACTTAGGTCGGCTAGGTCTACCCAGGAAAACATGTCTAGGTCCCCGCAAGGGGTTTGACATTAATGGAACATACATACATACATACTATATTATTAATCCGACCCTATATGGCTTGATTAGTGCTGATGCGCCGTAAGCCAATATTCACTCACCGAAACCCCCAACACTAGACTCGTAATCTAGGGTGGAAGTCGTGATAGCGTAGTGGTAGAGCATTCGCTTCAGGTGCGAAAGGTACGGAGTTCGAGCCCCACTGTAGCCGTTACGTTTGTTCTCGTAGGCAAGGCATTTAAATTCAATGTTGCTTCTTCGCTCTCCCTCGTGGCGATGGATTCCACTAGGAATGAAGTATCGAGAGTGATTAATATAAGTTGTAAGAATTTGTTTCGTAATCGAGCTCAAATAAATTTGTATAAACTAATCCAGCTGGTTTTTAGTGTGACATTAAACCCCAAAACCAACCAAACAAACATAAACACATGTGTGTTTTACGTTTATTTATCGTCGCTACCGGTTGCCCATATGAGGGACGCCTCCTGAAGAGATTAGTCATTTTATATTTTGTTTGGAGGAGAGTGCAATGATACAGACAGAGACCCATTCCAGAGTCTCCTCTGGTTCCTTTACGTGCACGGTGTACAGCACCGACACGAGACATCGGTTTAAAGTCCCATCTGAAAGACTGTTAATTTTATTAGGGTCATGCGGGGAATCGAACCTGCGATCCATGGATTACCAGTCCAGTGCGCTACCACTGGACTACAGACCCGTCTGTTCAACATGTTGGCCTTATTTATATGCGTGCAACACGGACACTATTTGCATAACACGTCATCATAACAGATGCTAAGTATGTACTCGTACACCGCTAATATTTTGCTGACAGTTTTTATTTTGGCGCGTTTTTTCTCGTGATGCTATTGAAGCATTGACATTCCATTCTGCGACATTGATTATTTCCTATGGCGCCAATGTCACTTCGTAATGACAACATTGTGATTATTAATGCTATTTATGCGTATGAATGATTGAAAACCCTCACAATAACCATTGCGCAATTTGGAACTTACCGGAAGTCAAACGAGCACGCCATGAGTTGCACAGTTGAATGGATGATCAGCGGTAACGTGGTAATTGCGTTCTACTCGCTAGTCTTGTTGAATAGACGGGTCAGTGGTCCAGTTGTTATTGCACTCTACTCGCTAAGTCTTGCTGAATAGACGGGTCAATGATCCAGTTGTTATTGCACTCTACTCGCTAGTCTTGCTGAATAGACGGGTCAGTGGTCCAGTTGTTATTGCACTCTACTCGCTAGTCTTGCTGAATAGACGGTCAGTGGTCCAGTAGTTATTGCACTCTACTCGCTAAGTCTTGTTGAATAGACGGGTCAGTGATCCAGTAGTTATTGCACTCTACTCGCTAAGTCTTGTTGAATAGACGGGTCAGTGATCCAGTGGTTATTGCACTCTACTCGCTAAGTCTTGCTGAATAGACGGGTCAGTGGTCCAGTGGTTATTGTACTCTACTCGCTAAGTCTTGCTGAATAGAAGGGTCAGTGGTCCAGTGGTTATTGCACTCTACTCGCTAGTCTTGCTGAATAGACGGGTCAGTGGTCCAGTGGTTATTGCACTCTACTCGCTAAGTCGTGTTGAATATACGGGTTAGTGGTCCAGTAGTTATTGCACTCTACTCGCTAAGTCTTGCTGAATAGGCGGGTCAGTGGTCCAGTAGTTATTGCATTCTACTCGCTAAGTCTTGCTGAATAGACGGGTCAGTGGTCCAGTGGTTATTGCACTCTACTCGCTAAGTCTTGCTGAATAGACGGGTCAGTAGTCCAGTGGTTATTGCACTCTACTCGCTAAGTCTTGCTGAATAGACGGGTCAGTGGTCCAGTGGTTATTGCACTCTACTCGCTAAGTCTTGCTGAATAGACGGGTCAGTGGTCCAGTGGTTATTGCACTCTACTCGCTAAGTCTTGCTGAATAGATGGGTCAGTGGTCCAGTTGTTATTGCACTCTACTCGCTAAGTCTTGCTGAATAGACGGGTCAGTGATCCAGTAGTTACTGCATTCTACTCGCTAAGTCTTGCTGAATAGACGGGTCAGTGGTCCAGTGGTTATTGCATTCTACTCGCTAAGTCTTGCTGAATAGACGGGTCAGTGGTCCAGTGGCTATTGCACTCTACTCGCTAAGTCTTGCTGAATAGACGGGTCAGTGGTTATTGCACACTACTCGCTAAGTCTTGCTGAATAGACGGGTCAGTGGTCCAGTAGTTATTGCACTCTACTCGCTAAGTCTTGCTGAATAGACGGGTCAGTGGTCCAGTAGTTATTGCACTCTACTCGCTAAGTCTTGCTGAATAGACGGTCCAGTGGTTAATAAACATATTGGACTGCGAATAATGCTGATATATCACCCGGCATGAAACAAACCAGGGATGCTTCTGGTATTGGAAAGTCTTCCATAGTCTCCGCTTTCTGCCTCCACCCACTTTAACCACGCCCAATATAGTTCATACCTCGATGGAAACGTATTAGTCCGCTATTCTATTCACGCCTTAAGAAATTACTGTTGTATTTATTTTCGCTCGAGTTATGAACCACGCAGGATTTGTATTATTGTGTAGTAATGTTATTGCCAGGTTCTGTTAGCGAAACTTAATGCTTGCTTATTAACCCGCTATTAATGCCTTAAAGCGACATTACATCAGTGATAGCGCATATTTCCACAGAATGTAATTTCCTATTATATGGTATATTCCCCCCCCCCCAATATTTGCCTCAAAAAATGAGTATTTCAACTAATAAACAAACGTCGTATACGCTGTTTGTTGACATAACAAAATAATGTAAACAGGGTCAACATTCATGCGGAATACAACTCGTGTATCATGAATAACTCGATTTATGGTACATATTTACCGTTATATCTCACATTTGTGCCTGCGCATATTTATTTGTAGACTAATCTTAGTTGAATTTATCTCTAGACGACAGTATCACGCGTTAAGTATTGACTCCAATAACAAACACACGTCAATTTAGGAGCATGGATGGCAGTTATATGAAATTCTACTTTCATTTTTGAAAGGCTGTAGACCACACAAGCACTGTTTATTGATTCAATGTTAGTGTTCGAATGGATTCAGAAAATGTGTAGTAGCTATGCATGTATACGTTAACAAATATGTTGGGCTTTTTGCGATGTAATGTCGCTTTAAGAAATACTGTTGTATTTATTTTCGCTCGAATTATGAACCAAGCAGGATTTGTATTCTTGTGTAGTAATGTTATTGCCAGGTTCTGTCAGCGAAACTTAATTCTTACTTGATCATGATGTATGTACTGCACTTATGGTCTATGAGTTCAACTACACGCACTGTAGAATTTCCCCGTGCACTGTTTCGGGGGCATCCAGGTAAGATGGAAATAGAACTATTGATATACCGTGCGTGATTATACACGAGAATACTACAAGGGTATAAGCATTTGATCTGTTGCCAGCATAACACATTTGATTGTATACCTCATATGATATTTCGACGTAAATGAAATGTGGAACTAAAATGTGGTTTAGTTAGTTTGTACAGATTTATCTTAGCTCAATTGCGAAACAAGTTCTTGCAACTTTTATTAATCACTCTCGAGACCTCATTCCTGATGGAATTCATCGTCACGAGGGAGAGAGAAGAGGCATGTGGAATTTAAATGCCTTGCTTAAGGGCACAATCGTAACGGTTCCAGCGGGGCGCGAACTCGAGGCCGTTCGCACCCGAAGCGAACGCGCTACCACTGCGCTATCACGACTTCCACTTCCAGGGGTGTAGTCATGCCTGATGCCGTATAATAGGAAATATATTTAGCATGGCCGTTAGTTTAAACATTATTTATTTCACTATTTTTACATGTAATCAAGAAATGAATATTTTACTGATGATTTAGTAGCAATATACTGTAAGGAATGATTTAGCAGCAATATACTGTAAGGGGTGATTTAGCAGCAATATACACTAAGGAATTAGCAGCAATAAACTGTAAGGAATGATTTAGAAGCAATATAATGTAAGTGGTGATTTAGCGGCAATATACTGTAAGGGATGATTTAGCGGCAATATACTCTAAGCGATGATTTAGCAGCAATAGACTGTAAGGAATGATTTAGCAGCAATAGACTGTAAGGAATTAGCAGCACTAGACTGTAAGGGATGATTTAGCGGCAATATACTGTAAGGAATGATTTAGCGGCAATATACTGTAAGGAATGATTTAACAGCAATATACTGTAAGGAATTAGCAACAATAGACTGTAAGGGATGATTTAGCAACAATAGACTGTAAGGAATTAGCAGCAATATACTGTAAGGGATGATTTAGCGGCAATATACTGTAAGGAATGATTTAGCGGCAATATACTGTAAGGAATGATTTACCAGCAATAGGCTGTACGGAATGATTTAGCGGCAATATACTGTAAGGAATGATTTAGCAGCAATATACTGTAAGAAATTATTTAGCAGCAATAGAATGTAAGGGATGATTTAGCAACAATAGACTGTAAGGGATGATTTAGCAGCAATATACTGTAAGGAATGAATTAGCAGCAATATACTGTAAGGGATGATTTAGCGGCAATATACCGTAAGGAATGATTTAGCAGCAATACACTGTAAGGAATGATTTAGCAGCAATATACTGTAAGGAAAGATTTAGCAGCAATATACTGTAAGGGATGACTTAGCAGTAATATACTGTAAGGAATGATTTAGCGGCACTATACTGTAAGGAATGATTTAGCAGCAATATACTGTAAGGGATGATTTAGCGGCAATATACTGTAAGGGATGATTTAGCGGCAATATACTGTAAGGACTGATTTAGTGGCAATAGACTGTAAGGAATGATTTAGCAGCAATAGACTGTACGGAATGATTTAGCAGCAATAGACTGTAAGGAATGATTTAGCAGCAATAGAATGTAAGGAATGATTTAGCAGCAATAGAATGTAAGGAATGATTTAGCAGCAATAGAATGTAAGGAATGATTTAGCAGCAATATACTGTAAGGATTTAGCAGCAATATACTGTAAGGAATGATTTAGCAGCAATAGAATGTAAGGAATGATTTAGCAGTAATAGAATGTAAGGAATGATTTAGCAGCAATATACTGTAAGGGATTATTTAGCAGCAATATACTGTAAGGAATGATTTAGCAGCAATAGAATGTAAGGGACGATTTAGCAGCAATAGACTATAAGGGACGATTTAGCAGCAATAGACTGTAAGGAATGATTTAGCAGCAATATACTGTAAGGATTTAGCTGCAATAGACTGTAAGGAATGATTTAGCGGCAATATACTGTAAGGATTTAGCTGCAATAGACTGTAAGGAATGATTTAGCATAAAACTCAATACGGCTGAATGAACTGTTTGAGTGTTATATAGTTCAGGCCCGTAGCCACACTAAGACAAATGGGGCACTCGTCTGGGTTAGAATTTGGCAAGTAACGACAGGTATAGGAAAACTGCCTTCAGAATGCACACACAAGCATACACAATACTAATTCGGAGGGGGGGGGGTAGTCGCCTCGGCTATTTTCAGATTTTGGCTATGGCACTGTAATTAGACCTATGCATATATGACGGATACGGCAAACTATATCAACGGATCTGTAGTCCAGTGGTATCACGCTGGACTGGTAATCCAGGGATCGCAGGTTCGATCCCCGTCTGACCCTAATAAAATTAAGTCATTCAGATGGGCCGTTAAACCGAGGTCTCGTGTCGGTGCTATACACCGTGCACGTAAAAGAACCAGAGGATACTCTGGAATGGGTCTCTGTCTGTATCATTGCACTATCCTCCAAAATCTAAAATGACTAATCTCTTCAGGAGGCGTCGCTCATATGATCCAGGCTAAGGAGACCCAGATAAAACCTGTGGTTTCCAGTAAAGATTATATTTAACCTAGCTACACTATTTCGGTCTCATCTACGTTCCGTCTACCTGTGGTTGGTGCTAGGCATTGTTGCTAGGCATTGTTGCGTAGTCCGTGTGTTGTCCGGTTAGCGCGCTCGCTTCTCACCAATGCAACCCGGGTTCGATCCTCTGACCGGGAAGTATGTGAGATGGTATGGTGGTCGCCATATCTGGCAGGTGGGTTTTCTCCGGGTACTCTGGTTTCCTCCCACATGAACGACCACATTTACACTTTCATCTGCGCCAACGAGAGTGATTAATATAAGTTGTTAAAACTTGCTTCGCAATCCTTGTAAAATAAATAAAGTTTAAAAAAGAAAGAAAAGTCTGTGTTTGCCCAGCTGAGTTCTTGTCTCACTGACCTGAGCGAACGCTGGGACATAGCCGACCGTGTCCGGCTGTGATGTCCTAGTTAGGTGTTCCATACATATGGTACCTCGTAACGTTGTATCATTGTTTAAGTAACGTTATATCAGCGACATACACTGGCTGTGTATATATACGACGTACACCAGGTTGTTTGCATTCTACTGGCTAGTATACTCAACAAAACTAAAAACGTCCCTGTTTTATAACCGGTGTAGCTCTGTCTATGTGTATGCTACATGCTCAATGTACATGAATTTTAAACCCTGGCGATGTTCAGAAAACGATCGTGTAGAATTTACCCGATACACACGGTTTACATACCGGCCAGTGACCGGAACGTTGATTTGCACGTTTTGCACTTGCACGCTATACATGTCATCGATATGTTGATTCAGTTCATGTCGTACCATTCATGTGATAGGGTCTATTCGGAAAATTAAGTCAACTTTTTCACTGTTTTCGATATGCCACGGCTTTCCGAAGACGAGCGAAATCAGGCAATTGGGATGCTTGCGGGTGGGCTGTCCGCCAGGGTGGTCGCGCGTCGGTTCGGGTGCTGTCGGAAGGCCGGTACCAGCAGACTGGGGCTGTTCACGACCGGCAGCGACATGGTAGGTCTCGTGCCGTCGTTACATTACGGTGACGCACATACGTCAACGTCGATTGGCAGCCACAGTCACTGCTAGGCGATACGGTGTCTCAGGGCAGACCATTCGCAACCGGTTGCGTCGTAACGCCCAACCAATCAGGGCACGCCGCCCGTACACTGGCCAGATAATGACCCAACGCACCGTGCTGCCATGCTGTTATGGGCGCGACGTCATCTGAACTGGAGAAGGGCTGACTGGAACCGAGTTTTGTTCACCGATGCATCTCGTTTCACAGTCATGCGGACGGAAGATTACAGGTGTACAGGCGTAAGGGGGAGGGGGAGCGTAATGGTCTGGGTGGTGGGATCATGGGAAACCGGAAGACAGATTTGGTTGTTGTATAGGGCAACAGGTGCTAAATGCACATGCCGTACCATTTATTCGTCAGCATGGTCCTGGTGTGACATTGATGCCTGCCCTCACGTAGCTAGGGTCACCACTCAATACTTGCAGCAAAACAACGTCAACGTCATGCCATGGCCCGCGATTTCCTCGGATCTCAACCCCATTTAGCACATATGGGATTAGCCGGGCGCAAGCACGAGCTAACCATCATATTGACAATGTTCGTGATCTTACACGGGCGTTACAACGGGAATGGAAGAATTTGCCCAACGCACTGGTATTACGTTACGTTACGTCAATGCGGCGTAGGATCATTGCATGCATTCATGCAAATGGTGGCCACACTCGGTACTAACGAGATTTACTAGATGTGCCACATTTCTTATTGAAATTCCATCTCTAAACATTAGAGGTCTGTGAAGTTGGCTTGTAGATGGTAGTTGGTTATTCAGATGTTTATTGGCGAATACACAGCCAGCTATGTATTCAGATGTTTATTGAGATGTGTATTGGCGAATACACAGCCAGGTGTTTATTCAGATGTTTATTCAGATGTTAATTCGCGAATACATACCTAGATATTTATTGAGATGTTTATTGGCGAATAAACAGCCAGCTATGTATTCAGATGTTTATTGAGATGTGTATTGGCGAATACACAGCCATGTGTTTATTCAGATGTGTATTCAGATGTTAATTCGCCAATACATACCTAGATGGTTGTTGAGATGTTTATTAGCGAATACACAACCAGCTGTGTATTCAGATGTTTATTGAGATGTGTATTGGCGAATACACAACCAGCTATGTATTCAGATGTTTATTGAGATGTGTATTGGCGAATTAACATCTGAATAAACATCTGAATAAACACCTGGCTGTGTATTCGCCAATAAACATCTCAATAAACATCTAGGTATGTATTGGCGAATACACATCTGAATAAACATTTAAATAAACACCTGGCTGTGTATTCGCCAATTAACATCTCAATAAACATCTAGGTATGTATTGGCGAATACACATCTGAATAAACATTTAAATAAACACCTGGCTGTGTATTCGCCAATTAACATCTGAATAAACATCTGAATAAACACCTGGCTGTGTATTCGCCAATTAACATCTGAATAAACATCTGAATAAACACCTGGCTGTGTATTCGCCAATTAACATCTGAATAAACATCTGAATAAACACCTGGCTGTGTATTCGACAATTAACATCTGAATAAACATCTGAATAAACACCTGGCTGTGTATTCGCCAATTAACATCTGAATAAACATCTGAATAAACACCTGGCTGTGTATTCGCCAATTAACATCTGAATAAACATCTGAATAAACACCTGGCTGTGTATTCGCCAATTAACATCTGAATAAACATCTGAATAAACACCTGGCTGTGTATTCGCCAATTAACATCTGAATAAACATCTGAATAAACACCTGGCTGTGTATTCGCCAATTAACATCTGAATAAACATCTGAATAAACACCTGGCTGTGTATTCGCCAATTAACATCTGAATAAACATCTGAATAAACACCTGGCTGTGTATTCGCCAATTAACATCTGAATAAACATCTGAATAAACACCTGGCTGTGTATTCGCCAATTAACATCTGAATAAACATCTGAATAAACCTGGCTGTGTATCGCCAATTAACATCTGAATAAACACCTGGCTGTGTATTCGCCAATTAACATCTGAATAAACATCTGAATAAACACCTGGCTGTGTATTCGCCAATTAACATCTCAATAAACATCTGAATAAACACCTGGCTGTGTATTCGCCAATTAACATCTGAATAAACATCTGAATAAACACCTGGCTGTGTATTCGCCAATTAACATCTGAATAAACATTTGAATAAACACCTGGCTGTGTATTCGCCAATTAACATCTGAATAAACATTTGAATAAACACCTGGCTGTGTATTCGCCAATTAACATCTGAATAAACATTTTAATAAACACCTGGCTGTGTATTCGCCAATTAACATCTGAATAAACATTTAAATAAACACCTGGCTGTGTATTCACCAATTAACATCTCAATAAACATTTAAATAAACACCTGGCTGTGTATTCACCAATTAACATCTCAATAAACATTTAAATAAACACCTGGCTGTGTATTCGCCAATTAACATCTCAATAACCAACTACGATCTACAAGCCAACTTCACAGACCTAATCATTAGGTAACACCTTTTTTTGTGATTTTTGATTTTGACCCCTACCGCCCTTGCAGAAATGTTAACAAGATAGCCAGATGCAATGAATTGGCTGTGATACAGAAATGAATGAACTTGTTTTTCCATTTTGATTCATCAAAGTAAACATTTTGGATTTCGATAAATCTTTCCTTAAATGTGGAGGGACGTTTCTAGTCTTGCTCAGTATATATTAGTTTATACAAATTTATTTTAGCTCGATTGCGAAACAAGTTATAACAACTTATAGTAATCACCCTCGAGACCTCAATCCCGATGGAATCCATCGCCACGAGGGAGAGAGATAGACATGAGTGGCATTTAAATGCCTTGCCTAAGGGCACACTCGTAACGGCTACAACTGGGCGCGAACCTTTCGTACATGATGCGAACGCACTGTCACGCGCTATCACGACTTCCACAAGTATACATTGTATACGTTTGCATATTATGACATACTTCAATAGTTGATTCTTACTGCTGGCTTGTATATTGCGACATACACCCGGGTTGATGCTTTCTGCTGGCTTGTATATTACGACATACACCAGGGTTTATACCTTCTGCTGGCTTGCATATTACGACATACACTCGGGTTGATGCTTTCTGCTGGCTTGTATATTACGACATATATCAGGGTTGATGCTTTCTGCTGGCTTGTATATTACGACATATATCAGGGTTGATGTTTTCTGCTGGCGTGTATATTACGACATACACCAGGGTTGATGCTTTCTGCTGGCTTGTATATTACGACATACACCAGTGTTGATGCTTTCTGCTGGCGTGTATATTACGACATACACCAGGGTTGATGCTTTCTGCTGGCTTGTATATTACGACATACACCAGGGTTGATGCTTTCTGCTGGCGTGTATATTACGACATACACCAGGGTTGATGCTTTCTGCTGGCTTGTATATTACGACATACATCAGGGTTGATGCTTTCTGCTGGCTTGTATATTACGACATACATAAGGGTTTATAGTTTCTGCAGGCTTGCATATTACGACATACACCAGGGTTGATGCTTTCTGTTGGCTTGTATATTACGACATACACCAGGGTTGATGCTTTCTCCTGGCGTGTATATTGCGACATACATCAGGGTTGATGCTTTCTGCTGGCTTGTATATTACGACATACACCAGGGTTGATGCTTTCTGCTGGCTTGTATATTACGACATACACCAGGGTTGATGCTTTCTGCTGGCTTGTATATTACGACATACACCAGGGTTAATGCTTTTTGCTGGCTTGTATATTACGACATACATCAGGGTTAATGTTTTCTGCTGGCTTGTATAATACGACATACACCAGTGTTAATGCTTTCTGCAGGCTTGTATATTACGACATACACCAGGGTTTATAGTTTCTGCAGGTTTGTATATTACGACATACACCAGGGTTAATGCTTTCTGCTGGCGTGTATATTACGACATACACCAGGGTTAATGCTTTCTGTTGGCTTGTATATTACGACATACACCAGGGTTAATGTTTTCTGCTGGCTTGTATATTACGACATACATCAGGGTTGATGCTTTCTGCTGGTTTGGATATTACGACATACATCAGGGTTGATGCTTTCTGCAGGCTTGTATATTACGACATACACCAGGGTTTATAGTTTCTGCTGGCGTGTATATTACGACATACACCAGGTTAATGTTTTCTGCTGGCTTGTATATTACGACATACATCAGGGTTGATGCTTTCTGCTGGCTTGTATATTACGACATACACCAGGGTTTATAGTTTCTGCAGGCTTGCATATTACGACATACAGCAGGGTTTATACTTTCTGCTGGCTTGTATATTACGACATACACCAGGGTTAATGTTTTCTGCTGGCTTGTATAATACGACATACACCAGTGTTAATGCTTTCTGCAGGCTTGTATATTACGACATATATCAGGGTTGATGCTTTCTGCAGGCTTGTATATTACGACATACACCAGGGTTGATACTTTCTGCAGGCGTGCATATTACGACATACACCAGGGTTGATACTCTCTGCTGGCGTGTATATTACGACATACACCAGGGTTGATGCTTTCTACTGGTTTGTATATTACGACATACATCAGGGTTAATGTTTTCTGCTGGCTTGTATATTACGACATACACCAGGGTTAATGCTTTCTGCTGGCTTGTATATTACGACATACATCAGGGTTGATGCTTTCTGTTGGCTTGTATATTACGACATACACCAGGGTTTATACTTTCTGGTTGCTTGTATATTACGACATGCATCAGGGTTGATGCATACTGCTGGCTTGTATATTACGACATACACCAGTGTTTATACTTTCTGCTGGCTTGCATGTTACGACATACACCAGGGTTGATGCTTTCAGCTGGTTTGTATATTACGACATATATCAGTGTTGATGCTTTCTGCTGGCGTGTATATTACGACATACATCAGGGTTGATGTTTTCTGCTGGAGTGTATATTACGACATACATCAGGGTTGATGCTTTCTGCAGGCTTGTATATTACGACATGCATCAGGGTTAATGCTTTCTGCTGGCTTGTATATTACGACATACATCAGGGTTGATGCTTTATGCAGGCTTGTATATTACGACATACATCAGGGTTAATGATTTCTGCTGGCTTGTATATTACGACATACACCAGGGTTGATGCTTTCTGCAGGCTTGTATATTATCACGACATACATAAGGGTTTATAGTTTCTGCAGGCTTGCATATTACGACATACACCAGGGTTGATGCTTTCTGTTGGCTTGTATATTACGACATATACCAGGGTTGATGCTTTCTCCTGGCGTGTATATTGCGACATACATCAGGGTTTATACTTTCTGCAGGCTTGTATATTACGACATACACCAGAGTTAATGCTTTTTGCTGGCTTGTATATTACGACATACATCAGGGTTAATGTTTTCTGCTGGCTTGTATAATACGACATACACCAGTGTTAATGCTTTCTGCAGGCTTGTATATTACGACATACACCAGGGTTTATAGTTTCTGCAGGTTTGTATATTACGACATACACCAGGGTTAATGCTTTCTGCTGGCGTGTATATTACGACATACACCAGGGTTAATGCTTTCTGTTGGCTTGTATATTACGACATACACCAGGGTTAATGCTTTATGTTGGCTTGTATATTACGACATACGCCAGGGTTAATGTTTTCTGCTGGCTTGTATATTACGACATACATCAGGGTTGATGCTTTCTGCTGGCGTGTATTTTACGACATACACCAGGGTTAATGCTTTCTGCTGGCGTGTATATTACGACATACACCAGGGTTGATGCTTTCTGTTGGCTTGTATATTACGACATACACCAGGGTTAATGCTTTCTGCTGGCTTGTATATTACGACATACACCAGGGTTAATGTTTTCTGCTGGCTTGTATATTACGACATACATCAGGGTTGATGCTTTCTGCTGGCTTGTATATTACGACATACACCAGGGTTTATAGTTTCTGCAGGCTTGCATATTACGACATACAGCAGGGTTTATACTTTCTGCTGGCTTGTATATTACGACATACACCAGGGTTAATGTTTTCTGCTGGCTTGTATAATACGACATACACCAGTGTTAATGCTTTCTGCAGGCTTGTATATTACGACATAAATCAGGGTTGATGCTTTCTGCAGGCTTGTATATTACGACATACACCAGGGTTGATACTCTCTGCTGGCGTGTATATTACGACATACACCAGGGTTGATGTTTTCTACTGGTTTGTATATTACGACATACATCAGGGTTGATCCTTTCTGTTGGCTTGTATATTACGACATACACCAGGGTTTAATCTTTCTGCTTGCTTGTATATTACGACATGCATCACGGTTGATGCATACTGCTGGCTTGTATATTACGACATACACCAGGGTTGATGCTCTCTGTTGGCTTGTATATTACGACATACACCAGTGTTTATACTTTCTGCTGGCTTGCATATTACGACATACATCAGGGTTGATGCTTTCATGTGGCTTGTATATTACGACATACACCAGTGTTTATTCTTTCTGCGGGCTTGTATATTACGACAGGCATAAGGGTTGATGCTTTCTCCTGGCTTGTATATTACGACATACACCAGGGTTTATAGTTTCTGCAGGTTTGTATATTACTACATACACCATAATTAATGCTGTCTGCTGGCGTGTATATTACGACATACACCAGGTTTAATGCTTTCTGTTGGCTTGTATATTACGACATACACCAGGGTTAATGCTTTATGTTGGCTTGTATATTACGACATACACCAAGGTTAATGTTTTCTGCTGGCTTGTATATTACGGCATACATCAGGGTTGATGCTTTCTGCTGGTTTGCATATTACAACATACATTAGGATTTATAGTTTCTGCAGGCTTGCATATTACGACATACAGAAGGGTTTATACTTTCTGCTGGCTTGTATATTACGACATACACAAGGGTTTATAGTTTCTGCAGGCGTGCATATTACTACATACAGCAGGGTTTATACTTTCTGCTGGCTTGTATATTACGACATACACCAGGGTTAATGTTTTCTGCTGGCTTGTATAATACGACATACACCAGTGTTAATGCTTTCTGCAGGCTTGTATGTTACGACATATATCAGGGTTGATGCTTTCTGCAGGCTTGTATATTACGACATACACCAGGGTTGATACTCTCTGCTGGCGTGTATATAACGACATACACCAGGGTTGATGCTTTCTACTGGTTTGTATATTACGACACACACCAGGGTTAATGTTTTCTGCTGGCTTGTATATTACGACATACATCAGGGTTGATGCTTTCTGTTGGCTTGTATATTACGACATACACCAGGGTTTATACTTTCTGCTTGCTTGTATATTACGACATGCATCAGGGTTGATGCATACTGCTGGCTTGTATATTACGACATACACCAGCGTTGATGCTCTCTGTTGGCTTGTATATTACGATATACACCAGTGTTTATGCTTTCTGCTGGCTTGCATATTACGACATACACCAGGGTTGATGCTTTCAGCTGGTTTGTATATTAGGACATATATCAGGGTTGATGCTTTCTGCTGGCGTGTATATTACGACATACATCAGGGTTGATGTTTTCTGCAGGCTTGTATATTACGACATGCATCAGGGTTAATGCTTTCTGCTGGCTTGTATATTACGACATACATCAGGGTTGATGCTTTATGCAGGCTTGTATATTACGACATACATCAGGGTTAATGATTTCTCCTGGTTTGTGTATTACGACATACATCAGGGTTAATGTTTTCTGCTGGCTTGTATAATACGACATACACCAGGGTTGATGCTTTCTGCAGGCTTGTATATTATCACGACATACATAAGGGTTTATAGTTTCTGCAGGCTTGCATATTACGACATACACCAGGGTTGATGCTTTCTGTTGGCTTGTATATTACGACATACACCAGGGTTGATGCTTTCTCCTGGCGTGTATATTGCGACATACATCAGGGTTTATACTTTCTGCAGGCTTGTATATTACGACATACACCAGGGTAATGCTTTTTGCTGGCTTGTATATTACGACATACATCAGGGTTAATGTTTTCTGCTGGCTTGTATAATACGACATACAGCAGTGTTAATGCTTTCTGCAGGCTTGTATATTACGACATACACAAGGGTTTATAGTTTCTGCAGGTTTGTATATTACGACATACACCAGGGTTAATGCTTTCTGCTGGCGTGTATATTACGACATACACCAGGGTTAATGCTTTCTGTTGGCTTGTATATTACGACATACACCAGGGTTAATGCTTTCTGCTGGCGTGTATATTACGACATACACCAGGGTTGATGCTTTCTGCTGGCGTGTATTTTACGACATACACCAGGGTTGATGCTCTCTGTTGGCTTGTATATTACGACATACACCAGTGTTTATACTTTCTGCTGGCTTGCATATTACGACAAACATCAGGGTTGATGCTTTCATGTGGCTTGTATATTACGACATACACCAGGGTTGATGCTTTCTGGTGGCTTGTATATTACGACATGCACCAGGGTTGATGCTTTCTGCTGGCTTGTATATTACGACATACACCAGTGTTTATTCTGTCTGCGGGCTTGTATATTACGACATGCATCAGGGTTGATGCTTTCTCCTGGCTTGTATATTACGACATACATCAGGGTTAATGCTTTCGGCTGGCTGGTATATTACGACATACACCAGGGTTGATGCTTTCTGCTGGCTTGCATATTACGACATACATCAGGGTTGATGCTTTCTGCTGGTTTGTATATTACGAAATACACCAGGGTTGATGCTTTCTGCTGGCTTGTATATTACGACATACATCAGGGTTAATGTTTTCTGCTGGTTTGTATAATACGACATACACCAGTGTTAATGCTTTCTGCAGGCTTGTATATTACGACATACACCAGGGTTTATAGTTTCTGCAGGTTTGTATATTACGACATACACCAGGGTTAATGCTTTCTGCTGGCGTGTATATTACGACATACACCAGGGTTCATAATTTCTGTAGGCTTGCATATTACGACATACACCAGGGTTAATGCTTTCTGCTGGCGTGTATATTACGACATACACCAGGGTTAATGCTTTCTGTTGGCTTGTATATTACGACATACATAAGGGTTAATGCTTTCTCCTGGTGTGTATATTACGACATACACCAGGGATAATGTACTCTGATGGCTTGTATATTACGACATACATCAGGGTTGATGCTTTCTGCAGGCTTGTATATTACGACATACACCAGGGTGTATAGTTTCTGCAGGCTTGTATATTACGACATACACCAGGGTTGATGCTTTCTGCTGGCTTGTATATTACGACATACATCAGGGTTGATGCTTTCTCCTGGCGTGTATATTACGACATACAGCAGGGTTTATACTTTCTGCAGGCTTGTATATTACGACATACACCAGGGTTAATGTTTTCTGCTGGCTTGTATAATACGACATACACCAGTGTTAATGCTTTCTGCAGGTTTGTATATTACGACATATATCAGGGTTGATGCTTTCTGCAGGCTTGTATATTACGACATACACCAGGGTTGATACTCTCTGCTGGCGTGTATATTACGACATACACCAGGGTTGATGCCTTATACTGGTTTGTATATTACGACATACATCAGGGTTAATGTTTTCTGCAGGCTTGTATATTACGACATACATCAGGGTTGATGTTTTCTGCTGGCTTGAATATTACGACATACATCAGGGTTTATACTTTCTGCTGGCTTGTATATTACGACATACACCAGGGTGAATGCTTTCTGCTGGCTTGTATATTACGACATACATCAGGGTTGATGCTTTCTGTTGGATTGTATATTACGACATACACCAGGGTTTATACTTTCTGCTTGCTTGTATATTACGACATGCATCAGGGTTGATGCATACTGCTGGCTTGTATATTACGACATAGACCAGGGTTGATGTTCTCTGTTGGCTTGTATATTACGACATACACCAGTGTTTATAATTTCTGCTGGCTTGCATATTACGACATACATCAGCGTTGATGCTTTCATATTGCTTGTATATTACGACATACACCATGGTTGATGCTTTCTGGTGACTTGTATATTACGACATGCATCAGGGTTGATGCTTTCTGCTGGCTTGTATATTACGACATACACCAGTGTTTATTCTTTCTGCTGGCTTGTATATTACGACATGCATCAGGGTTGATGCTTTCTCCTGGCTTGTATATTACGACATACACCAGGGTTGATGCTTTCTGCTGGCTTGTATATTACGACATACACCAGGGTTGATGCTTTCTGCTGGCTTGCATATTACGACATACATCAGGGTTGATGCTTTCTGCTGGTTTGTATATTACGACATACATCAGGGTTGATGCTTTATGCTGGTTTGTATATTACGACATACACTCTGGTTGATGCTTTCTGCTGGCTTGTATAACACGACATACATCAGAGTTGATGCTTTCTGCTGGTTTGGATGTTACGACATACATCAGGGTTGATGCTTTCTGCTGGCTTGTATATTACGACATACACCAGTGTTATTGCTTTCTGCAGGTTTGTATATTACGACATATATCAGGGTTGATGCTTTCTGCAGGCTTGTATATTACGACATACACCAGGGTTGATACTCTCTGCTGGCGTGTATATTACGACATACACCAGGGTTGATGCTTTATACTGGTTTGTATATTACGACATACATCAGGGTTTATTCTTTCTGCTGGCTTTTATATTACGACATACACCAGGGTTAATGCTTTCTGCTGGCTTGTATATTACGACATACATCAGGGTTGATGCATACTGCTGGCTTGTATATTACGATATATACACCAGGGTTGATGCTCTCTGTTGGCTTGTATATTACGACATACACCAGTGTTTATACTTTCTGCTGGCTTGCATATTACGAAATACATCAGGGTTGATGCTATCATGTTGCTTGTATATTACGACATACACCAGGGTTGATGCTTTCTAGTGACTTGTATATTACGACATGCATCAGAGTTGATGCTTTCTGCTGGCTTGTATATTACGACATACACCAGTGTTTATTCTATCTACTGGCTTGTATATTACGACATGCATCAGGGTTGATGCTTTCTCCTGGCTTGTATATTACGACATACACCAGGGTTGATGCTTTCTGCTGGCTTGTATATTACGACATACACCAGGGTTGACGCTTTCTGCCGGCTTGCATATTACGACATACATCAGGGTTGATGCTTTCTGCTGGTTTGTATATTAAGATATACATCACGGTTGATGCTTTCTGCTGGTTTGTATATTACGACATACACTCGGGTTGATGCTTTCTGCTGGCTTGTATAACACGACATACATCAGAGTTGATGCTTTCTGCTGGTTTGGATATTACGACATACATCAGGGTTGATGCTTTCTGCTGGCTTGTATATTACGACATACACAAGTGTTAATGCTTTCTGCAGGTTTGTATATTACGACATATATCCGGGTTGATGTTTCTGCAGGCTTGGATATTACGACATACACCAGGGGTTTATACTCTCTGCTGGCATGTATATTACGACATACACCAGTATTAATGCTTTCTGCAGGCTTGTATATTACGACATACACCAGGGTTGATGTTTTCTGCTGGCTTGTATATTACGACATACATCAGGGTTGATGTTTTCTGTTGGCTTGTATATTACGACATATACCAGGGTTGATGCTTTCTCCTGGCGTGTATATTGCGACATACATCAGGGTTTATACTTTCTGCAGGCTTGTATATTACGACATACACCAGAGTTAATACTTTTTGCTGGCTTGTATATTACGACATGCATCAGGGTTGATGCATAATGCTGGCTTGTATATTACGACATACACCAGGGTTGATGCTCTCTGTTGGCTTGTATATTACGACATACACCAGTGTTTATACTTTCTGCTGGCTTGCACATTACGACATACATTAGGGTTGATGCTTTCATGTTGCTTGTATATTACGACATACACCAGGGTTGATGCTTTCTGGTGACTTGTATATTACGACATGCATCAGGGTTGATGCTTTCTGCTGGCTTGTATATTACGACATACACCAGTGTTTATTCTTTCTGCTGGCTTGTATATTATGACATGCATCAGGGTTGATGCTTTCTGCTGGCTTGTATATTACGACATTCACCAAGGTTGATGCTTTCTGCTGGCTTGCATATTACGACATACATCAGGGTTGATGCTTTCTGCTGGTTTGTATATTACGACATACATCCGGATTGATGCTTTATGCTGGTTTGTATATTACGACATACACTCGGGTTGATGCTTTCTGCTGGCTTGTATAACACGACATACATCAGAGTTGATGCTTTCTGCTGGTTTGGATATTACGACATACATCAGGGTTGATGCTTTCTGCAGGCTTGTATATTACGACATACATCAGGGTTTATAGTTTCTGCAGGCTTGTATATTACGACATACATCAGGGTTAATGCTTTCTGCTGGCTTGTATAATACGACATACACCAGTGTTAATGCTTTCTGCCGGCGTGTTTATTACGACATACATCAGGGTTAATGCTTTCTGCAGGCGTGTATATTACGACATACATCAGGGTTTATACTTTCAGCTGGCTTGTATATTACGACATACACCAGGGTTAATACTTTCTGCTGGCTTGTATAATACGACATACATCAGGGTTGATGCTTTCATGTTGCTTGTATATTATGACATACACCAGGGTTGATGCTTTCTGGTGACTTGTATATTACGACATGCATCAGGGTTGATGCTTTCTGCTGGCTTGTATATTACGACATACACCAGTGTTTATTCTTTCTGCTGGCTTGTATATTACGACATGCATCAGGGTTGATGCTTTCTCCTGGCTTGTATATTACGACATACACCAGGGTTGATGCTTTCTGCTGGCTTGTATATTACGACATACACCAGGGTTGATGCTTTCTGCTGGCTTGCATATTACGACATACATCAGGGTTGATGCTTTCTGCTGGTTTGTATATTAAGACATACATCAGGGTTGATGCTTTATGCTGGTTTGTATATTACGACATACACTCGGGTTGATGCTTTCTGCTGGCTTGTATAACACGACATACATCAGAGTTGATGCTTTCTGCTGGTTTGTATATTACGACATACATCAGGGTTGATGCTTTCTGCTGGCTTGTATATTACGACATACACCAGTGTTAATGCTTTCTGCAGGTTTGTATATTACGACATATATCCGGGTTGATGCTTTATGCAGGCTTGGATATTACGACATACACCAGGGGTTGATACTCTCTGCTGGCGTGTATATTACGACATACACCAGGGTTAATGCTTTCTGCAGGCTTGTATGTTACGACATACACCAGGGTTGATGCTTTCTGCTTGCTTGTATATTACGACATACATCAGGGTTGATGTTTTCTGCTGGCTTGTATATTACGACATATACCAGGGTTGATGCTTTCTCCTGGGGTGTATATTGCGACATACATCAGGGTTTATACTTTCTGCAGGCTTGTATATTACGACATACACCAGAGTTAATGCTTTTTGCTGGCTTGAATATTACGACATGCATCAGGGTTGATGCATAATGCTGGCTTGTATATTACGACATACACCAGGGTTGATGCTCTCTGTTGGCTTGTATATTACGACATACACCAGTGTTTATACTTTCTGCTGGCTTGCACATTACGACATACATCAGGGTTGATGCCTTCATGTTGCTTGTATATTACGACATACACCAGGGTTGATGCTTTCTGGTGACTTGTATATTACGACATGCATCAGGGTTGATGCTTTCTGCTGGCTTGTATATTACGACATACACCAGTGTTTATTCTTTCTGCTGGCTTGTATATTATGACATGCATCC
Source organism: Archivesica marissinica (assembly GCA_014843695.1). Classification (NCBI taxonomy): domain Eukaryota; kingdom Metazoa; phylum Mollusca; class Bivalvia; order Venerida; family Vesicomyidae; genus Archivesica; species Archivesica marissinica. The sequence continues at coordinate 22,392,223 of CM026396.1, read as the reverse complement.
GGGTTGATGCTTTCTCCTGGCTTGTATATTACGACATACACCAGGGTTGATGCTTTCTGCTGGCTTGTATATTACGACATACACCAGGGTTGATGCTTTCTGCTGGCTTGCATATTACGACATACATCAGGGTTGATGCTTTATGCTGGTTTGTATATTACGACATACACTCGGGTTGATGCTTTCTGCTGGCTTGTATAACACGACATACATCAGAGTTGATGCTTTCTGCTGGTTTGGATATTACGACATACATCAGGGTTGATGCTTTCTGCAGGCTTGTATATTACGACATACATCAGGGTTTATAGTTTCTGCAGGCTTGTATATTACGACATACATCAGGGTTAATGCTTTCTGCTGGCTTGTATAATACGACATACACCAGTGTTAATGCTTTCTGCCGGCGTGTTTATTACGACATACATCAGGGTTAATGCTTTCTGCAGGCGTGTGTATTACGACATACATCAGGGTTTATACTTTCAGCTGGCTTGTATATTACGACATACACCAGGGTTAATACTTTCTGCTGGCTTGTATAATACGACATACATCAGGGTTGATGCTTTCATGTTGCTTGTATATTATGACATACACCAGGGTTGATGCTTTCTGGTGACTTGTATATTACGACATGCATCAGGGTTGATGCTTTCTGCTGGCTTGTATATTACGACATACACCAGTGTTTATTCTTTCTGCTGGCTTGTATATTACGACATGCATCAGGGTTGATGCTTTCTCCTGGCTTGTATATTACGACATACATCAGGGTTGATGCTTTCTGCTGGCTTGTATATTACGACATACACCAGGGTTGATGCTTTCTGCTGGCTTGCATATTACGACATACATCAGGGTTGATGCTTTCTGCTGGTTTGTATCTTACGACATACATCAGGGTTGATGCTTTATGCTCGTTTGTATATTACGACATACACTCGGGTTGATGCTTTCTGCTGGCTTGTATAACACGACATACATCAGAGTTGATGCTTTCTGCTGGTTTGGATAATACGACATACATCAGGGTTTATAGTTTCTGCTGGCTTGCATATTACGACATACACCAGGGTTAATGCTTTCTGCTGGCTTGTATATTACTACATACATCAGGGTTAATTCTTTCTGCTGGCTTGTATAATACGACATACACCAGTGTTAATGCTTTCTGCAGGCTTGTTTATTACGACATACACCAGGGTTAATACTTTCTGCTGGCTTGTATAATACGACATACATCAGGGTTGATGCTTTCTGTTGACTTGTATATTACGACATACACCAGTGTTTATACTTTCTGCTGGCTTGCATATTACGACATACACCAGTGTTTATACTTTCTGCTGGCTTGTATATTACGACATACACCAGGGTTGATGCTTTCTGCTGGCTTGTATTTTACGTAATACACCAAGATTGATGCTTTCTGCTGCCTTGTATATTACGACATACATCAGGGTTGATGCTTTCTGTTGGCTTGTATATTACGACATACATCAGGGTTGATGCTTTCTGCTGGCTTGTATATTACGACATACACCAGGGTTGATGCTTTCTGCTGGCGTGTATATTACGACATACATCAGGGTTGATGCTTTCTGCTGGCTTGTATATTACGACATACACCAGGGTTGATGCTCTCTGTTGGCTTGTATATTACGACATACACCAGTGTTTATACTTTCTGCTGGCTTGCATATTACGACATACATCAGGGTTGATGCTTTCTCCTGGCTTGTATATTACGACATACACCAGGGTTGATGCTCTCTGTTGGCTTGTATATTACGACATACACCAGTGTTTATACTTTCTGCTGGCTTGCATATTACGACATACATCAGGGTTGATGCTTTCATTTGGCTTGTATATTACGACATACACCAGGGTTGATGCTTTCTGGTGGCTTGTATATTACGACATGCATCAGGGTTGATGCTTTCTGCTGGCTTGTATATTACGACATACACCAGGGTTGATGCTTTCTGCTGGCTTGCATATTACGACATACATCAGGGTTGATGCTTTCTGCTGGCGTGTATATTACGACATACATCAGGGTTGATGCTTTCTGCTGGCTTGTATATTACGACATACACCAGGGTTGATGCTCTCTGTTGGCTTGTATATTACGACATACACCAGTGTTTATACTTTCTGCTGGCTTGCATATTACGACATACATCAGGGTTGATGCTTTCATGTGGCTTGTATATTACGACATACACCAGGGTTGATGCTTTCTGGTGGCTTGTATAACACGACATACATCAGAGTTGATGCTTTCTGCTGGTTTGGATAATACGACATACATCAGGGTTTATAGTTTCTGCTGGCTTGCATATTACGACATACACCAGGGTTAATGCTTTCTGCTGGCTTGTATATTACGACATACATCAGGGTTAATTCTTTCTGCTGGCTTGTATAATACGACATACATCAGGGTTGATGCTTTCTGTTGGCTTGTATATTACGACATACACCAGTGTTTATACTTTCTGCTGGCTTGCATATTACGACATACATCAGGGTTGATGCTTTCATGTGGCTTGTATATTACGACATACACCAGGGTTGATGCTTTCTGGTGGCTTGTATAACACGACATACATCAGAGTTGATGCTTTCTGCTGGTTTGGATAATACGACATACATCAGGGTTTATAGTTTCTGCAGGCTTGCATATTACGACATACACCAGTGTTAATGCTTTCTGCAGGCGTGTATATTACGACATACACCAGGGTTAATACTTTCTGCTGGCTTGTATAATACGACATACATCAGGGTTGATGCTTTCTGTTGGCTTGTATATTACGACATACACCAGTGTTTATACTTTCTGCTGGCTTGCATATTACGACATACACCAGTGTTTATACTTTCTGCTGGCTTGTATATTACGACATACACCAGGGTTGATGCTTTCTGCTGGCTTGTATATTACGACATACACCAAGATTGATGCTTTCTGCTGCCTTGCATATTACGACATACATCAGGGTTGATGCTTTCATGTGGCTTGTATATTACGACATACACCAGGGTTGATGCTTTCTGGTGGCTTGTATATTACGACATGCATCAGGGTTGATGCTTTCTGCTGGCTTGTATATTACGTCATACACCAGGGTTGATGCTTTCTGCTGGCTTGCATATTACGACATACATCAGGGTTGATGCTTTCTGTTGGTTTGTATATTACGACATACATCAGGGTTGATGCTTTTTGCTGGTTTGTATATTACGACATACACCCGGGTTGATGCTTTCTGCTAGTTTGTATATTACGACATACATCAGGGTTGATGCTTTCTGCTGGCTTGCATATTACGACATACATCAGGGTTGATGCTTTCTGTTGGTTTGTATATTACGACATACACCAGGGTTTATACTTTCTGCTTACTTTTATATTACGACATGCATCAGGGTTGATGCTTTCTGCTGGCTTGTATATTACGACATACAGCAGGGTTAATGCTTTCTGCTGGCTTGTATAATACGACATACACCAGGGTTGATGCTTTCTGCAGGCTTGTCAATATATTAATACATTCACCAATTGCATATTTTCTACAGACTTGCAGATTGATGTTATTTATTATAAAAATGATATCGAGCACGTGAGAGGATTCATTTATACGACATTGAACACGTGCGAGGATACATTTAAATGACAACGAACACGTGCAAGGATACATTTAAATGACAACGACCACGTACATGTATACTGTATACTGATATAGACCACCTGAGACGATACATTTAAAGGATATCAACAACGTGGCGTATTACTTCAATTAATACGTGATTTGCTTAGTGTCTACTGAAAGTGAAAGTCACAAACATGGCCAAATCTATATTTAATCAAACATAATACACAATATGACACAATAAAATATGTAAACGGAACTAACGAAACGAAAACAGTAATAGTACATGTAGTACTGAAAGAGGGTCCGGTCCGCCCGCAAATCTCCTAACAAAACACTATACTGCTATGAATTAATATACCACAGACGGATATGTAGTCCACTCGTTAACACGCTGGACTGGGAACCCAGGGATCGAGAGGTTCGACCCCCCGCCTGAACCAAATAAAATTAACAGTCTTTCCGATGGGATTTTAAATCGATGTCTCGTGTCGGTGCTGTACACCGTGCATGTAAAAGAACCAGAGGAGACTCTGGAATGGGTCTCTGTCTGTATCGTTGCACTATCCTCCAAACATCTTTATTTTGTATTGATGTCATTTGTTGTCCATAATTGAACAACTATATATGTTCATCCTACTACGTACCAAACTCCTGTGGTAATTACGTACCAAGCCCCTGTGGTAATTACGTACCAAGCCCCTGTGGTAACTACGTGCCAAGCCCCTGTGGTAATTACGTACCAAGCCCATGTGGTAATTACGTACCAAGCCCATGTGGTAATTACGTACCAAGCCCCTGTGGTAACTACGTACCAAACGCAACTATGTACCAATCCCCTGTGGTAACAACGTACCAATCTCCTGTGGTAAATACGTACCAAGCCCATGTGGTAACTACGTACCAAGCCCATATGAGCTAAATTGAAACCACATTCCTGGTGGAATAAATCGCCATGAGGGAGAGGGGAGAGGCAATGTGGAATTTAAGCGTTAGATTATTCCCGCTCGCGACCTCATTCCTTATGGAATAAATCGCCACGAGGGAAGGAGGGAGGAGAGGCAATGTGGAATTTAAGCGTTATATTATTCCCGCTCGAGACCACATTCCTGGTGGAATAAATCGCCACGAGGGAGGGAGGAGAGGCAATTGTATCACCGTCGTTGTGACGTCTAGCAGTATTGTATATTTCACCGTCGTTGTAACCTCTAGCAGTATTGTATATTTCACCGTCGTTGTAACGTCTAGCATTGTTGTATATTTCACCGTCGTTGTGACGTTTAGCATTATTGTATATTTCACCGTCCTTGTAACGTCTAGCAGTATTGTATATTTCACCGTCTTTGTAGCGTCTAGCAGTATTGTATATTTCACCGTCGTTGTAACGTCTAGCATTGTTGTATATTTCACCGTCGTTGTAACGTCTAGCATTGTTGTATATTTCACCGTCGTTGTGATGTCTAGCAGTATTGTATATTTCACCGTCATTGTAACGTCTAGCATTGTTGTATATTTCACCGTCGTTGTAAAGTCTAGCATTGTTGTATATTTCACCGTCGTTGTGACGTCTAGCAGTATTGTATATTTCACCGTCGTTGTAACGTCTAGCATTGTTGTATATTTCACCGTCGTTGTAACGTCTAGCATTGTTGTATATTTCACCGTCGTTGTGACGTCTAGCAGTATTGTATATTTCACCGTCGTTGTAACGTCTAGCATTGTTGTATATTTCACCGTCGTTGTAACGTCTAGCATTGTTGTATATTTCACCGTCGTTGTGACGTCTAGCAGTATTGTATATTTCACCGTCGTTGTAACGTCTAGCATTGTTGTATATTTCACCGTCGTTGTAACGTCTAGCATTGTTGTATATTTCACCGTCGTTGTGACGTCTAGCAGTATTGTATATTTCACCGTCGTTGTAACGTCTAGCATTGTTGTATATTTCACCGTCGTTGTAACGTCTAGCATTGTTGTATATTTCACCGTCGTTGTGACGTCTAGCAGTATTGTATATTTCACCGTCGTTGTAACGTCTAGCATTGTTGTATATTTCACCGTCGTTGTAACGTCTAGCATTGTTGTATATTTCACCGTCGTTGTGACGTCTAGCATTCTAACATTCCTCACCGCTGTAGATTGAAATCGTTGAATTATTTCTTTTCTTACGGGATGTTAATTGACCTACCCGGTTCCTGGGAGGGGTACACATCTAACGTATACACGTGGAAGGTCCGATCCCTGTTGTCAAAGTCAAGCGGACATAACCACATGGAGTGTCTCTTTAAAAGGAATACATGCACTACTAACACACACCAAAACAGTACGAAACGAAACAAAGTACTTGCAATTATGGCAAACAAATATTTCATTATTAATATTTGCCAGGTGTTCTTGTACTAAACGATATCAAAATGAATAAATAATCCTCCGTGGCCTAGTGGTAATAGCGACTGTAGGTTCAAATCCCACTGAAGTCAGACGTCGTGATGGCGCCGTGGTAGTGCGTTCTCTTCAGGTGCGATAAGCCGGAGTTCGAGCCCTGCTGGAGCCGTTACGATTGTGCCCTTAGGCAAGACATTTAAATTCCACGTTGCCTCTTCTCTCTCCCTTGTAGCAATGGATTCCTTCAGGAATGAGGTCTCGAGAGTGATTAATATAAGTTGTAAGAATTTGTTTCGCAATCGACCTAACATAAATGTGTATAAACTAAAACCCCACTGGTGTGTCAAATTTTTTCGTGTTAGAAAGCTGGCATGTGGAATGACGGTGGTTGCAATCGTGAACCCGTAGGCGCATGAAATACGGCTCGTGGGGCGGGGGGACCCGGGCCGGTATCCTCCCACACCAATAATAGCTGGAGATTCGCCAATACCTAGGTTGGTTGTGCGATTTTATTCACCAAAAACAAACAAACAATGAAATAAGTCTGGTATCTGTACAGTAGCATTGAGTAACTGGGAGAAAAGTAAACAGATATATCTAGACATTGTCACCCGTATGTACACGTACATGTGTATGACTGTGGTGGACAGTTGGCTGTGAGCGCATGCGTGAACTTGTGTATATCTACATGTATCATTCAGCACCAACTACTGGTAATCCAGGGATCGCAGGTTCGATCCCCCGTCTGACCCTTTGGTTTTGTGGGGTTGGGTTGTGTGGTGTTTACACCGTGCACGTAAAAGAACCAGAGGAGATTCTGGAATTGGTCTCTGTCTGTATCATGCACTATCCTCCAAAATCTAAAATAACTAATCTCTTCAGGAGGCGTCGCTTATATGGGCAACCGGTAGCGACGATAAATAAACGTAAAACACACGCACCAACTAATGCAAACAACCAATTTAGGAGGTGGTGGGGTAGGGTATCCCTATATAGATGTACGATGTTTTGAAATAGAACCTACAGACGGATACGTAGTTGTTAACACGATGGACTGGGAATCGAGTGATCGCAGGTTCGATCCCCCTTCAGACCCTAAGAAAGATTTCAGATAGGATTTTAAACCGATGTCTCATGTCGGTACTTTACACCGTGCTCGTAAAAGAACCCGAGGAGACTCTGGAATGGGTCACTGTCCGAATCATTGCACTATCCTCCTAAAATCTAAAATGACGTATCTCTTCAGGAGGCGTCGCTCATATGGGCAACCGGTAGCGACGATAAATAAACGTAAAACACCACTACGTTCTTTTGTTGCGTCATCTTCAGACCATAGTACTACCGTTTAATAAAGAAAACTATGTCAACTTCTCTGTTATAAATTCTCTTTGAAAACGTATGTAATAACTAACTTAATAAACATTGCAACAAGGATAAGAACACTAAATGTCGTTGCAGTGAGGTCAAAGCACAAAGCAAAAAATGTACTTCCGCAAAGTAACAGAATTACTTCCCCTAAGTGATCTTCCCACGTGCTGGAAATCGCCATCGACCGGAAGTAGCACAAACACCTGTGATATACTGTATTTTGTTGATTCATCCTATGTAAAATGCGTTCATTGTTCATATTTTGCAACGTCGTAGCGTCCCCGTACAGCTGTAGGCCATTGTGTGTAAAAGTAATATGATTTCGCGACCTTGAAAATGGAGATGGGCTTCTTCTAGCAACACTGGAGGTTGAATCTCCTCGCGCATACGATCTATGTACAGCTATCGAAGCTACCGTGTCCGGGTCACAATACATTTGTTTATGTTCCGTTTCCTTTGAAGACACGTCACGTGGTCTATCAGCTACTGCCATTTCGCTATGATCATGACCAGGATCAGTTATTTTACCATTGTTATTCAGAATATCACAGACAGTGTTGTTGCATTCATCCGTGTCATTGTGATACTCATTCGTAGCACTGTCATCCCTGATTAACTTAGAATCGCCACCATCATCATCATCACCATCATCATCATCATCATCATCATCACCATCATCGTATGGATTAACAACGTTACACACATTGTCCGATTGTAAAACGCTTTTATAATTAGCTATGGCAGTAGTATCACATATATCATCCTCGGTGTCTAGTTTATCTTCGTCAACGATGTCACTGTTACTAGTTCTATATTCTATCTTGAATGCATTGTCAGGTTTTGATAGTTCTGGTGATTCGTACACTTGTGCGAATGCCGAGCTGACAAATGTAACATCCTCCGTTGTTAACTCGCCAGAATCAGAGTCGAAAACATCTTCAACACACTCCGCATCGATATACTCTATCTCATCTGTGTAATTAGAAAGTCAATATAATGTCTGGATACAATTATATACACGTCTATCTCTATACTAGAGGACATAGAAACGTGTTTTTACACGAATAACAATAACTATATAAATACATAGTTTTAAACATTTTGGAATATTTTTAGTTGTTCAGTTTGTGTTTTGTAATAAAGATGTGATATATCTTTCGTCTTCGTAATCTTCGTATTTCGTTTTCATGTAGTAATAATCATATAATGTAGGCGTGCGTTTTCTATGTCCTCTAGTATATATTCAGTCATAAACATTAACCTGACTTGTCGAAGGTCGATGGTTTTACACGGGCGATTGTCCGTGCTCTGACATACTGCTCAGTGGGACACCTGGCGTCTTCCTCAACCAATATACATAGTTCCCACGGCAGTCAAAAACACTGATAAAATCTTATCTTGGCAGCCATTTTGACTGGCAAGTTTTATTAACGGCAATTTCATGATTTTACTAGTAATTCTTTAATTGCAATAACTTTATTAATTTTGGTTTCTTAATATAAAATTTGGTATGATTTTAAAGGTATTGAAATGCACTTTTTAAATATTAATTTATTTTTTGACAATGATGTATGGATTATAAATTATAAGAACTTAACTTGCACCTATTTTTGAAAGTTTATTTTCACAGTTGAAATATTAATATACAGGTAACTTATTATGTATTCGTCATTGATACGAAATGTGTGAAATGATACAAAAAATATGTCCATTGAGAGCTTTCCAACAATGTATGAACCATGGTGATGGGATGAAAAATAAATATTTTATGAAGAAAGCAAAATTACGCTACTATATATTATATATAATATCTGATCAACTTTGCCAGTCAAAATGGCAGCCACAGTAGGAATGATGACGTCACACGGGAACTATGTATTGCCTAGACAACTGTTGGTGCGACTTTAACACCCAAAAAAACAAAAAAACAAACACAAATAAATCATGAACTGTGGCTATGCTAGTAGAACCATCCGTGATGTCGAATTTCGTCGGACCGAACAAAATACTTCGACATAACCGAAGTTTCACTTAACGAAATTCGATATAAACAGATCCAGTTATATGTAAAATGATAGTGTCTGAAACAGGACTTTGATCTGACTTCGAGATAACCGGATAATTCGACATAACGGATGTAGACTGTATATCAGTATGTGTCCAAGCAAGTAGAAAGTTTCACATCTGTGTATATCGAAATACTGTTATCTCGAACGTTTTAAGTTTGTATGAATGACTTCGTGTTATAGGATTTCAATTGTATTGTTAATAACACCACACTCTATATATATACCTCTACACGCATGCGCACAACGCTTGTTGAATAGGAAACTATTGGGTTATTTTAAATAACGAGATATGAGGCATACAATTTTACTAGGGGCTCCCCGGCAGAGTGGTTACGGCTGTTCAAATGGCTTGCTCCTCGCAGCTGTTTGGTTAGAATCGCACGGGGGGGGGGTGAGTACGCTATTTACTGGGTTTAATGAGATCGGTGCATTTATTCTACCCGGGTGCCCCACGTGGCTGTGACAGACTGATCTGTAGTTCAGTGGTAAAACGCTGGACTGGTAATCCATGGATCGCAGGTTCGATCCCCCGTCTGACCCTAATAAACATTAACAGTCTTTCAGATGGGACGTTAAACCGAGGTCTCGTGTCGGTGCTTTACACCGTGCACGTAAAAGAACTAGAGGAGACTCTGGAATGGGTCTCTGTCTGTATCATTGCACTATCCTCCAAACATCTAAAATGACTAATCTCTTCAGGAGGCGTCGCTCATATGGGCAACCGGTAGCGACGATAAATAAACGTAAAACACACACACGTGGCTGCAATATTGCTAGGATGGGGTCTTCCTCCACCAGTCACAGCTGGTCGCCATCAAGATGCTGATGTGACCGTTAACCCCAAAAGCAAACAAACATAATGAGCTATCTCAGTGCATTTACAATGAGAGACATCGGTCAGTTGCCACTGAATACCCCCTAAAAGTAGATAGATCCTATTAAGTGTTTCCTCTGTTTTTATCGTTGTTTCCTTTGAACAACATGCTAACAATTTTATTCCACTTTCGCTTCTTATAATGATTACTATATTTCGTCAGATCTCCTACAGTATTATTAATGGGTACTTATTTGTAGAACAATGTTATCAGTTAATTAACACAATTTTGATATGTATCATATCGCAACATCTGGTTAGAGCGCAGCAGTAAAAACAAAAGATTCCAACCAAAATGACATATTTACATTTTTAGATAAATCAGGCTTTATCTGCCAAGGGGAGGCAATAAAAATAGTGATGTCTCTCATTGAATTGCAGAATTGAGTCAAGGCACAATTTGGTTGAATACACGCATGCGCACAATGCATTCATAAATAAATTCGTTACTCGGTAGTAACCATATAAACATAAAACGAATCAATATACAGTCTAGACTTGGAATTTTCGACGATATATTGCCCTTCGTCCGAAATACATATAATATACCCTCCCCATTAATAAGAAACTGCAGCAGGAAAACCGGTAGACTGGAACCTATACGATATATAGCCATCCGTTACATTATAATAGGACAGACGGATCTGTAGTCCAGTGGTAACACGCTGTACTTGTAATCCAGCGATCGCAGGTTCGATCCACCGTCTGACCATAATCAAATTAACAGTCTTTCAGATGGGACTTTAAACCGAGGTCTCGTGTCGGTGCTGTACACCGTGCACGTAAAAGAACCAGAGGAGACTATGGAATGGGTCTCTCTGTATCATTGCACTATCCTCCACAAATCTAAAATGACTAATCTCTTCAGGAGGCGTCGCTCATATGGGCAACCGGTAGCGACGATAAATAAACGTAAAACACACACATTATATTAGGTTGGGACTGTCATAATATGAACATTTATAACACGAGCACGTGTAACCCGTGTAAGCATTTTGCACGATTGTGAAATTACGTGAAATTGAGTCCCAAGACAAGTATGAACCAGCAAGTAAGAATACAAACGAACATATACTTGTTCAAAGCACGTGAACGTGTCAGTAGCATAGCAAATGATTGTGAGCTGATATACCAAGACTAGCAAGCATTCACGAGTGTGTTGTGATTACGTTTCATTATGGTAAATAGATTGACAATTAGTGGCTGAATTCAAACATATAAAGCTAGCATGTTTGACGTATTTAACAAAACCCGTGGCTACATAATGTCGGACGCCTACATGCAGACATCGTGTATACAATACTAAGACACCTGTGTTGTGATCTATTGCAATAAATACAGCGAATTACAAATATATACCAAGTAAAATGTTGATGCAGAGAATGAAGTCGCCGCAGAAAATGTTTTGGTACACTGTTGAGACAGGAAGTGGAAACACATAAATAATTTAGAAAGATATTTTTTTATAATGAACCGTCTATCACAAACTTTGTATTTTAAGATTATTTATTATTTATGTCGAATGTTTATGTTTATCATGAAAAAGAGCAGCAAATACAATGTACATACAACAACTTTTTTATTATTTAAGTTTGTTTAACGTCACTACCGGTTTCCCATTTGAGCGACGGGCAGTTGACCTAACAACACCTTTCCTGGGCAGGCTTCAGCGGTTAACCAGTACTTAGTGCACCAATCTCCGTAAGAAACTGCCAACTTTTTCATATAAATGAGACACGGTCTGAGTGGGGCTCTAACCCATGACCATCAGAGATGATAGGTTACAGTGGTATACAAGTCAGCGACCGTAAGCACTTGACCACGGAGGCGGACGTATGCAACAACTAAATGTCATAGGGTCCTTAAAAAGTGCACCCAACCCGGTTTCATGTTCTACCGACTGAGCTAACCGACCGTGCCGGTTACGCATAGTTTAATGAAGTAGCTTTATTCACGTATGGGATATATTGTTATTTAAAGAAACACATTTATTTTAAAAGTAAAACAATAAGAACATACAGTCTACATCCGTTATGTCAAATTCGGTTATGTCGAATTCTTCGGTTATCTCAACGTCGGATCAAAGTCCCGTTTCTGACACTATCATTTGACATATAACTGGATCTGTTTATATCGAATTTCGTTAAGTCAAACTTCTGTTATGTCGAAGTATTTTGTTCGATCCGACGGAATTCGACATAACGGGTGTAGACTGTATCAAGAAACATACACACAATTAGCCGTATGTAGAAACACATATTTAAATGCTTCATTATATATGACAAAAGTTTCCATTTAATCGAATCAATGTATTCTTTCAGTTACGGGAAGGGCCGTAACTAATTGTGCTAGAAAGTGTGGCCCGACCCGTTTGCCTTTATTTAACATGTAAATGTAAAACGAATCGAGCAATAAAATATGAGTGTATGAATATGATGAAAGTTTCTAATGCCTTGTCCTAGCGATCAGCTAGTATTAGGTTATTAATAATACAACGTTTTATTCACGTACACCACACGTTTTTGTTCTAAGCTCCCGCTTTAAAAGTATCCTTTTCTACAGTTGTAATGCAAATGCCTCATTTGTAAACATTTTCAAAACTTAGTTTGACATTTGCCACTTTTAATGCTGCTCCTACCGTATGACATTTCCTGCAGCACATCAAATATAGTCGCCGACCTTCTCTGCCAGGCGACTAATAACAGCTTAGGCTTAAATGTAACAACGAACCATATCCCCTCGCACCAGTTCATTTAAAGCGACACTACATCAGTGAAAACACACATTTCTACAGAATGTATTTTCCTATTATATGGTATAATTCTTTTCCAAATGTTTGCCTCAAATACTGAGTGCTTCAACTAATAAACAAACGTCATATACGCGGTTTGTTGACATAGCAAAATAATGTAAACATCCATGCGTAATACAACTAGTGTATCCTGCATAACACGATTTATGGTACAGATTTACCGTTATATCTCATATGTGTGACTATTTATGTGTAGACTAGTCTTAGTTAAATTATCTCTAAACGACATTATCTCGCGTTTAGTATTGATTCCGATGACAAACAAACGTCAATTCAGGAGCGTGGATGACCGTTATATGAAATTATACTTTCAATCCACAAAAACACTGTTTATTGATTCTATGTTAGTGTTCGAATGTATTCGGAAGAATTTGTAGTAGCAATGCATTTATACGTGCAAAAAATACGTGAATTATTTTGCGATGTAATGTCGCTTTAAAGTCATATTTCTGTTTAGAAAGGCGAATGAACTTTCAATTTCTGTGAACATCCTGTTTTGGATGACAGCATTTTTAATAAAACATTCTAAGAAGTGATGTACGCACATGTCTTTTATTTTGAACTATTACGAAAAGAACTGGTTGAAAAATGATTTTACCTAATATACATGTATTATATATTTCCCAAGTATATTCACGGGTTCGAGCCCCGCTCAGACCGTGTCTCTTTTATTTGAAAAGTTGGCAGCTTCTTACGGATGTTGGTGCACCAAGTACTGGTTAACACCTGGAGCCTGGCCAGGAAAGGTGACGTTACGGAAATTGCCCGTTGCTGAAATGGGCAACTGGTAGCGACATTAAATACACTTAAAAATAAACTAAATATATATATATATTAAAAAAGTATATTCAAATTGTTTTAGATTGGATTCCTCTACTGAATTTCTTGGGCAATGCTGGTTTTATTTAACTATTTAATGTTCTTTGTGTGCGCTTCATCGAGATATGAAATGTTAGGTCTTTACACCTATTTCAGGTTTTTATGCAAATTAGGTGTAAATACTGATATGTCTGTTTTTATGCAAATTAGGTGTAGAACTGACATGTCAAAATGTTTTTATGCAAATTAGGTGTAAACACTAACATGTCAATGTTTTATGCAAATTAGGTGTAAATACTGACATGTCTGTTTTTATGCAAATTAGGTGTAAACACTGAACTGACATGTCTGTTTTATGCAAATTAGGTGTAGAACTGACATGTCAATGTTTTTATGCAAATTAGGTGTAAAACTGACATGTCAATGTTTTTATGCAAATTAGGTGTAAACACGGACGTGTCTGTTTTTATGCAAAGTAGGTGTAAACACTGACATGTCTGTTTGTATGCAAATTAGGTGTAGAACTGACATGTCAATGTTTTTATGCAAATTAGGTGTAAAACTGACTTTTCATACCTTGATGAAACCTTGATGAAACGCAGAAATGAACATTAAATTGTTATAATTACAACTAATATTTTACAAATTACAAAAGAAGTTATATTCATTATTCGTCACACCACACAAAAAGTAGTCCGCTATTCATATTAATGAGAATAGAATACTTTTGCAATTCATTTGGACTGGGAATCCAGTGATAGCAGGTTCGAGCCCCTTGTCTGACCCTAATAAAATTAACAGTCTTTCAGATGAGACGTTAAACCGAGGTCTCGTGTCGGTGCTTTACACCGTGCACGTAAAAGAACCAGAGGAGATTCTGGAATTGATCTCTGTCTGTATCATGCACTATCCTCCAACAAATCTAAAATGACTAATCTCTTCAGGAGGCGTCGCTCATGTGGGCAACCGGTAGCGATGATAAATAAACGTAACAAAAATTGCAATTCATTGGGTTATGAAAGCTTATTTCACTCATATTTGTTTGTGATTATAAATATGTATATATGATTATACTGTTCATTAGCCAAAGGCATGTATTATGTCGATTTGCAAAATAAACTTTGTTGTTGTTGTTGTAGTTTATACACATTTACTTTAGCTCAATTGCGAAACAAGTTCTTACAACCTCCGTATATTAATCACTCTCGAGACCTCATTCCTGATGGAATCCATCGCCACGAGGGAGAGAGAGAGAAGAGGCAATGTGTGGAATTTAAATGCCTTTCCTAAGGGCACAATCGTAACGGCAACAGCTGGGCTCGAACTCCGGGCCGTTCGCACGTGAATCGAACGCGCTACAACTGCGCGGTCATAACTTCCACAGCATTTAACCTGACTACATTTAAGTTTCAAATGTACTGGCATAATCAGCAACTATATTGCCATTGGCCATTTACAACGATATAAATATGGCAGAAGAGGAGAGGACTTATAGAAGACTCTGTCTTTCATTCTAATCCTTTTTCTGTATTTTGATTATGTGTGATGTATGCAACGGGCTTAAAGAGGGGGAGAACTCGCTCTGCAAGCAGCCTCTGACAACACACGCAGGAAGAGGAAAGCCAAACAGTGGGAGCCGCCACCAACTGCATCACCATACAGTGACTCTGTCTTCACGTGCGAAGGCTGCAACCGCCACAGCAGGTCACGCATCGGACTGTACAGCCACAGCAGACGGTGCTCATCTTTAGACTCAACGGGCGCACATTCCGTAGTCTGACAAGACTGGCGGATGCCGAAGAAGATGTATGCATTGTTCAATATGTATTATATTGGGAAATAAAATATGTTTAAACTAAATATGGCAAAGGCATCAAGGATAAAAGGATCCGGCACAGCAGACGTATAGGCATACATACGTTCTGCACATGCAATTCTATTTAGACTGATGGCTGTGTGCAATTTTATGGGTAATGTTATTTGTATTATGTATTGTATTGTACATGGATGAGATAAAGATAATAATATATACGGGGAGGGCTGTAAATAATGTTGTTATGACTTGTAGCCCAACCCATTTGCTTTTTTCCCCTCGACAAAACAAATGTATCGTATACTGCAATCATATAATTACATATTAATCTCTGATTTGTTCTTAGTATTGTATGTCGTGATAGCGCAGTGGATGCACGTTCGCTTCAGGTACGAACGGTCCGGAGTTCGAGACCCGCTGAAGCCGTTACGATTGTGCCCTTAAATTCCACGTTGCCTCTTCTCTCTCCCTCGTGGTGATGGATTCCATCAGGAATGAGGTCTCGAGAGTGATTAATATAAGTTGAAATAACTTGTTTCGCAATCGAGCTAAAATAAATTTGTATAAACTAGTATTGTATGTATATATGTAATGTATTGTATGAAAAAATGCAATAATATTATTTAAAAAAAATAAAATAATATATACGTTATGCACATGCCTACATAGAGAGGTCCGACATACGTGTAGCACACATACAATTATGTTATTTGCCAAAACTTGCTTAAAATGGAAGCAACATACAGCTGGTACATACCGCTACTCCATTACGTTTATTTCGGGTGTGACTAATTCAAGAAACAGTACAGGTATTATCGCAATTACAGTCAGACATTACAAAATATAACATTACACGTTTATACAAACGCAACGCAACAAAAAATCAAATAATTCCAATAATCTGCAATGTACACTGCAATACTGTAGCCAGAGGCAAATTTCAACCGAGGCAATATATGGGGATCCGGGGGCATTTCCCCTCTTAAACGTGTTGGGGTGTAGAAGCGATTTCCTACGTTTTCTGATTTAATGAGTTTAGACGTATAATGTAGGACCATTCAGCTCTCTAAGCAGTCAACATTTTATACAGCAAAGGGATATTTTTGGCATTTTATTTATTTAATTTTTTTTTTTAGGCTTTGGGAATTTTTACCGAGGCAGCTGCCTCAGTGTGCCTCAGTGTGCCTCAGTGTGGCTACGGGCCTGCACTGTATGCCAGTACTGCATGTAACAGATTTCTTCCGCCACTGTACTGGTGCTGTAAGGAGCTTGTGCTCAGATTTTTACCAACATAATATGATGTATTTCTGGTTTTAGATTGATCCCCTCCCACGCCCCAAAGCAATTACAATAACAACCAGAACGAAAAATATAAACACGCAAAGAAATAAAACAGATAAAGGTAAAGTGACGTGTGTACGGTTCGAACTAACACCACTGTAGGCCCATCCACATATCCTCCACATGTGCAACGTGTTCCCGGCAAACGTTCACAGCCGCTAAGCACGAGTTATTTCGACACACGGTTAATCAATAATAAGTTTCAGTAATGATCTGATTTTCACATTATAAGTATCGTGTTATTTGGATAGATAAAATCCGTTAGTAACGGTTTTCGATTTTATTTATTATTATTATATGTAGTATTTTTCTCAGAATCTGTTATCACCAACGTAGCTACTATAAGGCATTGACTTTCCGGGCCTGCAGATTGTCCCAGAAAATAAAAAAAAATCTAAATCCCTAAAAATGCAATACAAATTGTAGGGGGGGGGGAGGGGGTATTAGTTGGGTTGTTGGGTTGTCAACTTAGAGGTCACATAGATTCTGCACAACATCAAATGTCAAAGTCATATATGAAAATTGAGAAATGCATCAGAGTGCATTATTGACGCTCTATGAATCAAAGCTTGAGAGGGGAAAACATGCCCCAACACCCCACATAAATTCGCATCCGTTGGTGCTCAATTTATTACTTGGGCCTGCAAAGTCACAATCCCTAGCTACGCCCCTGGTTAAGCATAGTGTATCTCATGTTTAACATCATTTTGGTCTATTATTACTACCAGTTGCAAATCTGCATCAATTTACAGGAATTCATTTAACTTTCGTTTGGTGTGGCATGTGCCACCGAGCTCCTTTATGGTGACGCTTAGCTCGGATAAAACATATTTGAGCTATATCGCATTCCACCCACATTAAGCATAGACTACCAGGTTTAGTAATACTTTAGTCCAAATAGTTATACTTGAAAAATGTGATATTTTACTATCAAGGCATTTTTCAACATTCGAAATAACAGACGAATTTTTTTTTATGTAGAGGTCTTATGATAATACCGTGTATGTTCATTTAAAACACACTAAACCATTTCTCATCATCGGTTTCACTAATTTGCCTTCATAGTTTTATTTTACTTTACATTTGGACAATGATTTTTTAAAAATACGAGCATGTACCTTTATTAAGCATGTCGTCGGCATTGTACGCCCAGTCGCCTAAGAACGCCGGCCACATGACTGGAGCCTTTCGTGAGATCGTGCAGTACAGCGGGGTCAACGGTGATTCGGGTTGAAGCTCAACTTCCAACATTGCTTTCTGTTCTTCTGCCACGCGCTCGATAATGGCGGGAAATAGAGGTGCGCACGCAACCATCCCGCTTCGTTTTGCCTTCTTCCGTTTCCGGCGTTTTGCTGCACAAAAACAAAATAGTCTATTTTTAATTGCTTATAGAATCTTATGTGGGTCCTAGTAACGTATTTGCTCTATCTGAATCCAAAATATTATAAATAAGTCAGGTTTTTAATAAGAACAGAACAGAACAAAACTGTATTCAACTTTTGACGTCAACATTACGTTCATCGCCATCTGCTATGCTATATACAGTATATGCGTGAATGTGTACAGCTAGAGTTCATATCATAGAAATTAACATAAATTGGGAAATTGATCGATGCGCTGCAGCACTTCACTGAAACAACAATATGTAATACATGTACACATAAACGTCATATCATAGTTACACGCACGCACGCACGCACGCACGCACGCACGCACGCACGCACGCACGCACGCACGCACGCACGCACGCACGCACGCACGCACGCCTATTTAGTACATGTGCGCTATTTGTATTCAAAAATAAGACCACTTTATAATATTATGTTCTCTATTCTTTGCACGGGATGATTGAGTTTTCTCATGGAAAGTAAACTCCATCTTACACCGCTTTGGACCAGTGAAAGATGGCATTATCTCCGCCACCGGTTGCGTTTCGTATTCCTGTGCGGTTAGATGTGTTGAGAACAGCAACATATCGCATTGTTCTATACTTATTGACTAAATGTGTTGGCCGCAACCTTGGGAAACGTTGGGAAATGTTCTAAGAATTTTGCGATTACTGACTTGGAATGTTGTGAGAAATTATGATGGGTTGATGTGATACTTAGCTAAATCAAACGGCTCTATAAATCACCTCGTCTGTTTGACACCAGACTAATGCAATTCCTGATCAGTTGGCTTGACATCAAACTATCCGAGACAGATGGGGATATATGTGAATAATATTGCGAAACAATCTGATCAATTAAGGATCGTCTGCCAGAGGTGTCACTATAAGACGTGGCGTGCCACAACGTCTAATGCTGTACTTAAAAATTGTTACAATGCGTTATTGTACTATGCGATGGTGATGGCCGACTTCAACACAACGAATTCACGATTTCATCTATGCGAATTTACTATTTCAACTTCAGACAAGTTGATATCGTGAATTCATGAAGTTGAAATCTTGAAATCGTGAGTTCATGAAGCTGATATCGTGACGGTGAAATCGCGAAATCGTTCATTCATGAAGCTGATATATCGTGAAATCGTGAATTCATGAAGTTGAACTCGCGAAATCGTGAATTCACAAAGCTGAAATCTTGAAGGTGAAATCGCGAAATCGTTAATTCATGAAGTTGATATCGTGAACTCATGCGCAATGGATTGTGTAATGTATATGTGGGGCATGCGTAATGGACTGTGTAATGTATATGTGGGGCATGCGCAATGGATTGTGTAAGGTATATGTGGGGCATGCTTTATGGATTGTGTAATGTATATGTGGGGCATGCTTAATGGATTGTGTAATGTATATGTGGGGCATGCGTAATGGATTGTGTAAGGTATATGTGGGGCATGCGTAATGGATTGTGTAATGTATATGTGGGGCATGCGTAATGGATTGTGTAAGGTATATGTGGGGCATGCTTAATGGATTGTGTAAGGTATATGTGGGGCATGCTTAATGGATTGTGTAATGTATATGTGGGGCATGCGTAATGGATTATGTAATGTGTATGTGGGGCATGCGTAATAACCTGTTAATCTACTGTTGAACGAACTCGTTTCTCTATCGAGCTAAAATAAATTTGTATAAACTAATTCTTCCTATTCTAGAGGAAATTATGTAAAACAAATGAGACCTTTATGGACGTGAAACAGACAATATGGAAATGTAACGATTGTCTCGTGTTCAGATGTACGCAAGCATAACATCGAGATATTAAGGAATCCTGAATCCGCCATGCACGCGATTGTGTTTATGTCAAGCGTCGAATTTCGTGATCAGCACTCGCCAGGATCAAAAGTCGAAAACCTGTAAGTTCTGGCTGCCTAATTATCGCGTAAAACACGGTTTCCAGGAAGCGTGCATGTACTTCATCCGCACCAATTTGTCAACGCAAGTTTTGTCCACAGACGATTGGGGTTTGTGCAAGTGGTTTCGGGAAAATGTCATTTTTAAATATGCTTGGATAAGGGCTAACGTGTGTGTATATATAGTGTCAAACATATGGTTTATCAAAATGTTAATAAATTTCTTTTTAAAAATTTGGTTTTGAACTCGAAACCATTTGTCCAGACCCCAAACCTCTGTGGTTCTGTCGGCGCAAACGTGCAGCCGTTTCCGGGTAAGCGGATATTACTGGCAACTTTTATTAATATACGCGAGCGGATTTGGGAAGAATGGCGATGGCTAAACATGCACTTGCATTACACAATTATTAGAACATCTAGATACGGTGATATGTTCTACATGTTGTTTTACGATTATGGTGTTTATTGCCACGCAGTAGCCTGGGAACAGGCGATGATATAGTTTGCCTGGTCAGTCATATAAATATATTTTTAACACCGATACCATTAATTGGGCCGTACTGAGTGTCATTTTGCCAGAAGTAAGTTAGTGAAAACTCCAGACTGGAATCCAGGCTAGCCACGTAGGAATGCGTCGTATAGACACGCATGCTCCTAACCAACTCTCTTAACGTTTTGTAGACTTCAATGTTAAACTCCATTTTGGTTGTTTGTTCACGTTGTTATTGACAACTATTAATTGTCTCACGATGTAAATGGTGGTAATGACATATTTTCTATGACGTATTGCATAATTTATGTCATTATCGCTTGAACGCGCGTATACAATTTGCTACCAAAGTCGAAATTTGTCCGTACAGACGGATCTGTAGTCCAGTGGTAACATGCTGGACTGGGTTCAGGGATCGCAGGTTCGATACCCCGTCTGACCCTAATAAAAATAACAGTCTTTCAGATGGGACGTTAAACCGAGGTCTCGTGTCTGTGCTTTACATCGTACACGTAAAAGAACCACAGGAGACTCTGGAATGGGTCTCTCTCTGTGTATCATTGTACTATCCTCCAAATATCTAAAACGACTAATATCTTCAGGCGTCGCTCATATGAGCAACCGATAGCGACGATAAATAAACGTAAAACACACAACTTTGTCCGTAGTTAGACTAATCAGCTTGGCAAACCGCTTTCAACAATTGATTATATGTTATGTTATATTTCGGGTTTTACGCCTGCATCAGCACCATTTTGGGCTATATCGCCGGCGGGCAGTTTACCTAACAACACCTTTCCTGGGCAGGCTCCAACGGTTAACCAGTACTTGGGTGCACCAACTTCCGTAAGAAACTGCCAACTTTTTCATATAAATGAGACACGGTCTGAGCGGGGCTCGAACCCGTGACCATCAGTGATGATAGGTTACAGTGGTATACAAGTCAGCGACCTTAACCACTCGACCACGATGGCGGACCCTTGAACAATTGAAACATCAGTATGATATTTAGGAAGGGAGAGTTTTTGGAACAAGCCGTGCACATTCGGCGCAGAAAAAAGTTGCGTTGTTATACCCCGGGTAAGTAAATTCTTTATTTGGAGAGGGTAACCCATTTAGCAAGGCTAATCTTCCATGGGGCCCTCTTAAACATAAGACATATTTATACACACATGACATACAAAACAACTGAACTAAAAGACATGTGGTATTAGAACTAATAAAAGTAAGAACGCATCTACATAATCTACAAGTTGTATGCATGGATTATGAACAGTAGTTGACAGTATTAGTAAATATTAGACATCCAGCCATTTTAAACAATTCGATTTAAACAAAGTAAGTGAGCTTGAAGTTTTTACTTCCACGGGTAGACAGTTCCAAACAATTGGTCCCGAGTATCAAAGGCTACCCTTAAACATCTCACAATTTGCGTTAGGTATATAAACATTTAGATTTGTATTCGAACGAAGTGTTAAAAATGCATTATCAGTTTGTGATTTGTGTTGGAACATGTCATGGAGATAATTAGGATAACCAAGCATGCTTCCGGAAGTGGGGGTATCTTGCACTATCCTCCAAAAATGTATGACTAAGGCTGGTGAATTTGTTGGTGCAACCGTAAACCTCAAACTAAGTAACAGAAAGGCTGGTGAATTGTTAGTGCGATTTTAAACCACAACACAAACTAAGTAACAGAACAGGCTGGTGAATTGTTGGTGCGATTTTAAACCACAACACAAACTAAGTAACAGAAATGCTGGTGAATTGTTAGTGTGATTTTAAACCACAACACAAACTAAGTAGCAAAAAAGGCTGGTGAATTGTTGGTGCGATTTTAAACCACAACACAAACTAAGTAGCAAAAAAAGGCTGGTGAATTGTTGGTGCGAATTTAAACCACAACACAAACTAAGTAACAGAAAGGCTGGTGAATTGTTGGTGCGATTTTAAACCACAACACAAACTAAGTAACAGAAATGCTGGTGAATTGTTGGTGCGATTTTAAACCACAACACAAACTAAGTAGCAAAAAATGCTGGTGAATTGTTGGTGCGATTTTAAACCACAACACAAACTAAGTAGCAAAAAAAGGCTGGTGAATTGTTGGTGCGAATTTAAACCACAACACAAACTAAGTAACAGAAAGGCTGGTGAATTGTTGGTGCGATTTTAAACCACAACACAAACTAAGTAACAGAAATGCTGGTGAATTGTTGGTGCGAATTTAAACCACAACACAAACTAAGTAGCAACAAAGGCTGGTGAATTGTTGTTGCGATTTTAAACCACAACACAAACTAAGTAGCAAAAAATGTTGGTGAATTGTTGGTGCGATTTTAAACCACAACACAAACTAAGTAGCAAAAAAGGCTGGTGAATTGTTGGTGCGATTTTAAACCCCAACACAACCTAAGTAGCAAAAAAGGCTGGTGAATTGTTGGTGCGAATTAAGCCCCAACACAAACTAAGTAGCAAAAAAGGCTGGTGAATTGTTGGTGCGATTTTAAACCACAGCACAAACTAAGTAACAGAAAAGGCTGGTGAATTGTTGGTGCGATTTTAAACCACAGCACAAACTAAGTAGCAAAAAAGGCTGGTGAATTGTTGGTGCGATTTTAAACCCCACAAGTAAGAGAAACACTTGTGAATATAGTCCTCGATATGGTATGCTTGATTGCGATTTCTCTGTCTGATATCACTTTCTTTATTTGATCCGGTGACGCCGCAATTGTTATTCATTAATATTTTGAGCAGATTTCCAAGAAAATCTGAATATCGCCTTCATTGTGGCTTAATTGTCAACTCCGCATAACGACAATACATCTGTGAATAAAACTCTAATTTCTACAGAATGTAATTTCCTACATGTATATCGGTTTTTGTGGGTTTTTGTGTCAAATTATTTGCAACATATCCTGTGTATAATAGCTAATAAACTCACGTCGTATACGACTTTTGTTGACAACAAAATAATGTAAATAGATTCCTATCGTATGTACCATTCTTGAATAAAATATTGTTTAAACTAATGTAAATAGATTAATGAGCAACTTAAGACTGAGTTTTGTGTGTGTTTTACGTTTATTTATCGTCGCTACCGGTTGCCCATATGAGCGACGCCTCTTGAAGAGATTAGTAATTTTAGATTTTGGAGGATAGTGCAATGATACAGACAGAGACCCATTCCAGAGTATCCTCTGGTTCTTTTACGTGTACGGTGTAAAGCATAGACACGAGACCTCGGTTTAACGTCCCATCTGAAAGACTGTTAATTTTATTAGGGTCAGACGGGAGTTTGAAATTAGAGAACATTTTATACCCCACCTGCCTGTTCATTAGGGTTAGGTATCATTAATATTAGTGTTTCTGTTGGAACTCATAGGTCACGGTCAATATCAAGTTTCCAGTAAAATCAGGATACCCTCAGAAAGTCCATGCGTGCGTGCGTGCGTGCGTGCGTGCGTGCGTGCGTGCGTGCGTGTGTGCGTGCGTGCGTGCGCGTGCGTGTGTGCGTGTGTGCGTGTGTGTGAACTATGTGTGGGCAGGATATATCGATCAGTTGTTTCATGGATATTGATGATACACGAGTACTGATTTCATACCAATCTCTTCGGGAGGCGTCGCTCAAATCGGCAACCGGTAGCGACGATAAATAACCGTAAAACACAGTTTATTTCCAATATTCCATCAAGCCAATAAGGCTCATGAGTTTACATAGGACATGAATATGGCAAGACAAATGCATACATATACAATACATGCATACATATACAATACATGCATACATATACAATACATGCATACATATACAATACATGCATACATATACAATACATGCATACATATACAATACATGCGTACATATACAATACATGCATACATATACAATACAGGCATACATATACAATACAGGCATACATATACAATACATGCATACATATATAATACATGCATACATATACAATACATGCATACATATACAATACATGCATACATATATATACAATACATGCATACATATACATAGGCATACAGTGTTCGCACTGTCCATGTGTCGGTCCGTCCGTCCGTCCGTCCGTCCGTTCGTCCGAGTCAATGTTTCCAGTCCGGTTTGTTACTTATTCGGCTATGGTGGATGCATTCATCAGCTGTTATATATCTTTGTTTTGTACCAGTTGTGTGTACAAATAACAGAACCTGAACACTTGTTGAAAGCCCTATAGCTATTGGGAATAATAAATGTACACTTGATGCAAAACACACTGTCCCAGACAAGAAGTGAGCTTGTAAATATAATGAATGTTCTCCAAAGTCGTTCAATTTCACGAACAACGAACGCCCACGGGACGGTTTAGTACACACGGCGCTAAATTGCTTCTTGTTGTTAACAAATATCGCACAAGGAATATCGTACTAGTAATGGAACTATTCAGATTGCTTCAATTCGAGCCAAAAATGTGTCTACTTCTTGGTACACTGTCACCGTTTTAAAACAATGTCTGAGAAGTGTGTGTTTTACGTTTATTTATCGTCGCTAACGGTTGCCCATATGAGCGCCGCATGCCTGAAGATATTAGTCAATTAAATTGTCGGAGGGTAGTGCAATGATACAGACAGAGACCCATTACAGAATCTCCTCTGGTTCATTTACGTGCACGGTGTAAAGCACCGACACGGAACCTCGGTTTAACGTCCCATCTGAAAGGCTGTTAAATTTATTATGGTTGGACGGGGGGTCGAACCTGCGATTCCACGTTTCCTCTTCTCTCTCCCTCTTGACGATGGATTCCATCAGGAATGAGGTCTCGAGATTGATTAATATAAGTTGAAACTTGTTTCGCAATCGAGCTAAAATAAATTTGTATAAACATAGTGTTGGTTTAAATCATTATGCTAAGTACGTTTCATCACTGTCGTGACGTCATGCTTTTGTACTTGCAGTCCATTATTATTCATATTGGACTGCTGTCAAAGGGCCAGAGTTTTACAATGTTTATTAAATACTAAGCGTACATACAGGCATGCCTCCTGAATAGATTAGCCATTTGAGATTATTAGAGGATAGTACAATGATACAGACAGACACCCATTCCAGAGAATCCTTTGGGTCTTCTGTTACATACACGGTGTAAAGCACCGACACGAGATCTCGGTTTAAAGTCACCATCTGAAAGACTGTTAATTTTATGAGGGGATCGAACCTGCGATCCCTGGATTACCAGTCCAACGTGTTATCCACTTGACTACAGATCCATCTGTCGCACAGAGGCCAAAGCATAAGATAAGCATATAAACACTATATCACAGGTCCCTACATTATTATTATTAATATTGGACGGGTGCCAAAGTGTCGGAGTGTGCTTTACGTTTATTTATCGTCGATACCGGTTACCCATATGAGCGACGCCTCTTGAAGAGATTAGTTATTTTAGATTTTGGAGGATAGTGCATGATACAGACAGAGACCCATTCCAGAGTCCCCTCTGGTTCTTTTACGTGCATGATGTAAAGCACCGACACGAGACCTCGGTTTAACGTCCCATCTGATAGACTGTTCATTTTATTAGGGTCAGACGGGGGATCGAACCTGCGATCCCTGGATTACCAGTCCAGCGTGTTACCACTGGACTAAATATCCGTCTGTCAAAGGGCCAGAGTTTTACAGTGTATATTAAATACTAAGAGTACATGCTGGCAATTAACACTTTTGGACTGCTGCCAAAAGGCCAGAATATTATATTATATTATATCATACACGTAAATATACGGAAATTTACAATTTTAATTAGTAGGATCGTGTTATATAAGTGTGTGTGTTTTAAGTAAGATATAAACATTGGTCGTTATCGGCTTGATATATTACAATAAGTATATAGCATAAAACAGTATACATGTTTGTAGCAATTAAGTAAAAACAGGCAGTGACGTGGAACTTTACTAAAGAGCACAATCACAAATTCAAATATATGTGTAAAATATGCGTTAGTTTCGTTGCTTATTTGCAAAATATATAAATTTGGAAAGATCAATGGTGATTATTTGATTTGCATGACAAAAGATTACTAAATTTCTGTACAGTCGGCCAAGTATGGTAGTATCTTTTAATGAATTTTGATCTTAGGTTTGAGTAATGTGGGCAAATTAATATGAAGTGATACTCATCTTCCAATATTCTAGAATTACAATAAATACATAATCTTTCGTTTCGTGGTAGGTGTATATATAAAATTAAAGTCAACGCGATATTTATTGGCTTTACGGCGGTAAATCAGATCGGCCAAGATATAAAAACATGAAATAATTACATGAAAATCGTGGTTATTTTGAATAGCTGCCTATCGCTATGTCAGTCGTGTAATACATCGAAGCCAAATGGATTACGAACCTGTCACGGGAAGTAGTTACTCAATACATGCATATTAAAGTCATATAGCAAGTACGTGTAGTATGCATTGTCGACATGTAGGTTTTCATATTAAAGTCATATAGCAAGTACGTGTAGTATGCATTGTCGACATGTAGGTTTTCATATTAAAGTCATATAGCAAGTACGTGTAGTATGCATTGTCGACATGTAGGTTTTCATATTAAAGCCATATAGCAAGTACGTGTAGTATGCATTGTCGACATGTAGGTTTTCACATTAAAGTAATATAGCAAGTACGTGTAGTATGCATTGTCGACAGGTAGGTTTTCATATTAAAGCCATATAGCAAGTACGTGTAGTATGCATTGTCGACAGGTAGGTTTTCATATTAAAGCCATATAGCAAGTTCGTGTAGTATGCATTGTCGACAGGTAGGTTTTCATATTAAAGCCATATAGCAAGTTCGTGTAGTATGCATTGTCGACAGGTAGGTTTTCATATTAAAGCCATATAGCAAGTTCGTGTAGTATGCATTGTCGACAGGTAGGTTTTCATATTAAAGCCATATAGCAAGTTCGTGTAGTATGCATTGTCGACAGGTAGGTTTTCATATTAAAGCCATATAGCAAGTACGTGTAGTATGCATTGTCGACAGGTAGGTTTTCATATTAAAGCCATATAGCAAGTTCGTGTAGTATGCATTGTCGACAGGTAGGTTTTCATATTAAAGCCATATAGCAAGTTCGTGTAGTATGCATTGTCGACAGGTAGGTTTTCATATTAAAGCCATATAGCAAGTTCGTGTAGTATGCATTGTCGACAGGTAGGTTTTCATATTAAAGCCATATAGCAAGTTCGTGTAGTATGCATTGTCGACAGGTAGGTTTTCATATTAAAGCCATATAGCAAGTTCGTGTAGTATGCATTGTCGACAGGTAGGTTTTCATATTAAAGCCATATAGCAAGTACGTGTAGTATGCATTGTCGACAGGTAGGTTTTCATATTAAAGCCATATAGCAAGTTCGTGTAGTATGCATTGTCGACAGGTAGGTTTTCATATTAAAGCCATATAGCAAGTTCGTGTAGTATGCATTGTCGACAGGTAGGTTTTCATATTAAAGCCATATAGCAAGTTCGTGTAGTATGCATTGTCGACAGGTAGGTTTTCATATTAAAGCCATATAGCAAGTTCGTGTAGTATGCATTGTCGAAAAGTAGGTTTTCATATTTTAAACGATCATGTCCAAAGGTATGGTAATGTTACTGGGATGAACAACGATTGCGAAGTTTTAACAACTTATATTACTCACACTTGTTGGCGTGGATGAAAGCGCAAATGTTATAATTCGTGTGGGAGGAAACCGGAGTACCCGGAGAAAACCCACCTGTCCGATCTGGCGACCACCATACCATATCACATACTTCCCGGTCTGAGGATCGAACCCGGGTTACATTGACGCGCTAATCGGACAGGGGTGTGCGTCTGGATAGGATATATATGTATATAATATTAATATCGGACTAGGTGTACATGCTAGCAATTAACCAATTATTAGCTATAGTATTATATTAAACATCTACGCGTAAATGTACGAAATTAACAATTTGAATATGTAGGATCTTGTTATATAGATGTGTGTTTTAAGTAAGATATAAGCCTCAAACGGATCCAACATGTAAGATATTGGCACTGTGTTCGGTCCACTATTTGACACATTAGATACTTTTCTGCTTATACAGTCAAACCTGTGTTAAGCAGCCAGCCATGGGAATCTCAGAAAGTGGCTGCTTAGCACAGGTGGCTGCTTAATATAGGTAAATTGTATAATAAAACAGCATATTGGGAATCTGGAAACTGGGTGCTTAATACAGGTTGGCTGCTTAATAGAGGTGATCACTAACAGGTTTAACTGTACATAACAGGGCATTACGGTATTTTCTCGGCGTCAGCAAATATTCACCAAACAATGGTATTTCAGGAGACATGGGTTGGAAACCCCCAATAGTCCGACAATGGAAATGTATGTCGCTTTATTGGTCGAGACTTTCAGGTATGGATACCGCACGGATCAATAGGCGAGTGTCATTCTTGTAATATAGTAAAGCTAGTCGTGCATGTACAAATTGACATTATAATGTTAAGAGCCATTATGAGGCTAATGATTTCCCTATGTACACTAGCTTTGCTAATCCTATATCTCGTTCTTTCACACATAATGTAGGTGCGCGTGTGTGTGCGTGTGCGTGCGCGTGTGTTTTACGTTTATTTATCGTCGCTACCGGTTGCCCATATGAGCGACGCTCCTGAAAAGATTAGTCATTTTAGATTTTTGGAGGATAATGCAATGATACACAGAGAGACCCATTCCAGAGATTCCTTTGGTTCTTTTACGTGTCCTCTGGTTCTTTTTACATACATTGTGTAAAGCACCGACACGAGCTCTCGGTTTAAAGTCCTCATCTGAAAGACTGTTAATTTTATAAGGGGATCAGGGGATCGAACATGTGATCCCTGGATTACCAGTCCAATGTGTTAACCACTGGACTAC
Source organism: Archivesica marissinica (assembly GCA_014843695.1). Taxonomy (NCBI): domain Eukaryota; kingdom Metazoa; phylum Mollusca; class Bivalvia; order Venerida; family Vesicomyidae; genus Archivesica; species Archivesica marissinica. The sequence goes on along the minus strand of CM026396.1, from coordinate 22,362,367 downwards.
AGATCCATCTGTCGCGTAGAGGTCAAAGCATAAGATAAGCAAATAAACAATATCATAGGTTCTTCTGGTCGCAGGCGAAATTAATTGAGAGTGTATAAATGGCTTAAAACTGACCATATAGCAGAGCAATATTGTAAACTTGTATTACCACCCAGACATCGTTCTGCGTTTTGCAAATTTCGACTTGTGGTCGCCCCCATTAGTCAACGTCACAACACATTTCGGGACTAATTATTTCTTAGTAAAGCTGCAGATTTTGTTTAATATCGTCTGTAATAGCTCTGCTGTTCATATTCGCTATGATCTGATCAAAGCGAAGTTAGATTTCATACTATGACATATTCAGATATAAATACTATGCATAATTAAGAAGCATTTTCGATGATTGAGCGTATTTCCCTCGCCTCCGACGAACCATATGGGCGAGCGAGAAGCATTTTCCCTGCCTCTCGGGAATTTAAAATTGGAGTTCATCCTGAGTTATATTTAATTCTTAAGCAAACACAATGTTATATTGTCCACCTCAGTGGTCAAGTGGTTACAGTCGCTGACTTGTATACTACTGTAACCTATCAACACTGTTGATCAATGGTTCGAGACCACCTCAGGCCGTGTCTCATATATATGAAAATGTTGGCAGTTTCTTTAGAATGTTTGTTCACCCAGTACTGGTTAACCGCTGGAGCCTGCACAGGAAATGTGTTAGGTAAAATGTTCGTCGCTCAAATGGGCAACCGGTAGCGACGTTAAATAAACTTAAATACAATTTTAAAAAAGCATTTAAGTCAACAAGGATTTATTTTCTAATTTCTGAGTGCTATTCTCTAGCTAATGTTACTTTGCTGAGGTGTAATGAACACTACACACGAGATGGTACGGTGGTCGCCAGATCGGACATATGGGTTTTCTCCGGGTACTCCGGTTTCCTCCCACACGAATGACCACATTTACGCTTTCATCCGCGTCAACGAGAGTGATTAATATAAGTTTTAAAAACTTGCTTCGCAATCGTTGTAAAATAAATAAAGTTTAAACTTTAATGAACACTATTCTTCCATAAAACACTATCGTGACGTCATAACTTTGTACTTGCAGACCATTATTGTTAATATTGGACTGCTGTCAAAAGGCCAGAGTATTATATTAAATCCTAGGCGTAAATGTACGAACTTTACAATTTTAATTAGTAGGATCTTGTTATACAAGTGTGTTTTAAGTAAGATATAAGCCTCAAATGGATCCAATATGTAAAATATTGGTACTGTCTTCGGCGCTACGCACCTCATACAGTCCAATATTTTACATATTGGATCGTTTTCGGCTTATATCCTATACAGCTTCAATATTCTGAATAAACCTACGCTTAAACACGAACATACTTGACTAACTGTATAATTCCAGTTAAATGTTCCAGAATCGTCCATATATAATGCATTATTCCAATATCAATCCGACTAATATATACAAGTGTGTGCGTGCAAAGCAGGTTATAAAGCAATATCCCTTGAAAATCTGTCAAATATCAGATTACGTCTGTATGAAGGTATGCACAAATATCTCGTGAACACATTAGTCCCGAAATGTGTTGTGACGTTGACTAAATATGACAAATGGTATGTCTGTTCAGCTCAGTGTCATTTAAAGGGCCATACATTTAAAGGGCCAGACATTTCTAACTTATGAGACACCTCTTTTTATGAACATTAGTACTTCCCGAATCCTATGCTTGTATGCTAGGCTAGCGGCTCACCAACCGGCCATATCAAAACAACCCCAAGAAGAGGTTCGAACCTTCGACATCCCGCTCCGTAGGCGGACGCCTTAACCATTAGGCCACGGAGACGGTATATTTCTGAACATGTTTACAAATCAAGTAAAACTGTGCAACATTTCCACCCTAGAGTAGATCAGAGGAATCCCTCGAGAGTAGAATTATAATATGGTATCATATGATGGTTGGTGGTGGGGGGGGGGGGGGGAGAGGATTAAATCATTATCTGACTGTCACATTGTTAGTGTGAGGAGAGGGTTAAATCAAATTGTCAAATTGTTAGTGTGAGGTAGGGTGGGATACATGTACCTCAATATTTCGAAGGCCCTATGGAAGATTAGTTCAGAACTAATTAGGTCACCTTCTATAAATAAAGAAATATATCTATCTTAGACTAGCTAGACCGCTAGTCGGAAAAAGCGTCATGCATTCATATGCATGCATATACACGGTGTCTTTACTTTTAAAGGGACACTATATCTGAAAATAGTTATTTGGTAAAAACTACATGATAATTAAACAATATAATTTCCAATTATTGTGTCTTTCAAAAAAATATTCACACCGAAAACGAAAAGGTATAAATATAGCACAGTCGTATACGCGAATTGTTTATCAACAAGCGTATATAAACAATGCTTAGTGCGCATGCGTGACACAATAACGAATGTTGAGACGGCTGTCTTAGTTATTTGTTCTAATTGCTGATAAATGGATACATTCTGAACGTACGAACGAATTCAAGAAAGCTTGCAAAACAACCCCACACAGATTACTCACTGTAAAGCCAAAACAAAATGGAAGCATGTGGGATATATTGACTACGATATATAGTGTCGCTTTAACTCGTGGTATCCGCGTGAATAAGCCATTCACACAAGCACACTGCAACATCTATGTACACGACAATATTATCTAGAAATAATCTAGCTACCTGTTACGGATATATACAGCATACTTTTGGACGAACCTTCCAAATTTGAAGCGCGAATTTTATAAATTCCCGCATCGCATTTAGAAACAACTGCAATGTTAATGGAATGTATTCCAGAATCCTCGGTTTCAATTTTGGCACGTGCATCTTGACTAATGACGTCATCGTCTTTATACCAAGTCACTGTAGGGTTCGGAAAGCCAACGACCTTGCAGGCGAAAGAGACGGTGCTGCCTTCCTCAACTTCATGCGTAGCGGGAAGTCGCTTGATGAATTCTGGTGCTGGAAAAGAAAAGACGAATCAACGTTTTTACTGGAAATATAAAATATACATGGTCTGGTTACGAATATATCATTGATAAACCGTAGATACATGTTACGTATATATCATTGATAAACCGTAGATACATGTTACGTATATAACATTGATAAACCGTAGATACACGTTACATATATATCATTGATAAACCGTAGATACATGTTACGTATATATCATTGATAAACCGTAAATACATGTTACGAATATATCATTGATAAACCGTAGATACATGTTACGTATATATCATTGATAAACCGTAGATACACGTTACATATATATCATTGATAAACCGTAGATACATGTTACGTATATAACATTGATAAACCGTAGATACATGTTACGTATATAACATTGATAAACCGTAGATACATGTTACGTATATAACATTGATAAACCGTAGATACATGTTATGTATATATCATTGATAAACCGTAGATACACGTTACGTATATATCATTGATAAACCGTAGATACATGTTACGTATATAACATTGATAAACCGTAGATACATGTTACGTATATAACATTGATAAACCGTAGATACATGTTACGAATATATCATTGATAAACCGTAGATACATGTTACGAATATATCATTGATAAACCGTAGATACATGTAATGTATATATCATTGATAAACCGTAGATACATGTTACGTATAGATCATTGATAAACCGTAGATACATGTTACGTATATAACATTGATAAACCGTAGATACATGTTACGTATATATCATTGATAAACCGTAGATACATGTTACGTATATATCATTGATAAACCGTAGATACATGTTACGTATATATCATTGATAAACCGTAGATACACGTTACGTATATATCATTGATAAACTATATGGTGTTAACTTGTTAATCTCATAGCTCGTAAATCCAACTAAATCTTGACCCGAGGTTATAAAACTATACTCAGATCTCAAACTCAAGCTCAAGTGATCTAATTGGTTGATACTAAGTGTGACTGTCAGCTGAACCAATCAGACGATTGAGACTAAGTTTTGAGATTGGAGAAACGTATTATAACCTCCAGGTCTGGTTGTGTTCACGTTCAGGTGCTTTGGTAGCGGAAAATCTGCACAGTTAGTATGACGTCATAAGTACGTCACGGGACGATCTTGATGAGATTTCCCTAGGAAGGTATTGCACGTGGTCTAAATACGAAAAGCAGACAGCCAGTATGTGGTTGTATGGAAATAGGTAAACATGTCAAACTGTATGTAATGTAGGCAAGCGCACATAGCGATCACATAATATTTCATATAGTAACCGTGAAAATGCATTGCTACATTGTGTGTGTTTTACGTTTAGCTATCGTCGCTACCGGTTGCCCATATGAGCTACGCCTCCTGAAGGGATTAGTCATTTTAGATTTTGGAGGATAATGCAATGATACAGACATAGACCCATTCCAGAGTATCCTCTGGTTCGCTTACGTGCACGGTGTAAAGCATCGACACGAGACCTCGGTTTAAGGTCCCAAATGAAAGACGAGGGATCGAACCTGCGATCCCTGGATTACCAGTCCAACTTGTTAACCACTGGACTACAGATCCGTCTGTAACACTGCTACAGTGTTTGGCTGGCAATGGTGTGTATGCTGACCTCTGAGATATGTCAAACAGTCCTATGAAAACTCTTAATTCTCAAGAAATTCAACAGTTCAATGTCTTATTTTCTTCATCATTTAACCTTGTTCCAAACAAAAATGGCCGCATTCATATAATTTTAATGGCCATTGTGTGGGAAATACATTATAAATAAAGTGAAGAAGTCACTCAAATTTATTGCTTTCAATTATATTTGCCATAGTTTGGTTACTTCTAATCGTAAATTAAAGATGGTTGTGGAATGTCACGCGATTCAGGTCAAATATCTTGATTGTAAAATGTTTATGCCGACTAAACTATTCGTATTCGTATTCGATTGTAAAATGTTTATTCCGACTAAAATATTCGTATTCGATTGTAAAATAATTTGAAATAATGTTTAGTTCATACAAATTTATTTTAGCTCGATTGCGAAACAAGTTCTTTCAACTTATATTAATCACTCTCGAGACCTCATTCCTGGTGGAATCCATCGCCACGAGGGAGAGAGAATAGGCAACGTGGAATTTAAATGCCTTGCTCCAGCGGGGTTCGAACTCCGGACCGTTCGCACCTGAAGCGAACGCGCATCCACTGCGCTATCACGAGAGTAGAAGACAATGTATGTGTGCTGTGTGTGCGACATTAAAGCACAGAAACAAACAACACAGATACGACCAGCATGAACTCCAACCCTAAACATTCCACTCTGTGTGTGCTATTGATCAGTGCAGTTTGATCCCATCACCAATGCGTATCTTCCGTTTGAAATAAACATTCCAGACACGAACATTCAAGCCATTGTTTACAATACAATAAACAATAACAGGCATGTTCTTATGAGCAGTTTCTCTTCGATTATATATTAACCCTAGATCGACTGTAGGAAACCACAATGGGAATAGAGCACTGATAAACCGTAGATATCCCACGTACGGAGAGATTAACGATATACAGCATATGATGAACGTTACGTACATATCACTGATAAACCTTAGATATCCCACGTACGGAGAGATTAACGATATACAGCATATGATGAACGTTACGAATATATCACTGATAAACCTTAGATATCCCACGTACGGAGAGATTAACGATATACAGCATATGATGCACGTTACGAATATATCACTGATAAACCTTAGATATACCACGTACGGAGAGATTAACGATATACAGTATATGATGCACGTTACGAACATATCACTGATAAACCTTAGATATCCCACGTACGGAGAGATTAACGATATACAGTATATGATGCAAGTTACGAATATATCACTGATAAACCTTAGATATCCCACGCACGGAGAGATTAACGATATACAGCATATGATGAACGTTACGTACATATCACTGATAAACCTTAGATATCCCACGTACGGAGAGATTAACGATATACAGCATATGATGCACGTTACGAATATATCACTGATAAACCTTAGATATACCACGTACGGAGAGATTAACGATATACAGTATATGATGCACGTTACGAACATATCACTGATAAACCTTAGATATCCCACGTACGGAGAGATTAACGATATACAGTATATGATGCAAGTTACGAATATATCACTGATAAACCTTAGATATCCCACGCACGGAGAGATTAACGATATACAGCATATGATGAACGTTACGTACATATCACTGATAAACCTTAGATATCCCACGTACGGAGAGATTAACGATATACAGCATATGATGCACGTTACGAATATATCACTGATAAACCTTAGATATACCACGTACGGAGAGATTAACGATATACAGTATATGATGCACGTTACGAACATATCACTGATAAACCTTAGATATCCCACGTACGGAGAGATTAACGATATACAGTATATGATGCACGTTATACGAATATATCACTGATAAACATTAGAAATCCCACGTACAAATAGATTAAAGATATACAGTATATGATGCACGTTACGAATATATCATTGATAAACCGTAGATGCACGTTATACGAATATATCACTGATAAACATTAGAAATCCCACGTACAAATAGATTAAAGATATACAGTATATGATGCACGTTACGAATATATCATTGATAAACCGTAGATGCACGTTATACGAATATATCACTGATAAACATTAGAAATCCCACGTACAAATAGATTAAAGATATACAGTATATGATGCACGTTACGAATATATCATTGATAAACCGTAGATGCACGTTATACGAATATATCACTGATAAACATTAGAAATCCCACGTACAAATAGATTAAAGATATACAGTATATGATGCACGTTACGAATATATCACTGATAAACATTAGATAACCAACGTACGAATATATTAAAGATATAGATATACAGTATATGATGCAAGTTACGAATATATCACTGATAAACCGTAGATGCACGTTATACGAATATATCACTGATAAACCGTAGATGCACGTTATACGAATATATCACTGATAAACCGTAGATATCCCACGTACGGATAGATTAAAGATATACAGTATATGATGCACGTTACGAATATATTATTGAAAAACCGTAGATGCACGTTATACGAATATGTCACTGATAAACATTAGATAACCAACGTACGAATAGATTAAAGATGTACAGTTATGATATAGCTGGAAAGTCGTCACGTGACCTAAGCTGTTGGTGTGACGTTACACTCTCCCCCTCCAATTAATAAAACTGTAGATAATGTCGAGTGAACTTCCCCCGTCTGACCCTAATAAAATTAACAGTCTTTCAGATGGGACGTTAAACCGAGGTCTCGTGTCGGTGCTTTACACTGTGCACGTAAAAGAACCAGAGGAGATTCTGGAATGGGTCTCTGTCTGTATCTTGCACTATCCTCCAAAATCTAAAATAACTAATCTCTTCAGGAGGCGTCGCTCATATGGGCAACCGGTAGCGACGATAAATAAATGTAAAACACACAAGTCGAGTGAACTTTCGATTAACAAATGCAAGCTAGAATTGTTTCACACTGCAGGCTGAAACAGGTCTGTGTATGATAGAGGTGGGCAAATGACCTCTGTAAATCATGTCCTATTAGTTTTATAGCAGACTGGAGTAGTCATGTGGTGACTAGAAATGCTAAGTAGGAAATGTTTTCTATGTTATCGGAAATGAAAAAACCATGAAAATCAGCACCGTGCTAACAGAACGTATAGGTGGCTTGTTTGTTTGTTTGCTTGTTTTGTGTTTTAAAGTCGCACCGGTTTAGTTTACACAAATTTGTTTGAGCTCGATTGCGAAACAAGTTCTTACAACTTATATTGATCACTCTCGAGACCTCATTCCTGATGGAATCCATCGCCATGAAGGAGAGAGAGAAGAGGCATTGTGGAATTTAAGTGCCTTGCCTAAGGGCACAATCGTAACGGCTCCAATGGGGTCGAACTAAGTTTACAGCGGTCATGGACAAGTAATTTGAAGTAAACGACTGTGACTACTTGGCCACGGATCCCTATTTTAGCGTGCACCGGTTAAAATGAAAATGAACACGTCATTATCTACAGTATAGTTGAAGAAAGCAGTTGGGCCAAAACATCGTGAGCTACTATGCCTTTATTGCCAGTGTAAATCTGTGAGTGGTGATGAATTGATTTTATTACCAGAGCAAATCCGTGAGTGGTGATGAATTGATTTTATTGCCAGTGCAAATCCGTGAGTGGTGATGAATTGATTTTATTACCAGAGCAAATCCGTGAGTGGTGATGAATTGATTTTATTGCCAGTGCAAATCCGTGAGTGATGATGAATTGATATTATTGCCAGTGCAAATCAGTGAGTGGTGATGAATTGATTTTATTGTCAGTGCAAATCAGTGAGTGGTGATGAATTGATTTTATTGCCAGTGCAAATCCGTGAGTGATGATGAATTGATATTATTGCCAGTGCAAATCAGTGAGTGGTGATGAATTGATTTTATTGTCAGTGCAAATCAGTGAGTGGTGATGAATTGATTTTATTGTCAGTGCAAATCAGTGAGTGGTGATGAATTGCGCTTGTGACTTTCTCTGCCAGGTTTTAATGTCAGAATTATTGGAAACGTCTAAGACAAATCGTATTATATTGCGACAAAACAATGCGCGTTATGCATAAGAGTGACAAGTTATAGAATATGTCTGAGCTGTGATCATTTATTGTTAGTGTTATGCTCTATGAACAAAGTCCAACAGTACATTACAGGGGCACGTGGACACTAGTTTCCCTAGTTTCGTATAAACGGTAAAAACGTTGCAATATTCAAAGCATATTTCTTGGACATTTCTGTAAAATTTACACTATTTATAAGAGATTGTTTGAACATTCCCATAACATACACCGCTAACACGTTACACTATTTATAAGAGATTTTCTGAACATTCCCATAACATACACCACCGCAAACACGTTACACTATTTATAAGAGATTTTCTGAACATTCCCATAACATACACCGCAAACACGTTACACTATTTATAAGAGATTTTCTGAACATCCTGAACAAAGTTACAATATTTACAAGCGGTATTCTATTCCTTTCCGCAATATATTTATCAAGAAAGTTACAATATTTACAAGAGGTATTCTGTTCATTCCCGTAATATATTTATCAAGAAAGTTACACTAGTTACAAGTGGTTTTCTGTTCCTTTCCGCAATATATTCATCAACAAAGTTACCATATTTACAAGAGGTTTTCTGAACATTCCCGCAAATATATTCGGCAAACACGTTACAAGACGTTTTTCCTGGTTGTTCCAGTAATATAATCCGGACACGATGCTATCCACTACTTCTGCATCGCTAACCGTAGCTTATTCAACGTATACAGTTACAATATCTACATGATGTTTTCTTGGCATATTCCCCTAACATGTTGGAGCCGTCATGATGTAATGGGTGCGCCGTCCGCATTGTAACCGATAGGTTCTGCCTAGTGACCCTTAGGCAAGACCCTTAGGCAAGGCCCTTAAATGCTACATTGCATCTCCTCTCTTCATCATGGCAATGGATTCCATCGGGGATGAGGTCTCGACAGCGATTAAGCTAATGTTTTCCAATCGAGCTCAAACAGATGTTAAACTTTATTTTATTTTACAACGATTGCGAAGCAAGTTCTAACAACTTATATTAATCACTCTCGTTGGCGTTGACCCACCTTTACGATCTGGCGATCACCGTACCATCTCGCATACTTCCGGGCCGAGGATCGAACCCTGGTTGCATTCATGAGAAGCGAGCGCACTAACCACTGTGCTAATCGGACAGCAAACAAATGTGTATAAACAAAGAGGTTTTCTGGAACTTTCCGCGAAATAATGCAATATTTACATGATGTTCCCAGTAACTTTATGCACTGTCTTGTCCAGGTGTATATACTCGAAGTTCTAGGAAATTAATAATGGTTATATGTCATGATTCATGGCGGAGGAAACAATATCGTCTTGTCATTTGTTATCTAAATACACTCCTTACAAAATCTACTTTCCGGGGTTTGTCGTCGAGTAGTTCTTGCAAATTCAATCTATTTGAAATCGTAGAAAAGAGAAGAAGTATAATTAAGAAAGTCGAAGAGACAAAGAGACAGAGAATACAGACAGAGAGACAGAGACTGCGCAAACATACAGCTATTTCGCCCGAGTGATATATGTAGTCCTCTTGGCAATAGGAGGAAAGACTAGCACCCAGTGTTATCTAGGACACAGGCGTGGTACGAACTCTTTCGTTGGGCACCAACAGCTTAGGGTATACCGAAAGATGTGGGGTGAATGTTTTCTGAAATGTAGCAGTGTTATCGTGTGCCAAACTATGATTAAATCTAAATATTGTTATGTGATAAAAAAGGATATTACACTCTAGTGAGTGAACAGTTAATTATTAAGTAATATATTCTAATGACTTTGTTTTGTATGTTGTTTTTAATTTTGACAGCAAACAGAAACTAACTTTTTTCATATTACGGACGTTCACACTAACAGGAGTGGTTGTGCGGTTGTGTCATGTAGTACAATGAGGCTCCAGACAGGGACAGTTAAAATGCATTACATTATATTAGCCAAAGTCATTGGAAATCATAAAAGAAACAGAAGAGTTGTGTTTATTAGTGTAAGAGAGGCTTTTATTTCATCGAGTGATCACCGAAATGTGTTAGTTCCACGAGTGGCGTTCAATAAACACAATATCTTCTCGTATTCACACAGTTCGGGGGAATCACGGTAGTACATTAGACCGCGTACTCAAGTATTATAATAATGCGCCATTGTCTTATTTACTTTGCTCTCCAAGACGGTGCAAATATTAAAGGGACCACGTCAATACCACTTATATCGTCTGCAATCGATATATTTCTGGAAATGTGCCCATAATAATGTTAAACCAAACACCGAATATTGTATAGCAGCTTAGAATTAATGATTAGGTTGTATATACGTAAATAGGCAAAGTGCATCCGCGGTCCAATGAGGTCCCAATAACTAATATAGTTAATTTTTCTTTTTGGTACAAATGCATTTTCATGACAGTATAGTGTTTGTGTTTTTTGAGAAATTATGTGACTTGAGACGACTTCAGACTAGTTGATAGAAAATATGTGGTATAAGAATTCAGGCCATTGCAAACTGAAGGTTGGTATACTGTATTATTTGGCGGAGGTATACAGTGTGTAAACACAGTGACGTTATTCACAGGCGTGCACTGGTTATTTGAAACTTAAAATTTGAAATATTCTTGGTGTGTTTCAGGCTAATTTGAATACCTCTTCACAGTGGATGTGGTATCAGAAGAAATAAAAGATTGGAAATATAAATGAACAGACTGTATGTTTTTTACTTTTTACTGTGTATTTAATAGGCAATTTATTTGTTGTTTTACAACCATTGGTGATAGAACATTGAACGACCGCCAATTTGGTCTCGCACACTTTAGTGGAAATGGAAACTAAGCAGTTACCTTTCCGGTGGTGACGACGGCGACGGTCCTGTCAACAGCTACATATAACGCATAGCATATAGCGATACATCCGTCAAATATAATGCTTTGGTAACTTGCATTCTGTTTTTAGGGGTTATTCCGTGCTCCCTAACATGTCCCACACCCAAGAGTTTGACCTATGAACCTGGAATTTGTCCAAACCTAGTCCTATTTCAGAAATTGTTTTTGCATCAAGAAAAACTTAAAGATCAATTCTTAAAAGCTATCAAAGTTATTGCGTTGAAACTTCGCATACACACACGAGGAGTAATCATAGACACCCGAAATAAGCCCCCCCCCCTGAGTGACCTTGGACCTGAGTTTTGTCAAAAAATAATCTGATTTCCGAAATTATGTTTGCTTCCAAATAAAATTCAAACATAAAAATAACACATTTCTCAAACACAGTGGAGATTATGGGTTTCAAGCATCGCATATCCAACAGAGTACTAACTCCCTACACCAACAGTAAGTTCCACCCTACAACTGACCTTGAAGTTGCAGTTTGGCAATACGTTGGAAAACATAAAAGACATGTTTCGTTTTGCTAAGCCATCACTTATAAGCCTACGGTCAATCGCTCGTGGCGAGACACCCTTGGGAGGAGATTTGGACAGGTATATGTATGGTAGATTTGGACTATGCAGGTATATATATGGTAGATTTGGACTATACAGGTATATATATGTATGGTAGATTTGGACTATACAGGTATATGTGTGGTAGATTTGGACTATACAGGTATATGTGTGGTAGATTTGGACTATGCAGGTATATGTATGGTAGATTTGGATTATACAGGTATATTTATGGTAGATTTGGACTATACATGTATATGTATGGTAGATTTGGACTATACAGGTATATGTATGGTAGATTTGGACTATACATGTATATGTATGGTAGATTTGGACTATGCAGGTATATGTATGGTAGATTTGGACTATGCAGGTATATGTATGGTAGATTTGGACTATACAGGTATATTTATGGTAGATTTGGACTATACAGGTATATGTATGGTATATTTGGACTATACAGGTATATGTATGGTAGATTTGGACTATACAGGTATATGTATGGTAGATTTGGACTATACAGGTATATGTATGGTAGATTTGGACTATACAGGTATATGTATGGTAGATATGGACTATACAGGTATATATATCGTAGATTTGGACTATACATGTATAGTAGATTTGGACTATGCAGGTATATGTATGGTAGATTTGGACTATACATGTATATGTATGGTAGATTTGGACTATGCGGTATATGTATGTTTTTGTTATGTAAACTCGTGTGCCTTATTGGCTTGATGGAATATTGAAAAGTAAACTAACTATATGGACAAGAAAGATTTGTTAAGATCTGTAGTCCATTGGTTAACTGTGCACGCTGGACTGGTAATCCAGGGATCGCCGGTTCGATCCCCCCGTCTGACCCTAATAAAATTAACAGTCTTTCAAATGGGACTTTAAACCGAGGTCTCGTGTCGGTGCTTTACACAGTGCACGTAAATTAACCAGAGGATACTCTTGAAAGGGTCTCTGTATCATTGCACTATCCTCTAAAATCTAAAATGACTAATCTCTCCAGGAGGCGTCGCTCATAAGGGCAAACGGTAGCGACGATAAATAAACACAAGCGTAATATAAAGGTCTCGACAATTGAGCGAAATGTTGGTTTCTAATTTGTGCTTAGTTAAATAGATTGAAGAAAGTACACACGGCTGTCGATACCAACTATACTCCTTAACCCATTTGAATCTGGATACCGTTCAAACAATATTTACAAAGAACGTAGAGCCAGATCAGTCGCCATGGAACGTGCCGTGTGATCAGGCTCTATGCTGCTTGCTATTCGGATGCTCTTGCTAGCAAACCTGATCAACACACAGTGTCACTTTGCAAAAGCCTTTAAATGTATCCAGAATTAAATGGGTTAAATAATATCAAATCCCTTGTATGAAATATAACAATACCTTATTAACAATGGACATTACGGCTTACAGAGTTACGTCCCCTGAGGCCACACACCGCTAAGCAGGACCTGTTGAATCCAAACCCTCTGACGCGTGTGACGTTTTGGTAAGGATACGCGACGTAAGACATTTTAATGTACTTGAAAAATATGTAATATATATACTGATATGATGCAAACGTATTTCTGTGTTTAGGTTGTGTGTTACAGTCACTGGTATAATAGAAACGTATTTCTGTGTTTAGGTTGTGTATTACAGTCACTGGTATACTACACACGTATTTCTGTGTTTAGGTTGTGTATTACAGTCACTGGTATAATACACACGTATTTCTGTGTTTAGGTTGTGTATTACAGTCACTGGTATAATACACACGTATTTCCGTGTTTAGGTTGTGTGTTACACGTACTGGTATAGTACAAACGTATTTCCGTGTTTAGGTTGTGTATTACAGCCACTGGTATAATACACACGTATTTCTGTGTTTAGGTTGTGTATTACACGTACTGGTATAATACACACGTATTTCTGTGTTTAGGTCGTGTATTACAGCCACTGGTATACTACACACGTATTTCTGTGTTTAGGTTGTGTATTACAGTCACTGGTATAATACACACGTATTTCTGTGTTTAGGTTGTGTATTACAGCCACTGGTATACTACACACGTATTTCTGTGTTTAGGTTGTGTATTACACGTACTGGTATAATACACACGTATTTCTGTGTTTAGGTTGTGTATTACAGTCACTGGTATAATACACACGTATTTCTGTGTTTAGGTTGTGTATTACAGTCACTGGTATATTACACACGTATTTCCGTGTTTAGGTTGTGTGTTACACGTACTGGTATAGTACAAACGTATTTCTGTGTTTAGGTTTATATTACATGTCTTGAGAGCGCAGTAGGTGGGCGTTCGCTTCAGGTGCGAAATGCCCGGAGTTCGAGCCCCACTGGAGCCGTTACGATTGTGCCATTAGGCAAGGTTTTTAAATTCCACGTTGTCTCTTCTTTCTCCCTCATTGTGATATATTACATCAGGAATGAGGTCTCGAGAGTGATTAATATAAGTTGTAAGAACTTCTTTTGCAATCGAGCTAAAATAAATTTGTATAAACTAAAACATGTCCTGCGTTCAGGTTTGTTTGATGTATCATAACGTACTCACTTAGGATGTAAGTAAATTGAAGTAAAAGCAGAATCGATCACAGAAACCAAAATAAGAATTAACATGAACATACCTTGATATATAGACCGTTTTCTCGAAAACAGAGGTCCCTGCCTCTGGCAGCGCGCAAGGATACTCTCAACATCTACGTCGTCATAGCGACTGTCAAACTCCGTCTCTACTTCTGTCATATCTAGGTCACGGTCAAGGTCAGTTCAACACAACACCGTATGACCTTTGCTACGTCGCCTGTGAAAACGACGAATGTAAAACTAGTACTTCAGAGGATTAAAACGTGTTTGGAAACCATTTAAGAACCTTTGAATAATTAAAACTGCATGTATATGCCATTTGAATAATATTGTAATAACCAATACGAGTTGGAGATAATCCTATCACGTGTACTTTGACCTTTAGGATAAATATTAAACGAACAACATATATTGTGCAGAGGTCATTTACGTTTAAATTAAATGCTCATATTTAAGATACAGCGAAATAAATCCGGTCCGGTGACATCGGTTGTATAAATCTTAACTCCAAGCATTGTGGTTGACGACGTTACCAACCGCTAGACGGACCATCCTTGCGCACTGACGTCCGAGTGTAGAATAGCTCCTACTCGCCAGAGTATTAATCAATTTCTTTCAATTATCACTTAACCATCCATACACAAAATAATAGAATAATATTCTGTAATATTTAATACGTAATTATTATCACATTTTTACCTTTCCTTTGGTTCTGGCAAATACTTATATGTTTATACAAAACACAGCTGTAGTTAATTTGTACACGGAATATCGCGTGTGTACCGAGCGATAACATCTCCGCGGTTAATTCGGAGAACTTTTGATATACGCCGTGCTTAGTTTTTATCGAATCGTCCGAGACAATGCTATTTCAATGATGGCAAACTGCTGCCGGAGAATAAGCGTGTGCTGCCAATACGTTGCTCTGTACCTGCACATGTTCTTTAAGTTCTCTCAAAAACCCTGGCCCTGCGCCAGTCTTCATTTACCTGTGTAGACAGGATATACCTGTACACTAATACGATCAACAGAATTCCAAGGAACGTTCTCTACGCAAGAAATAAGCAGATTGTAAACACGTACATGCTCCGGCTTCTGTGTGCTTTACGTTTATATATCGTCGCTACCGGTTGCCCATATGAGCGACGCCTCCTGACGAGATTAGTCAGCTTAGATTTGGGAGGATAGTGCATGATACAGACAGAGACCCATTCCAGAGTCTCCTCTGGTTCTTTTACGTGCACGGTGTAGAGGACCGACACGAGACCTCGGTTTAAAGTCCCATCTGAAAGACTGTTAATTTTATTAGGGTCAGACGGGGATCGAACCTCCATTTTCTGTGATTCCCTTAGCTGGCCGCTTAAGACAGGTTTGACTGAATGTTGAAAGCAACAGTTACTGAGAAGTGTAATAAGAACAAATAATATAAATAGTAACAAATTTAATGGTAGAAAAGCAAAATATCTGGTCGACGCGGGCAATATATTTCGATTTTCGGCTCTGCCGGGCCAATATCGAATATTGGCCCGGCACGCACCGAGAACGAATCACGAGCACGTGCCACAGGTAGCAACAACATAGTAACTACATTGTGTAAACATGGCCGCCTGGGGCCGTTAAGGTATGCAATAAAGATGTTATTAAACGGCTGCGGTGGGCCATTTGTGGATATTGGCGCACCTAGTCGTTAGGCCCGAACGGCCCTCGGGCCAATATCTCCATAGGGTGCGCCAATATCCACAAATGGCCCACCTCCGCGGTTTAATAACCTCTATATACATTAACTACATGTAGTTGGGTTTAGTTTAATCATATTTTATTGAATTTATTATACATGTACAGTAGCAGCAATACATGTACAGTAGCAGCAATACATGTACAGTAGCAGCAATACATGTACAGTAGCAGCAATACGTAATACAACATTAAGTAATAACAAGTACAAAGCATGATAAAACAAAAGGGTTGGACCACAAGTTTTTCCAACATTAGTTAAACGGCCCGTCCCTAACGTCAGAATAATGTTTGATTAAACTAAATGACGGTTTTTTATTGATAATAATTACAAGATAATGATTTTTAAAAAATCCTGATTTGAAAAAACCAAATTGAAATAAAAAAAAAAATAATAACTTGAGACTTCATCCCCCAAACCCACCCGCTACTACCCCATGCCACCCAAGATAATGATGTACAAGAGCCTCTCTCGATAAGTATTTTATTGTACAATATGTGATATATAGGTGGGCGTATTGTAAATTATGAGAAGCGATGTGTGTTTTTAATGTATGATTGTACTTCTAGAAATAGTGTTTTATTATCATCATCGGATAGCGATTCTATTCCATGAAGTAGTTTATGAGTACTGAGAGGATGAAACCTACGAGTATTGACAAATAACAAGTGTCGTGCATTAGTATAGTGACTGCATTTAAAGAAGAAATGTTCTGCATTTTCAATGCCATGTTCACATGAGCATTCGGGATAGTCTCGTAAATGGTTGATAAAAAGATCAATATTTAAGTTACTACAGCGATTTCTAATTCGAGTTTGTATTACTGAGTAAAACCGTTCACCAGTTAAGTAGAACGATGGGACTATGGGAGATTTTAAATTTCTTTTTAAGCTTGTTTTTAAAGGTTGTCAGTGTATTTGTTGATAGGTCGAGTGTATTCCATAAACTTATTGAATCAGGTATAACTGACTTTGAATATATTTCCAGTCGTCTGGACATGGTAACAAAGTTGGTGTTGTTCCTAAGTTCATAATCATTGGAGGCCCCAACCAAAGGGGGAAATAGATCGTTGAGATAACTCGGAAGAAGTCCGTGTTTCTCCTTATAAACCAGTGTGAGTTTTTGGATAGTCATAAAGTCGATTAAATTCTAAATAACTATAGAATTGCAACGACATATTTTAAACGAAGTCATTCACAACTACATCCAGTTAAAAACCTATCACCTTATATAGATATTGACTAATAACTTGAACTAGATTTTAGATTTTATTCTTTATTTACGTCTCATCAATGTACAACAAACAACATTCAATATAATAAAAACATATCGATGTACATTGCCACTCAATAATGAATTATAAGAGACAGTAACAGTAACAATTCACAATAGAACACGATTCAACATATAAGTTTCTTAAAACTAGAGTTTATATAGGTTGATCCAGACCGATACTCTCACAAACTGAAGACACTCGTCAAAATGGTGACGGGCACATTGCCACCATTACACCACAGCCGCAAAACGTCACCATGGGTAACCGCTATCAGTGAGATTCTCGGTCCAAAACAAGACCTACTCTTAGATATAAATGTGTTAAATCTAAATTGCCTACGCTAATCTTATCTAAGAAGTGCTTAACATATTTATTAAAACACTGATATTGAAAAAGAGCACTAACGCGCTTATTAATTAAAAAATGGTATAAAAAAACAATTATCACCTCTGATCAGATCAGTGATGAACTGATTAGCATAGACTATTTAGTTGGCAATAAAAAAGTATTCATAGTATTAAGAAACAATTGAGATACATTATTTACATCTATGATAGTCGACCTTTGACACACAGGTTAAAGCTACTTTTGACACGCAGTCACGGGTCAAAGTTTAAAGGTATCAGCAATTATGCGTTTACTTCGTAATATTAGGTCAAGGTGAAGATAATCATATGTTACCATGTACACAGTCCTAAAAACAAACAACATCCGTTTGCATTCAGTTCAATTTAACTCATTACATTTGTTTTAATTTAGAATTGGGTCCAAAAAAAGGGCAGTATAATTTTGCATGTATCTATCAAGATGAGTATATTGCATTTGAAATAATATAAGTGAAATGACTAGGACAATAAGCATGCAGATATAATGGCATGGTCGAAACTAAAAACGAGCTCGAAAAAAGCGAGCATTTTATATAGTGAGACTATTTTTAAACATGTCAGCTAGGTCAGTGACGTTTTAATAACTGACACTTTAAATGTTGTTTTTATAAATATAAATTGTAAATGTTATTAACGTTGAACGATTTCTGTAAGTGTTGCAATAAGATGGATTTGTTTCAAAAAGTTGGATATCACTAATTAATATACATTATAAGTGAAATTGACATATACATTGGATTAACTGCAAGAAGATCGTCTGCAAGCATGATCGTCTGCGCACCTGTATGACGGATATATCGATTGTGGATTTTAAATACAGGTACATGTAGTTGGGTTGTACATACTGATGCTGTTGCCATGGAATATATCCTGGTATTCTGTTACTTAAGGCTGTCCGATTATCAGAGTGCCTAGCACGCTCGCTTCTCACCAATGCAACACGGGTTCGATTATCGGTGGTCGCCAGATCGGACAGGTGGGTTTTCTACGGGTACTCCGGTTTCCTCCCACACGAATGACCACATTTACGCTTTCATCCGCGCCAACGAGAGTGATTAATGTAAGTTGTTAGAACTTGCTTCGCAATCGTTGTAAAATAACTAAAGTTTAAACTTTAAACCTAAGGTTTGAGTGTGAATAACTTCTAGTCATTCTCTTTTATAGCAGTGTAAATAACATTACTATGTAAATTGATCATTCTTGCATTTAATACGCTTGACTAAACTCAGATAGCATAACATCTTTGAAAATAAAACGACAATTTCACTCAAATGTGAATTCAACATGGCGTCAAAAACTCCCAGACGGATCTGTAGTCCAATGGTAACACACTGGACTGGTAATCCAGGGATCGCAGGTTCGAACCCCCTTCTGACCCTAATAAAATTAACAGTCTTTCAGATGGGACGTTAAACCGAGGTCTCGTGTCGGTGCTTTACACCGTGCACGTAAAAGAACCAGAGGAGACTCTGGAATGGGTCTCTGTCTGTATCATGCACTAGCCTCCAAAATCTAAAATGACTAATCTCTTCAGGAGGCGTCGCTCATATGGGCAACCGGTAGCGACGATAAATAAACGTAAAACACACACACACGTCAAAAAAGGAACTTGGGTTTCGGACACCAATCATATTTCATGTACCAGAAATGTATTTCCAGTATTGTGGCATGCTTGACACGTGACCTTGTAAAGCCTGGCATTAGACTTCGCCCGTTACAAAAATAAACAAATACTTATTTGCATATAACTCTTTGTAAGGGATTTTAGGGTTCACGTGAATGAGACATATGTACACTAATACATACCGGACGATCGCAATTACATTTGAGAACCAATGAGGTCCGACATCGCTGATGTACAAACATACATACCGGAAGACAACAACTACATTCGGGAACCAATGAGGTTCGACATCGCTGATGTACAAACAAACATACCGGAAGACAACAACTACATTTGGGAACCAATGAGGTTCGACATCGCGGATGTACAAACATACATACCGGAAGACAACAACTACATTTGGGAACCAATGAGGTTCGACATCGCTGATATACAAACACACATACTGGACGACCATAACTACATTTGGGAACCAATGAGGTCCGACATCGCTGATGTACAAACATACATACCGGAAGACAACAACTAGATTTGGGAACCAATGAGGTTCGACATCGCTGATGTACAAACAAAAAACATACATACCGGAAGACCACAACTACATTTGGGAACCAATGAGGTTCGACGTCACTGATGTACACTAATGACTTCCGGACTACCACAACGACGAGACACCGAAGGGGACAACAAGCCATCGGTGCTTACTAACCTCTCCTATCATCATAATATAGCTCGATGCGTTTACCCGTCGTAATAAATCATGCAAATAACTTAATATGCGTCAACCAGTTTCAGCATGTTTCTATTAAAATAATATCTCATAAAAAACCGGACCGCTCATATAGAAGCAAGTTCGTATTTGTGACCAGGAATGTATACCATTAAAATTCTATAATGACCCATTACCGTGACAAATATTCACCTCTCGACTACACTTTTATTCAAATAATTATATTTATGTAGGTAGGCTTTGGATTAAGTTTTCAATTCATTTTATTCTACACAAATATGTGGACTATTAATATGATTTCAAACATGATATTACACGAACTAACAGCAGGCAACTGTGATGATGATGATGATTGAGGTTATTTACCCTCGCCCCCGGCGAACCATTTGGGCGAGCGTGGGAACTGTTAGGTTATTGCCGATAATAGTATTCATAAAATTAAATTTTAGATATTATTTAATAAAGAATATTTCTATATTCTTAGTCTGTGTATATTTAACCTACTTTTTATTTATTATATAATTAATATATGTGTGTTAGTTATTATTTGGGATAAATTGTCAAGCAATAAACATTCAAATTTTTCAATCACATTAATATTAAGTTATTAACCCATTTTATTCTGGATACCGTTCAAACAGTATTTGCAAAGAACATAGAGCCGGATCAGCCACTACGGAACGTGCAGTCTGATCAGGCTCTATGCTGTTTGCTACTCATATGATCTTGCTAAGACACTTGGCTATGTAGCAAACAACATAGATCATGATCAGCACGCAGCGTCACGCTGCGGCTGATCTGGATCTATGTTGTTTGCAAAAGCCTTTAAATGTATCCAGAATGAAATGGGTTAATATTGCCATGTTATAAATTAAGTGTATTACAAGCTTGAATTTACTTGAGACATCTGCATATTCAGTCGACCTTAGGTTACCGTAAAGTCACAATAGGTATTATATAGCCTTCACATGATAGGTAGTGAAATTCCTCAGCCTCGTTGGTGTAGTGGTAATATAGAATGAGTGTGGAGT
The DNA here is from genome assembly GCA_014843695.1 of Archivesica marissinica. Taxonomy (NCBI): domain Eukaryota; kingdom Metazoa; phylum Mollusca; class Bivalvia; order Venerida; family Vesicomyidae; genus Archivesica; species Archivesica marissinica. The sequence goes on along the minus strand of CM026396.1, from coordinate 22,340,808 downwards.
CGACGGTACAGGGTTCGAACCTCAATGAATGTATATTTTGGATCTTTTTTAATATTTAAAATTTATATAAATATCCAACAAACATCATGGAATTCTTACGGCTGATGAGTGCGGCAGCTCAACGGATACTGCCAGTGAAGACGGAATGCAGATTTAAATTGTTAAACATTGAAATGAAATGTAATAGTATTACATGTATAGACTGCATAAATGAAATAAAACGCATAAAATAAACAATGAATAAATATAAAACTTTTAACAACCCCAAATTTGGAAAATATCTTCTATTCATTAAAATCAAAAATGTGTTATACCTAATAAAATGAACATTATAATTAACTAAATGTCGACTCATGATTTTCTTCAGTGTACACTGTTTCGAACTCACACGGGACTGTGGTATTGTAACATCACAATGCGACCTCATGTATTTCCAACGAGGTCCATGCCACATGTGAGTGTGTGTTTTACGTTTATTTATCGTCGCTACCGGTTGCCCATATGAGCGACGCCTCCTGAAGAGATTTGTCTCTTTTTTTGGAGGATAGTGTAATGATACAGACAGAGACCCATTCCAGAGTCTCATCTGGTTCGTTTACGTTCACGGTGTACAGCACCGAAAGGCTGTTAATTTTATTAGGGTCAGACGGTGGATCGAACTTGCGATCCCTGGATTACCAGTCCAGCGTGTTACCACTGGACTACAGATCCGTCTGTAAGTCACACATGAAATCTTGGAAGCGACTATGTATAGATATGATGTTATATATTATTACAGGCGTAAATTTACTTGAGACATTATCATAATTACACGCTTCAGTTGCAATGCATTTTTGCAGCTTAATTGAATAACATTGGTTTCAAAATTCAAGGTGGTAATAGCGGGGCGACCTCGTTGGAAATGAGCCTTTTCATCTAATGGTAAAGCTGTGCATAATTTATGTCATTATGAGTTTTATTTTTATTTTATAAACTTTATTTATTTTACAACGATTGCGAAGCAAGTTTTAACAACTTATATTAATCACCCCCTGGCGCGGATGAAAGCGTATATGTGGTCATTCATGTGGGAGGAAACCGGAGAAAACCCACCTGTCCGATCTGGCGACCATCGTACCATCTCACATACTTACCTGTCCGAGGATCGAACCCGGGTTGCATTGGTGAGAAGCGAGCGCGCTAACCACGGCGCTAATCGGACAGCCAAGTTGATACTTTAATGATGCTAGTAAGTTGTTTCATCATACCATCAGGATGTGTATTATAAGATGTATTAGTTAAAAGTATGTGATATATGAAAATAATTGTTGGTGCGATTAAGCTTTCTGTGATAAGGACATTGTAACAATTGATGATATTGTGATATTTATTGTTGTTTTGTCATTCACAATTTTATGTACGTAATGTACGTACTATGCCATGATGCACACATTCAAATCCCTTGCCCATCACCGCTGCAGGTTTGACTCCCACTGCGAATGTCGAATTATTTAATGTGAGGAAGCGGTACAGCTTGCTTGTGGAAGGTCGGTGGTTTTACCCGGGTGTCTGAAATGATACTCGGATGGCAACATGGCGTCTTCCTTCACTAATAATAGCTGGAGAGTCGCCATATAACATAGCGTGGCGGAACCTATGCTCGGCGTCCTCCTTCACTAATAATAGCTGGAGAGTCGCCATATAACATAGCGTGGCGGAACCTATGCTCGGCGTCTTCCTTCACTAATAATAGCTGGAGAGTCGCCATATAACATAGCGTGGCGGAACCTATGCTCGGCGTCTTCCTTCACTAATAATAGCTGGAGAGTCGCCATATAACATAGCGTGGCGGAACCTATACTCGGCGTCTTCCTTCACTAATAATAGCTGGAGAGTCGCCATATAACATAGCGTGGCGGAACCTATGCTCGGCGTCTTCCTTCACTAATAATAGCTGGAGAGTCGCCATATAACATAGCGTGGCGGAACCTATACTCGGCGTCTTCCTTCACTAATAATAGCTGGAGAGTCGCCATATAACATAGCGTGGCGGAACCTATGCTCGGCGTCTTCCTTCACTAATAATAGCTGGAGAGTCGCCATATAACATAGCGTGGCGGAACCTATACTCGGCGTCTTCCTTCACTAATAATAGCTGGAGAGTCGCCATATAACATAGCGTGGCGGAACCTATGCTCGGCGTCTTCCTTCACTAATAATAGCTGGAGAGTCGCCATATAACATAGCGTGGCGGAACCTATACTCGGCGTCTTCCTTCACTAATAATAGCTGGAGAGTCGCCATATAACATAGCGTGGCGGAACCTATGCTCGGCGTCTTCCTACGTATTCCTATGCTCGGCGTATTTCTATGCTCGGCGTATTTCTATGCTTGGCGTATTTTTTCCATTTACATCCGTATTTAAAATATTTAAATATTTTTAATCTATTTTCGCTGACAGAGGTGAAGCATGGTTCAATAACACTCCGATGTGCGTACTGGTAGCCTAATACAACTGTCTGGTTCAGTAGCTGAATATAAACAGACACCTTGTTGGGAGATTTTTTTCCACCGAAATGATGCGGTTTATGAGCATTTCAGGTAGCTATCCGGATTGGGGAAAAAATGTACAAATAACCTGAAAAATAGTTTCTTATGAGTTGTAATATTGTTAGTTATTGATGTTACTAAGTCAAAACAATATATTCAACATTTACCCGTGCATAGATAAAAAAAATTCATGTACGCCGTAAAGTATCTAGTTCCCCATGGAAACAGGTGCCGTTGCGAATAGCTATATGGTCACGTAATGAAGCTAACATTTTCCAACAACAAATTTTTGAAAGTTGTGTTCACGACTTAAGAAAATAATAATATACGGCAAGTGCATTTAACTTTTTTTATAGGCCATGATATGTAGGATTTACGCCGAGCATAGGTTCCACCACTCTATATGTAGGATTTACGCCGAGCATAGGTTCCACCACTCTTAACTGTTGGTGCGATTTACACTCCCCCCTCTCAAGCATAAATCAAACAAAAGCAACAAGACGAGCTCCTGAAACGTGTTGTATTGTTGCTTTATCTACCATTCAATTCTATTCAAAGCTTAGTTGTTCATCGCCAGCAAAAACATGTATGACACAGACGGATCTGTAGTCCAGTGGTAACACGCTGGACTTCTAATCCAGGGATCGCAGGTACGATCTCCCGTCTGACCCTAATAAAATTAACAGTCTTTCAGATGGGACTTTAAACAGAGGTCTCGTGTCGGTGCTGTACACCATGCACGTAAAAAAACCCAGAGGAGATTCTGGAATGGGTCTCTGTCTGTATCATTGCACTATCCTCCAAAAATCTAAAATCACTAATCTCTTCAGGAGGCGTCGCTCAAATGGACAACCGGTAACGACGATAAATACACGTAAAACACTGAGCATTTGAACAAGACTGTGGACATCATAACATACTACATCTATTACACAATGAAAGTATAAACATGACTCGTATACTGGCGCGTATACTATATATCAGTACCGTAGCCAGAGACAAATTTCAACCGAGGAAATCTAGGGGGTCCTGGTGCATGGTGGGGTTAGAAGCGATTTCCTGCGTGTTCTGATTTAATGATTTTAGACTGATAATTATCTACTGTTATTTCATACAGCATAGATTTTGCGTTTTATTTATTTAATTTTTTTTTGGCTTTGGAAATTTCAGTGTGGCTACGGGCCTGTAATAACATATTTGAAACCAACTCAAAGTTCTCTGTGGATACGGAAAATACCAGGTATATTGCTAGCTATACTAGGCTTAGATGTTGCTAGCTATACTAGGCGTAGATGTTGCTAGCTATACTACGCTTAGATGTTGCTAGCTATACTAGGCTAGATGTTGCTAGCTATACTAGGCTTAGATGTTGCTAGCTATACTAGGCTTAGATGTTGCTAGCTATACTAGGCTTAGATGTTGCTAGCTATACTAGGCTTAGATGTTGCTAGCTATACTAGGCTTAGATGTTGCTAGCTATACTAGGCTTAGATGTTGCTAGCTATACTAGGCTTAGATGTTGCTAGCTATACTAGGCGTATATGTTGCTAGCTATGCTAGCGTATATGTTGCTAGCTATACTAGGCGTAATGTTGCTAGCTATACTAGGCTAGATGTTGCTAGCTATACTAGGCTTAGATGTTGCTAGCTATACTAGGCGTAGATGTTGCTAGCTATACTAGGCTAGATTTGCTAGCTATACTAGGCTTAGATGTTGCTAGCTATACTAGGATTAGATGTTGCTAGCTATACTAGGATTAGATGTTGCTAGCTATACTAGGCTTAGATGTTGCTAGCTATACTAGGCGTAGATGTTGCTAGCTATACTACGCTTAGATGTTGCTAGCTATACTAGGCGTAGATGTTGCTAGCTATACTACGCTTAGATGTTGCTAGCTATACTAGGCGTAGATGTTGCTAGCTATACTAGGCGTATATGTTGCTAGCTATACTACGCTTAGATGTTGCTAGCTATACTAGGCTTAGATGTTGCTAGCTATACTAGGCTTAGATGTTGCTAGCTATACTAGGCTTAGATGTTGCTAGCTATACTAGGCGTATATGTTGCTAGCTATGCTAGGCGTATATGTTGCTAGCTATACTAGGCGTATATGTTGCTAGCTATACTAGGCTTAGATGTTGCTAGCTATACTAGGCTTAGATGTTGCTAGCTATACTAGGCGTAGATGTTGCTAGCTATACTAGGCTTAGATGTTGCTAGCTATACTAGGCTTAGATGTTGCTAGCTATACTAGGCTTAGATGTTGCTAGCTATACTAGGCTTAGATGTTGCTAGCTATACTAGGCTTAGATGTTGCTAGCTATACTAGGCTTAGATGTTGCTAGCTATACTAGGCGTATATGTTGCTAGCTATACTAGGCATAGATGTTGCTAGCTATACTAGGCTTAGATGTTGCTAGCTATACTAGGCTTAGATGTTGTTAGCTATACTAGGCGTAGATGTTGCTAGCTATACTAGGCGTAGATGTTGCTAGCTATACTAGGCGTAGATGTTGCTAGCTATACTAGGCGTAGATGTTGCTATATTATAGATATACTAGGCGTATATGTTGCTAGCTATACTAGGCTTAGATGTTGCTAGCTATACTAGGCGTATATGTTGCTAGCTATACTAGGCGTAGATGTTGCTAGCTATACTAGGCGTAGATGATGCTAGCTATACTAGGCTTAGATGTTGCTAGCTATACTAGGCTTCGATGTTGCTAGCTATACTAGGCGTATATGTTGCTAGCTATACTAGGATTAGATGTTGCTAGCTATTAGTTTATACAAATTTATTTTAGCTCGATTGCGAAACAATGTATTTCAACTTATATTAATCACTCTCGAGACCTCATTCCTGATGCAATCCATCGCCACGAGGGAGAGAGAAGAGGCAACGTGGAATTTAAATGCCTTGCCTAAGGGCACAATCGTAACGGCTCCAGCGGGGCTCGAACTCCGGACCTTTCGCACCTGAAGCAAACGCGCATCCACAGCGCTATCACGACTTCCACATGCTAGCTATTCTAGACTTAGATTTAGAATGTCTCGCGTTCTTGTTCTTTCCTTGCCTAATGAACACAGCGGCGTTCAATTACAAGAAACTGTAATACAATCAATGAACCACAACTCAATTAGTATCTTCGCTTTACCTAACAATAACATGACACCAGGCATCTCAGTCAATGCAATTAAAATTTACATGCTGAATCCTAAAGCGGAATAATGGGGAACTAGGCAAGCATTTGCTAAAATAGTTCAGGTTTTCATATAGTATAATTTCCTAGTATAGTGTAAAATTGCCCCCAAATATTCACCATATAAACTAGGCAATTCAATAAATAATAATAATAATTACCGACGTCGTATACGACATTTGTTGACATGGGACATTTATTTAATCAAGCTCATAAAGCAACCACGAAACAACACGTTTATGTATAGGATATAAGCCGAAAACGATCCAATATGTAACATTTGTCTCTTCAGAACGTGTCGCTCATATAGACAGCCGGTTGCGACGATAAATAAACGTAGAAGCATACTCATCGCTGGTTTCGGTCGTTGAGTTCAATTCACTTGCCTGTCACCGTTGTATGTTCGAATCCCACTGTTGGTGTCGATTTCTTTCTAGTGATGAAGTTAAACAGCTGACTCGGGGAAGGTCGGTGGTTTTATCAGGGTTAACATCCGGGCTCTTCCTCCAACATAATAACTGGATAGTCTCCATATGACTTAATGCGGCTTTAAATCCCCATTAAAATAATTTCGCTTTAAATAGATTTGTGACTGCTGGGTCCGTCCATAAATTAGATATACGCGAGTATAGGAAGGCAAATATAATGGACAGGACGTGGAAACGCAAAGTAAGTATTGCAAATGAAATGTATGCAAATTAACTGGATCGCAGAAGGTTCATCAACTTTTCTCCAATCCCAACCTCATTCTCAAGCGATTTGATTGGTTGAACCAAGAGCAAATTTCAGATTCAACCAATCAGATCACTAGAGCTTGAGATTTGAGTACAGGTTTATACTCTCCAATCATGATGGTATTCTAGAATCATCCGCCTCAGTGGTCGATAGGGTAAGATCGCTGACGTGTATACCACTGTAACCTAACATCACTGATGGTCACGGGTACGAGCTCCGCTCAGACCGTGTTTCATTTATATGAAAACGGTTGGCAGTTTCTTACGGAGGTTGGTGCACCAAGTACTGGGTAACCACTGGAGCCTGCCCAGGAAAGGTGTTGTTAGATAAACTGCCCGTCGCACAAATAGGCAACCGGTAGCGACGTTTGATAGGTTATACATTATATCATGAGTTATCAAGTTCCGTGTACATTATATTGGTTTTCCTACCAGTCGCGTAGCTTGGCTATTTTAGTAGGCGTAGACCACGGTAAACGAGCACCGTAAGTGGTTCGGGGGGTATGTTCTACTTGATGCACTTGTAGCGTATAATATGTTTTTATTGTATACTAGTTCCTACTACATTCATTTTCGTAGAGCTTTGAAATTACGAATTTGTGGAAAGGTAGACATCCTACCCATATTACTTCACCCCTACCCTATACTTTGTACTGCATTTACTGTTGTTTCGGAGCTCGATGTAAGCCCGGGCCTACAAGGCATATCGGCAGCTACGCGCCTGTCTACTACTGAAGCTTCTTTCACTGTAAGCTGTAAGTTTGAATGATTTTGAAACTAGTATGAAACAGGAATTTGAGATTATATCCCATGGGTATAAGTATGTAAGGCATGTACGTAAAAAATGGTTTTGTTTTTGTTTTACGTTTATTTATCGTCGCTACCGGTTGCCCATATGAGCGACGCCTCCTGAAGAGATTAGTCATTTTAGATTTGTGGAGGATAGTGCAATGATACAGATATAGACCCATTCTAGAGTCTCCTCTGGTTCTTTAATAAACATAAAACACACACACTGTTAGGAGGCTAAATACGGGAGGTAACACTACAATAAATACAATGGAGGAGCCGCAAACAATTGCTTTCCTTTGCAGACGATACATGTCCTGGAATCACTTTTTATGTATTGGATATATGTCGAAAACGATCCAATATGTAAAATAGTGGACTGTGTGAGGTGCGTAGCATCGAAGACAGTACCAATATTTTACATATTGGATCCGTTTGATGCTTATATCTTACTTAAAACATACACTTATGTAACACTATCCTACTCATTAAAATTGTTAATTTCGTACATATACGCTTAGTATTTAATATAATACTCTGGTCTAGTCTAATATTAATAATAATGGACTGAGATCGTTGGCATCTTGTGTTCTGTCTCTATTGAAGTCGCTTTTTGCAGAGCTGCTTCAAGCTGGATGGTTGGGGTTTGGAGAAAACTGATTCAAATTGTTTATTCGGGATGTTTGCTTTGGCTGCAGGGTCAGTATAAGTGAGGCCCTCGTTTTTTATGGGTGCTAGTTTTCTGTTTTCTTGTGTTTTGCAAATGAGTAGAATTGTATGGTTGTGAATGTATGGATTCGAGATATGACCAATATGCTGTTCACATTTGGTTTTTGGATCTTATGCTTAAGGGTCTTGAACTGATAAACGTTGTGAGTGGTTTTTCTGTTTGATGTTTTAAGCTTGGATTACATTTGGTCACGTATGCGAATATTTCTCAGCATTTGGGGTGTTAACCCTTTCAACACCACATACCTCTAAATTGGCTTACAAAAAAGTGTAGATCCAGATGAGCCGGCTCGTCACGATCCGTCTCATCAGGATCTGCACTAATTTCCAACTATTTTTAGAATTTTGTTTACCCATTTTGATAAATGAACTGATCCAAATGTAATTTTGTTATTAATTTATTGGTCTAAAAATATCATGGACCAGTCATGTCAGTTACTTGGTGTTGAATGTGTTAACCACAATGGTAAATCGCAACGTGATCTGGACATTTTTGTTGGAGTATGTAGAGTACACAGGCGAGTAAGTTCCTTTTAAAACACATTCCGTCTCCGTGTGCCTTTGTGTGTGTGTGTTACGTTTATTTATCGTCGCTACCGGTTGCGATGAGCGACGCCTCCTGAAGATATTATTCATTTTAGATTTTGGAGGATAGTGTAGTCATACAGACAGAGACCCATTCCAGAGTCTCCTCTGGTTCTTTTACGTGCACGGTGTAAAGCACCGACACGAGACCTCTGTTTAACGTCCCATCTGAAAGACTGTTAATTTTATTAGGGTCAGACGGGGGATCGAACCTGCGATCCCTGGATTACTAGTCCAGCGTGTAACCACTGGACTACAGATCCGTCTGTGTGCTTATTTCCAAAGGACATAAGAAAATATACATCCTTAGCAACTACATTGCGGTGTTAAATTCAGTATATTACCATTTTCAAAGCTATTGATGTTATAAATATCCACAAATGAGGTTATTTACATATGGTAATTTCACATAATTGAGTTCATTTGAATGAAGAAAAACATTGTCCTTAAAATGTGTCAATTTTGAGTGGCCCGATATGGAGATGACAGTTGCAACCTCAGCTGAGTCTATTTTAAAGTTGACCCCAGTTAAACCTTTTAATTAACCGTTTTTGCTGGAGGGGTCGGCCGATCTTAATATTTAATTCGTGATGAACAATATCATGATCAGAGGATACTAAACATGGGAGGGTATTTATATTGTGTACTAATGATGGGGCGTTTGTCAGGAATATATCTGAAATATTCTCATTTTTGGTGGGGATATTAACCATGTGTTGGAGATTATTAGCCTGGGAACAGGCGTCGATATATTTTGCCTGGACAGTCAAATAAATATATGTTACGATGGTACGATGGTCGCCAGATCGGACAAGTGGGGTTTCTCCGGGTTCTCCGGTTTCCCCCCACATGAATGACCACATATACGCTTTCATCCGCGCCAACGAGAGTGATTAATATAAGTTGTTAAAACTTGCTTCGCAATCGTTGTAAAATAAATAAAGTATAAAAAAAAAAATATATATATATATATATATGTTAACACCGAGACCGTATTGAGTTTCTGATCATATCAAGTTTCCCCAGGCTGTCATTTTGCAAGAAGTTAAAAAATGAAAAATCGACAGACTGGCACCCAGGCTAGGCGATTATAGAAGATTAGTCTATCCAGGAAGTCTTCATACATTTCCATGAATTTGCACTTAGACCTCACGGCTTCGGATGTCCAATTTATGTCCGGTAGATTAAAGTCACCGAGTAACCATATAGTGCTATGTTGGAGGCACCTTAGACAGAGATGACCATAACTCTGTCAGTGAATCCTCATCATTTTCGTGGGGTTTATAGAAGGTACCAATGTAAATACCCCGGGCCATTTCAGTGTGACTGGACCAGGATATGTTATAGTTGGCTTTAAGGTGCTCTTGACATGTGCGATTTCTAGAGGTGGCAATGAGAACCCCACCACCCTGACCTGTGGTACTGTCATCTCTAATATCCGGGGTGTGTATTTCTGACTTGAGTCAGATTTCAGTACAAGTGATGATATATGGTTTGATCTGTTGGATTACCTGATAACGTTCCGGGATATAATTTTTAATATACCTGCAGTTGATGTTGCCAATAGTGATTCTCTCGTTCGTGTGTAGTGTAAAGGATTTACCACAGACGGACGGACGGACGGACTGACTGACAGGCGGACGGACAGGCAGCCAGCCAGGCAGGCAGAATATTTTATTGTCGTAAACCATACACAGTTTCTTGACACATATATACAGAATAACACATGATGTGATGGTCAATCCACATAGCTTGATATTCAAAAACATTATACACAACAAAAGTTCTAATACGTTACCTTTAAACTACATTCATTATGTTACTTTTAAAAAAACAACAACATTAATACAGTACCTATTAATCTACCATATACAGTATTATCGTTTAACGAGTATTGGGGGATTTCCCGTCGTCCTAGTGTGTGGATGGACACCCACCAACTAAGCAGACGCAGGAAGTTTGAACAATCGAGACACGTAATGCAAAGTTCTACATACATATTAAACAATTTAGTTAGAACAATGTGGAGGCTGCACTAGTTTGTGTTAATTATAACAACAATTGTAAGTTATTTGATTAATTACAGTGTTTCTTAAAGGATAGCTTCAGTTATGATCTTACATAGATTTCTTAAATTGTTAGCATTATTAGATTTCATTAGATCAATAAATAACATACTGGGTCGTCTAGAATAGTATGCGTTAATATACGTATTTCTTTACATATACAAAATGATATTCGTCTTCAATATCTGCAGTATTGCACATACTACATTGCCGCTGAGATCTATCAACCCTCTGATGTGCATAACAACCAACTTCAATGTGTAGCTTACTGATAGTGCATGACCTTAGCTGTTTTTACGTTTGGTGTGGAAGTAGCTTGGGTGGGGTTGGTGTAATTTCGAGATGCTTGAGATTGAACTGATGTCTCGTGCCAATTAAGGGGAAGTTTAGTTCTAGTGGAGAAAATAAATCTGATGGCGTCAGTAAGAGCGTCAAGTGTTGAGGAATAGAGGTAGTGCCAAATAAACCGCGAGTCTGATAGGCAATCATAGGTGGAGCCGCCGATACCTTGACCATCTGCGTGCAACCACTGGCCACAGGCGTTACAAAGAATGCCCTTCTGGTTTCATGTCACTTGAGGTAGTACAAAACAAACCGCACAATGCCCTTCTGGTTCCATGTCACTTGAGGTAGTACCAAGCAAACCGCATAATGCGCTTCTGGTTCCATGTCACTTGAGGTAGTACTAAACAAACCGCAGGATGCCCTTCTGGTTTCATGTCACTTGAGGCAGTGCCAAACAAACAGCATAATGCCCTTCTGGTTCCATGTCACTTGAGGTAGTACCAAACAAACCACATAATGCCCTTTTGGTTCCATGTCACTTGAGGTGGTACCAAATAAACCGCATAATGCCCTTCTGGTTCCATGTCACTTGCGGCAGTACCAAACAAACAGCAGAATTCCCTTCTGGTTCCATGTCACTTGAGGCAGTGCCAAACAAACAGCATAATGCCCTTCTGGTTCCATGTCACTTGAGGTAGTACCAAACAAACCGCATACTGACCTTCTGGTTCCATGTCACTTGAGGTGGTACCAAACAAACCGCATAATGACCTTCTGGTTCCATATCACTTGAGGTGGTACCAAACAAACAGCAGAATGCCCTTCTGATTCCATGTCACTTTAGGTAGTGCAAAACAAACCGCATAATGCCCTTCTGGTTCCATGTCAATTACTGACTGCAATGGGTATTGTAGGTCGGAAGAGCTTTGACAGAGGTTTAGATCTATGTCTGACAGTGTGTGAGTAAAAGGCAGTGCAATACAAGGAAGTGTTAACTGATACAGGTGTATACATGTGTTCGTTGCATCTAACTCCAATAATACAGGCGAATCTGTAGTCCAGTGGTATCACGCTGGACTGGTAATCCAGGGATCGCTAGTTCGATCCCCCATATGACCCTAATAAAATTAACAGTCTTTCAGATGTGACTTTAAACCCGTACACCGTGCACGTACAAGATCCAGAGGAGACTCTGGAATGGGTCGCTGTCTGTATCATTGCACTATCCTCCAAAAATCTAAAAGGACTAATCTCTTCAGGAGGTGTCACTCATATGGGCAACAGGTAGCGACGATAAATAACGTAAAACACACAAAACCCGCAAGGATGACAGCTAGTGGCATTCTTGGTTTGGAATTTGTTTTCTATGTCTTTCATTTTACTAATGTTTATCCTATGGGGTGTCTGGCATGATTCAATTAATCTGTAACCAACCAAGAATGATTGAAAAACATACGATGTATCCATAATTAAAGCGCTTGACCATTGGCATTATTTTTTAAGAGCTCAGTCACCATAGCGTTCGCCCTGTAAGCGAAATGTCCCGGGTTCGAGCCCCAGGATGGTTGCACATTTTCTCACCCTGTGACAGTTGGCGCCCAATGAGGGACCACGACTAGAGATATACTTCGAGATCATGTTCACCTTGTTCTTTAGCCCTGGACATTCGTGGACGAGTTCCAATTTGGCGGGGAAGTATGTCACGGTACGGACTTGGTCACCATCGGGGATATTATGTGTAAGCGGCCAGGCTAGCTCAGTCGGCAGAACGTTCGCCCTGTAAGCGAAATGTCCCGGGTTCGAGTCCAGGGTTGACTGCACATTTTTCCCACCCTGTGACAATCGTATATGTAAAGTTTGCATAGATGAGACTAAAATAAACAAATATGTATATGAAACAAAGTGGAAAACAACTAATAGGGAACAACTCAAATACCCTTTATTGCGAAAGTTGGAATGAAAAGGGCATACAATAAATAGAACATTTATTTAATTTATAGATAAAAACAATTATAGTATATAAATCACATTACATACTACCACATTACATACTACCATTTGTTTAATAGCATTAAGCACTAAGTTAACTGGAATATATCTTCAAGCTTTTGCTTTATTGCATCCTGTATCTACAAACCGTGTTTTTGACATGGGAATAAATAAAACTATAGTAGCAAAATATATATAGTTTATGCACATTAATTTTAGCTCGATTGCGAAACAAGTTCTTTCAACTTATATTAATCACTATCGAGGCCTCATTCCTGATGGAATCCATCACCATGAAGGAGAGAGAAGAGGCAATATGGAATTTAAATGTCTTGCCTAAGCACACAATCGTAACGGCTCCATATAAATATATATAATAAACATATAGGCTGTATTATGATGCTGAACAATAAATAACTAAAATGTTCGACTCCTATTGGGGGTGTCGCATTATTTCATGCGAAGGCGCTATCAAGTTGTTTTACTGACATACGACACGATACGGGTTCCATATTGATGTAACCCTTTCCCTGAAAGAAGCACCTTTTGACGCCATTACCAATACGACATTGACAATGTAGTAGCCAAACCAATGTTCATAATAAACCCTTTCCCTCATAGAAGCACCTTTTGACGCCATTACCAATACGACATTGACAATGTAGTAGCCAAACCAATGTTCATAATAAACCCTTTCCCTCATAGAAGCACCTTTTGACGCCATTACCAATACGACATTGACAATGTAGTAGCCAAACCAATGTTCATAATAAACCCTTTCCCTCATAGAAGCACATTTTGACGCCATTACCAATACGACATACATTGATAATGTAGTAGCCAAACCAATGGTCATAAACCCTTTCCCTCATAGAAGCACCTTTTGACGCCATTAACAATGTAGTAGCCATACCAATGTTCATAATAAAGGCCAGAATCGCATGTAGTCCCAGTAATATCTATGTAGGTAGGATAGATATGGCGACTACTTACCCACTGCATGATAGTTAAATGGCTGTCGTTTGTATGGAGATATAATAGTATATTAACCTAAATCTATATGAAGGAATGGGTTAAAACGAGTCTAGTTTCGTTATTGTTATCCGTATCATATCGTATGTCATAATACTCAGTACGAGTACGTTTGGTAAATATTTGAATCTGCAAACAATCCAAGACATGTTGTTAGAAAATATATGAAACACCCCTGGGGTACATTGGATAACGTTGTCCAGAGATGTACATACTCATGCACGACTTGTACCTCTGGTTTTTACCCGGATCCCGTGTATCTCTGTCTGGAGGATAGTGTAATGATGCAGACAGAGACCCATTCCAGAGTCTTCTCTGGTTCTTTTACGTGCACGGCGTAAAGCACCGACACGAAACCTCGGTTTAAAGTCCCATCTGAAAGACTGTTCATTTTATTAGGGTCGGACGGGTGATCGAACCTGCGGTCCCTGGATTACCAGTCCAGCGTGTTACCACTGGACTACAGATCCGTATGTCTATATGTACGTAGTAGTCAGAGATTTTAAGACATGTGTGTTGTACATGTAGTTAACCTCGTCATTAAAGTGAATAAACGATCACAAGTCTTGTCTATTGCAAACAGAGTTCGAGTTTTGTATGTGGTTTCGTTTCATAGTACCTATATAGTACCATAGTACATATTCCCTCCACACCTTCTAAGATAAACGTTTCTTCAATACCATTAAGGTACATATTAAATGGAAATAGACATCATTTTCTAATTCTAGAGTGAAAGATGACGTATGCATAAATTGTCTGAGCTAACACAAGTATGCATGGAGAATTCTAATACACTCACCATATTTAATTAATTTGTACCACAAAATGTCTCTTACAACAAAATCAAATGCAAGAAAACGAATGCATAAACTATAAATTTAACGTCTGATTTAACACAAGTATACATGGAGAATTGTACAACGGACACCATATTTAATTAATTTGTACCACAAAATGTCTCTTACAACAAAATCAAATGCTTTTGTAAAATCTATAAAGACGCAGTACATTTTGTCGCCATTATTTAAGCAATGCGATACTAATGCATATAAGATAAAACATACAGTACTCATATCCTGTCTAAATCCGGCTTGTGCTTCATTGCATACACTATAACCATGGCCCAATAGTTAATCTATTATGTATAATCATTGTAGACAATTTACCTACAGCACTGAGTAAGGTGATACCCCGTAGTATTATGGATTTCCTTCATCACCTTCTTTAACAATTGGAACTATAAGACCACTCCATGAATCTGGGAAATAAGCCAGGCTCAAGCATACATTAACCAGTTTATACAAATATGACAGAATGTAATCTATTCAATGATTACAAAATTCAGTTAACAACAAATCTGACCCCCACTGGATATAGATTGTAATTGCTTCATAACGTTTAAAAATATACCAGTTAGTTTATACAAATTTATTTTAGATCGATTGCGAAACAAGTTCTTACAACTAATAGTTATCACTCTCGAGACCTCATTCCTGATGGAATCCATCGCCATGAAGGAGAGAGAAGAGACAACGTGGAATTTAAATGCCTTCCCAAAGGGCACAATCGTAACGGCTCAAGCGGGGCTCGAACTCCGGACCTTTCGCACCTGAAGCGAACGCGTAACCAGAAAAACCAGTAATGTCTCTCATTACATAGTCAATTATGTTACAACCTAACGGACCTACGCTACATACGTGTACTTCCCAATACATGCATCGCATCCCCCCACTCGCCCGTTGAGTATCCGTAATCCTGACCTTTTACTAATAACGACCCTGTTTGATTTAAGACTGTATCTTACGTGACACGTGGCAATACATGTTCAGATGTATAGTCATCCGAACGTACCGCGAAATGCTTATCAATAAAATTAGTTTCTATTTAATAATTTGATTTACCAATACCACTATTAATATTGCCCAGAACCATAACCAGATAATTATTATTTAAAATATGTTATTATCACTATGTTACCTAGTATTCTGTCATGATTTGATTATTGAAATTGGTCGCTACAAGTTTGTTTTTACGTTTATTTATCGTCGCTACCGGTTGCCCATATGAGCGCCGCCTCCTGAAGAGATGAGTAATTTTAGATTGTTGGAGGATAGTGCAATGATACAGACAGCGACCCATTCCAGAGTCCCCTCTGGTTCTTTTACGTGCACGGTATAAAGCACCGACACGAGACCTCGGTTTAACGTCCCATCTGAAAGACTGTTAATTTTATTAGGGTCAGACGGGGGATCGAACCTGTGATCCCTGGATTACCAGTCCAGCGTTTTACCACTGGGCTACAGATCCGTCTGTACTGGGCTACAGATCCGTCTGCTACAATGCTATTGATCGTGTTAATATAATATGTAAATGTTGCAATAATAACGCTATTGAATCAGAATACCAGTTTATCTTGATATGCCCGATGTACAATGAAATAAGATTACACTTGTTTATGCAGAACAAGTTGGCCTACCTTGAATAAATAGGTTACTCTTATAAAAAGTAAAAATAGTAAAATATTAATAAATTCAGCTATATATATATATTAAGAATGTCTTTAAACTAAGAAAAAATCATATGAAAACATGACTAACGTGACTAACATTAATGAATGTATATGTATGCTATCATATTAATATGTATTCGCTCTTTGCCAATATAGCTTCTTAGCTGGTTTATCGTTGCTGTAAATAACATGATGCCAACCTATTATTAATGTAATTTGTGTATATTACATTTTATTTCTCATGTCATGTATATTACTATGTATGTATATTGTATTGCCAAAGGCGAGGTTATTTCCGATTTTGCAATAAAACATATTCTCTGTTGATAAATATATATTTGTTTCAATCGCGAGATGCCTTTAGGCACACCGTAGCAGAAACATAAAAACAATCATGAGTCAAGTTAAACAACATTCCATAAACTTTCAAACATATTATATATGTTGAGTATAGCTTTCCATGTTTGAGCATTCTACGCTGTAGCTCTTTCGTCGCGTCGTTTGCACATTGCTCTGTTGGCTTACAACCTTAGCTAATAGTCACACCAAGGTCCACTTCATTTTCAGATTTTGCATTTCAACACTGCTTAAACAATATTTCTATTCATGGTTGTTATTACCAAAGTATACAGTTTTACACTTGCTTTCATTAAACTTTAAAAGCCAGGTTTCAGACCAGTTACTCAACATATTAAGATCGTTTTGTATGGAGTACGGGGTGGTCTATATGGGCGAATCTTCAGCTTGTGTATATATGTGCATGCGGTACGATGTCAAAAATACTAGTTTTACTTTCGTAACTGAGAGTGTGTATATAGGTATGTTGCCAATGGTGGACCGTAATTGAATAATAATACGGCTTCCTTATGAACCCTCTCAGTTTCAAGGACAGACATGCTCGTTGCTGAATATAAGACAGACTGTTAAATGGGATCAGACATTTCTTCTTCATATGGTAGAACTTATCTGGATCTATTGTCGGTAAGAAATATTCTGCCGGCACAAGGTGAACATTAGTATCGTCATTCTGGGTGATTTTAATGCTTTCAATGTAATCATTGTATATTAGAGTAACGTAATGTGGACCAGTACTGTCAAGTGTGTCATACATGTTTGCAAATTTTGAAAGGTTATTAATAAGCTTCTTCATTAATGGATGGCCCGATCTACAAGCAATGAAGGCATTTGAGACTAGATGTTCAAAGTTTGTATCAATAATTGAATGTTCGTAAGGCTCCTCCGTCAGAATACACGAATACTTCATTGCAATGTTGTTTATTGGTACGCGGCTTTCCATATCTAGGTCTGCATATACTCCACCGAATTCGTACAGTATAACATATCGTAGTGCGTCTGCGCGACGTAAATTTTCAGGGTAATTATCATACACCGGAAGTAGACGAGGGTACTTGTCAGCGATCACTTTCCGGGCACTTTCGTCAGTCCAGTACATATATTTCCAGTCAGGGTGGTTCTTATGCCAAGACTTAATCCATTGTAAATTGGAGTATGGTATATCTGTAGTTTTCCAACTTTGGTGTATGATTTTCTCAATCAGGATAGGGCCATCTGTCGGAAATTCCTCCACCTCGGTAATGTCAAGGTCCGGAAACTTCGTCAAATTTATTTTTCCAAATTCAGGTATCACAATCTAAAATTAAAGATCTGATATTATAAAGCTGCAATAATTAGTTTCTTTATATTTAAAGCGACACTACATCAGTGAAACACACATTTTTACAGAATGTATTTTCCTATTATATGGTATGTTATGTTATATTTCGGGTTTTACGCCTGCATCAGCACCATTTCGGGCTATATCGCCGGCGGGCAGTTTACCTAACAACACCTTTCCTGGGCAGGCTCCAACGGTTAACCAGTACTTGGGTGCACCAACCTCAGTGAGAAACTGCCAACTTTTTCATATAAATGAGACACGACCTGAGCTGGGCTCGAACCCGTGACCATCAGTGATGATAGGTTACAGTGGTATACAAGTCAGCGACCTTAACCACTCGACCACGGAGGCGGACCTATTATATGGTATAATTCCCACCCCCCCCACCCAAATATTTGCCTCAAAAACTGAGTATTTCAACTAATAAACAAACGTCGTATACGCGGTTTGTTGACATAGCAAAATAATGTAAACATCCATGCGTAATACAACTAGTGTATCCTGAATAACACGATTTATGGTACAGATTTACCGTTATATCTCACATTTGTGCCTATTTATTTGTAAACTATTCTTAGTTAAATTATCTCTAAACGACATGATCTCGCGTTTAGTAATGACTCCGATGACAAACAGACGTCAATTCAGGAGCATGGATGACCGTTATATGAAATCCTACTTTTAATCCACAAAAACACTGTTTATTGATTCAATGTTAGTGTTCGAATGTATTCGGAAGAATTTGTAGTAGCAATGCATTTATGCGTGAAAAATATGCATTGTATTTGCTTTTTGCGATGTAATGTCGCTTTAATTAATTTAAATATAATCGATGCCCTGCTATGTTATTGAACTAGTGGCCTCGGATTGGTTCGTAGCATGTAGGGAAACCATTAAGATTAAATGAGATGTAAACTGATTGGTTGAGGACATAAAGTGACTTCAAAACATAAACTTACAGTCAAACCTTTCAACCAACCTGTATTAAGCGGCCAGTTTTCATCTTTCTAATATGTTGATTTATTATACAATATATACAATGTTCAGTCAATGAAATCACAGGAAGTGGCTGCTTAGCACATGTGGCTGCTTAATAGAGGCCAACTGTATACTAAAGCAACATATTGGGAATCTGGAAACTGGCTGCTTAATACAGAGTTAATGGAGGTGACAATTAACACAGGTTTGACTGTATACTATTTTAGACGAATCGCACGTAAACCCTCATACCTTACAACGATTGCGAAAGAAGCTATACCATCTTATATTAATCACTTTCCTTGGCGCGGATGAAAGCGTAAATGTGGTCATTCGTGTGGGAGGAAACCGGAGTACCCGGAGAAAACCAACCTGTCCTATCTGGCGACTACTGTACCATCTCACATACATACCGGTCGGAGGATCGAACCCGGTTGCATTGGTGAGAATCGAGCGCGCTAACCACTGCGCTAATCGAGCAGCCACTCTATTTCACTGCAAATACGGATATAGTCGATGGTTGTTTAATCATGTTTATTGCAAATCAATATAGCATATAGAGTATACATCCGTTATGTCGAATTCCGTCGGACCGAACAAAATACTTCGACATAACCGAAGTTTGACTTAACGAAATTCAAAATAAACGGAGCCAGTTATATGTAAATGATAGTGTCTGAACTGTGATCCGACTTCGAGATAACAGAATAATTCGACATAAGCGACTTTGACATGATGATGATGTAGACTGTATGTCATACACATATATATACAATACATTGCATGGAAATTCAAATGGTTTGGCCTGCAAGTTTTAGCAACATTAGACAACGGCCCGCACCAGAGACAACGACCGCACCAGGCCGTCGATGGTTTGATTCCCAGCTCGCCATAATAACATTAATAACATCGATATTATTCTTAAATTAGGGCATTAAGCCGAGGTCTCAATGTAAGGGCGTTATATCCCATATATCGCTGCTACAAACCGAGTATGTACAAAAGAACCACGTAGTATGCCCCTGTGTGTCTTCCATATCCTCCACAATCTCCCAAAGATAACTAAAACACTATTACATATGTAATAGTCCGCCTCCGTGGTTACGGTCGCTGACTTGTATACCACTGTAACCTATCATCACTGATGGTCACGGGTTCGAGCCCCGCTCATGCCGTCTCATTTATATGGAAAAGTTGGCAGTTTCTTACGGAGGTTGGTGCACCCAAGTACTGATTAACCACTGGAGCCTGCCCATGAAAGGTGTTGTTAAGTAAACTGCCCGTCGGCGATATAGCCCGAAATGGTGGAGTAAAACCCGAAATATAACATAACATAACATATGTAATAGAAGGACTATTTAACATTTACTCGGATAGTGTATTGAGTGACTGTATATATCATAACGTGCAGTAAACATTAAATGCAGGCATGTTGACAATAACATGAACCCCTGTCCAAAATAGTAGTATATACTACATCCCTGCTGGAACATCCGCGAATCATATGGGAACCAACTATTGTTGCAGAATATCAACTGCGTAAATAGAATGACTTGGCCATTTTTGGGTTCCAGCTCGAGCCTGCCTATGCGCATACCAAATGAAAGCTTGGAACTAGAACCAGAAAACAATTGGACAATTTTAATACCTATACTACGTATAATACATAGCAGTAATTCTTATCACATTAATTCCTAGAAAATCATTTGCGATACCACTAGAGTAGTCCCTCGGAAGATTTTGTTTAACGGGATGAAATGAAGTGTACCTCATAATCAGGAAGAAATAGGTACAGTGAAACCAGCGTTAGGCAGCATCCGGACAGCTGTGCCCAGAATCGCCGTCTACATATCGTCTGCATGTGTCCGTTCACGTCCGCCAATTTACAACATCACACACGCATACCCTGAAACGTGTTGTTACATTATCATACAATTCAATTGAAAGCTTAGTTGATGATGATGTACGTTTATTTACCCTCGCCACCGGTAAACCATATGGGCGAGTGTTCTAAGATGATTATTCTCTGTGATGCTGATGACGACATCCTCAGATGGCTCCTTCCTTCTTTCTGTGCCAGGGTGACAAGTCCTGGTCTGTATGCGATCCTTCTTAGGGCCACATCCTCCACGATTAGTCGGCTCACAGCAGCAAAACGGTGCTGTTGTTCCGTCGTTGTCCACCCCGCTGACGCATCCGGGGTCGAGGTCGCATCCCTCCGTCTCCAACTGCTCGCCCGTTGTTGGAGACAGATAAAAGAGTTCGAGGCGACGAGTGCGCCATCCACGCGAAACGACTGCCGTCTTCTCCTACCCAGTCACTCGTCGCCTCTTCAACGCCCCAGTGTTAGCTGTCGTTGATCTAGGTAAGTGTAAGACACTCAAAAAGAGTCGATGCGGGTCCTCGTCTGTATGCGTCAGCGGTGTGGATTGGTCACTTCGGAACAGGTGATCCAATTTCCTGCTGTGAGCTGTGCCTTGTTCCCGACGTGCACGGTGTGGAGGTACGAACAAGGAAAGCTTAGTTGACATAACCCTAGATGTTTATTGCCAGCAAAAACATGTATGGCACAGACGGATCTATAGTCCAGTGGTTAAATAAAGTTTAAACTATAAACCTAAGGTTTGAATGTGAATAACTTCTAGTCAGTCTCTTTTATAGCAGTGGAAATAACATTACTATATAAATCGATCATTCTTGCATTTAATACACTTGACTAAACTCAGATTGCATAACATCTTTTAAAATAAAACGACAATTTCACTCAAATGTGAATTCAACATGGCGTCAAAAAAACCCAGACGGATCTGTAGTCCAATGGTAACACGTTGGACTGGTAATCCAGGGATCGCATGTTCGATCCCCCGTCTGACCCTAATAAAATTAACAATCTTTCAGATGGGGCATTAAAGCGAGGTCTCGTGTCGGTGCTTTACACTGTGCACGTAAAAGAACCAGAGGATATTCTGGAATGGGTCTCTGTCTGTATCATTGCACTATCCTCCAAAAATCTAAAATGACTAATCTCTTCAGGAGACGTCGCTCATATGGGCAACCGGTAGCGACGATAAATAAACGTAAACCACACACGGGTACACGGCACAATGCCAATGTTACTTGTGTACACGTGTTAGTTCCACACTTACACACTTATGTCTAACACAAAGAATATACATACACAATCTATATCCGTTATGTCGAATTCCGTCGGAACTAACAAAATACTTTGACATAACCGAAGTTTGACTTAACGAAATTCGATATAAACAGAGCCAGTTATATGTAAATGATAGTGTCTGAAACGGAACTTTGATCCGACTTCGAGATAACCGGAGAATTCGACATAGCCGACGTTGACATAGCGAATGTAGACTGTATTGTACAGTACACATGTTTATGTTATAGTGCAAACAAAGGTGAGAAAGTGTGTATAGTACGTACTTTGTTTGAATAAGTGCACGTATTTGTTATAGTCAAACAATCATGTGCCGTGAAATGAAAATGGTGGGTGTATAAAGTGTCTGTTTAATGGGATGTCTCTAATCTTTAAGACATTTTATACAGAATGCTGCAAGCTTGTTCAATAAGACCGTTTTTTATTGCAGTTTTAATAAAGGACTAAATTTAAGCAAATTAGGAAACATAGCTACATGTTATACAAGGAAAAGATCAGATGGATATGTACAACGTATAGGTAGTAAACAACTAACCACAAATAAATTGAATGTCACTTGATAGATGAGTAAAAACGTCAGTTGTTACCACAGATTTTAAAGCATGTATACTCTATAGTCCATGAACAAGGTGTTGTTTCTTTACAAATTCAATTATACATTTAAAAGCGAGTATGCGGAAAGGTGATTAAGTACATGCATGACCTGTATCCTGTTCAATCTTTTCATTGCCACGAATATCATTATGACTTAGTATCCAGTAATATGTAACTTGTTTAGACAAGGTTATATCTGTTTGTGAATAGTGGGTGTTTAATGTTCTTGTTAACTATTAGTTTAAACATATTTATTTTCTGTCAATACATGATTATTTACAACAACTGATATAAGGAATTGAACAGAAAGCTGTGTAGCTGATGATTGTCCTCTCCTTTTTCTTGTTAACTATTGATTGCAGCGCAGACAAAGAGTCTGAAATTTTTTTTAAAAAATTATTAATTTTCTACCACATGATACATCAGCAAAATACAAGGCTAAACCAATAGCCTCTACTTTAAGGGTGAGCAGGTTAATATATAATTTCAGGTTATCATGGAGATGTAATATAACATGTGGCTTAACCCATTCAACCCCAAGTAACTGACATGAACTGGTGCATGCTAATTTTAGACCAATAAATTAATAAGACAATTACCTAAGTTCATTTATCAAAATGAGTAATTTTATCTAAAAATAGTAATAATTATTACTGGCAAAAAAGTGCAGATCCTGATGAGACGGCTCGTTACGAGCCGGCTCATCTGGATCTACACTTTTCATAAGCCTATTTAGAGGCCTGTTGTGTTGTGAAAGGGTTAAACAGGTCAAAATGAGTTAGCTAAGTTTCACGTAAATTGTCAATGTTGAAAGCTGCTTCATGAAATTAATAGCTTTCTCGATGCGAAACTCAAGAGGGTGTGTCACCATATCGCCTCGTAGGAAGAAGTCTGCTTAAACCAAACACGGCTTTGTTTAAATATGATAAGCATACTGCCTTATATGAAAAAATATTACAATAAACTGCGTTACAAGGAAATGTTGATACAACATACTGCCTTACAACGAAAACATGATACACCAAAGTGCATTACAACGAAAACGTGATAGAACATAATTATTGTCTTACAACGAAATTTAGAATAACGAAAATATATAACAAATGTCCAACTATATAGGTAGGTCATACGCTATTATTAAAATAGTTGCCTGGGATTGGTTGAAAATGTATAGGGGAGGCAGTAAGAGTTATTGATACATGGGTAAGTAGGTATAGTCACGAATAGTGAAAATGACTTCAAATTACCTTCAGAGTATGGGATGGGTGCATTTAGTGGGAAATTAAAAAAACGAAATTGAAATTTGTCGTATTCTTGTGGCTCAAAGATAATAAGTCTGTTGAAAAATATAGTCTTTTGTGCCAAACCATGTTTGGGGAACATATAATAGGTATGATATAAAGGTCGCTTATGGAGATTGCAATATCTGTGTTTGACATAAAACTAACTTTCAAGATACCAAATGTCACGTGACAAAGGCTATCACAATCATAGACCACACTGTTCCTAATGTAATACTCACTGAAGACATAGGTGCCCACCAGGGTTTCTCCGCCGCCGTGATCAGTTATTCCGATTAAGAATAGCTATTCTATAGCTCGCTCCTGATCTTTACTACCCGATTCAAAGCGAGTTCCTGCCAAATTCACACAATGCTAGCTATATCTATTATGAATGAATGTTTTAGCACAGTATTAATGCATCTGTCCGTGTATGTGTGTTTTACGTTTATTTATCATCGTTACCGGTTGCCCATATGAGCGACACCTCCTGAAGAGATTAGTCATTTTAGATTTTTGGAGGATAGTGCAATGATACAGATAGAGACCCATTCCAGAGTCTCCTCTGCTTCTTTTACGTACACGGTGTAAAGCACCGACACGAGATCTCGGTTTAAAGTCCCATCTGAAAGACTGTTAATTGTATTAGGGTCAGACGGGGGATCGAACCTGCGATCCCTGGATTACCTGTCCAACGTGTTAACCACTGGACTACAGATCCGTCGGTGTAGTCTTATCGGCATACATTTTATTTGTATAACGATCCAATATGTACAATATTGGACTGTGTGAGGCGCGTAGCGCCGAAGATAGTATCAATATTTTACATATTGGATCTGTTTCAGGCTTATATCTTACTTAAAGCACACATTTATACAACAAAATCCTGCTAATTAAAATTGTTAATTTCGTACATTTACGCGTAAAATTTGATATAATACTCTGGCTGTTGACATCAGTCCAATAGTAATAATAATGGACTGCAAGTACAAAGGTATGACGTCACGACAGTGTTTTAATATATTTTATAAAGAGAAGACATCTTGTGAAGATGCCGGTTGTGATAGTGTATAGATAGGATCGTATATGAGTGGTTAGGTCATATCATGTTTTAGTTTAAACAATATGTATTTCTTTGTTCTGTAGTCTCTGCATAGTCGGCTTTCAGTGATGTCTTTTGAAAAGTACTGCATTGTTTTATGAAACGAGTTTTGTACGTTTGCTATTAAACGAGCCTTTTGGGCTTATGCACTTAGAAATATTCATACTTTAAAGTTTAATTTAAAATTTATAAGGATTATTCTCTCAACCAATCAGAAGCATTATATGCTGTGTTACAGTTACACGTGTGTACATATAAGAAAATATGTGAACGTGATAAATGAAAAGTAAGAATAGTAAATGTTGCAATAATAACACTATTGAATCAGAATACCAGTTTATCTTGATATGTCCAATGTAGAATGAAATAAGAGTACACTTGTTTATGCAGAACAAGTTGGCCTACCTTGAATAAATAGGTTACTCTTATGAAAAGTAAAAATAGTAAAATATTAATAAATTCAGCTAAATATATTAAGAATGGCTTTAAACTAAGTACAAGTCATATGACAACTTTACGTGACGAGCATTAATGAATGTATATGTATGCCGTCATATTAATATATATATATATGTTTATTCATTTAGACGTATACATATAGTACATAGTCATAATTATATACATATTATACATACTATTTACACGTGATCAATGTCATACAAGCTAATTATACATGTATTGAGTAGAAATTATAGAATAGAATTAGAATAGATATATATTTGTTTTTAGAGAGGATAAACTTTAATATTACAAATTACTTATTTAGTATGTATGCAAATATACATGTGCATGTCTACTTGTTTATTCTGGGAAACAAGGTAAGTATATTGAAGGTTGCTTACTGCTTATTCTATGTACAACTATATACAATTTGATCAACAACACTACTATACTGTATTTAATAACCTATTATAGAGGTTAGTGCACTATGATATTTAATATCGAAGTTCTTATAGCAACAGCTTGTTTGTAGTATAATGCTAAGTTCAATAATATAGTTCTATTGTTTGATTGTAACAATTCAATACACTTTGCCATATTTGGTCTTACAAAGTAGTAGTTTTTAATAAATTTGATTCGCAAATGCATATAGCATTTACAAACAAGTAAGAAATGATATTCATCTTCCAAATCTCTCGATTTACAGCATGAGCAAAACCGTTCGGTTTGTTGTATTTTAGTTTGGCCATATCTACCTGTATGAATTCGTAATGAATGAGCTGAAATTCTTAACCTAGGTATTAAGTATCGTAAACTATATGGAATATTATCGAGATAGGTTTCGTATTCAAAACGAAATTTACAACTATTATACAATACAAGCACACCACTTGTGTCTTTACTACCAAACCACCCTTGTATAAAGCAATCAATAATCCGTTGCTTAAACAAACATATAAAAGTATTAACATTTACAAACGAGAAATCTGCTTCCTGTAAAAACTGGTTCTATTTTGTTAAGAAACATTTTACGGATATTGATTTTGCAGAATTTTGTAACTTATATGCTCCAATTTCTAAGCCTCATTGTGTCGAATGTGTGGGAAAATTTGGTATGAACAAATATATAACAGATTGGTATGCCTCTATAAATAGCATTCATGGTACTACTGGACGAGGTCGTAACAAATTAAGAACGTATTGTAAGTTTAAGCATGTATTTGAACCTGAGGAATATTGTAAAATGATTTTACCTACACGACACAGGTCGGCATTTAGTAAATTTAGATGCGGTGTTGCACCAATCCGTATAGAAACCGGAAGGTATGAGAATTTAAGATTAGACGATCGTAAATGTCCCTTTTGTAATGTGATAGAAGATGAACATCACGTTTTATTGGAATGTGCCATATATAATGATCTAAGAACTTTACTATTGCAGAAGGCAATATTAGCTGACCATAATTTCTGTAATATGACAAAACGTGATCAATTTCTATTTCTATTCAGTAATCAATCAGTGATAAGACTTTGTGCCAAAACCTGTTTTAATATACTACAGCGTCGTTACTTTTACCTTTGTAAATAATGCCCTTTTTTGTGTTAATTACTATATATCTATGATTTTTACAGACTACAAGAAGCAACTGCTAATTAGGTCATTCTCGATCTGATCCTGGGTGATAACTGATTTTGTAAAATATTTCTTAAAAGCGCACTAGTGCTTGTTTTTCGATTTAGTGTTTTATACCATTTTGTTTTATTTCGTATTTAAATATAAATTAGCAACTGTTTCTTGGCTTTAGAATGTAAATAAGCATTAACTAATAGTAGTGTGGGATTTTATAATGTGATATGTTTTGTTGCAATATGTCTCTTATAATTCTATTCAGAATGGCTATGTACTTTTAATCTGATTATTTATATTTGTGTTTGTATTACATGTATGTACATAGATGAGACTTTAATAAAGATTAAAACCTAGTATGGATCTTCCCAAATATTTGCAAAGCCATAATTACATAGCATCTCTTTAAGTTGTGATACCCAGTTTTTAGCACCCTTATTCATATCACTTACAGATTGATTATATACTCTACTAAGGATGATATTATCTGTATTTAATAATTTGAACCAGTATTTAATAATGCGAATATAACGGGAAATATAAAGGGGATATCTACCTAGCTCCCCGTAAACTTCTGTAGAACATGAAGTGACCCTTACATTTAAAATACGTTTACAAAATTTCAATTGAATTCTTTCCAACTCTTTAGATTTGGTGAACCCCCAAATTTCAGATGAGTAGATAGTTCAAATAGAGCCAACAAAGGCATCAAAAAGCTGACAAAGTAGTTTCGGTTTAAGGTTTATCTTGGTTAGTTGGTCTATCGTTGCTTTAAAAACACGATGTTATCAATGTAATTTGTGTATAAATTATATTTTGTTTCTCATGTCGTGTATAATATTATGCATGTATATTGTATTGCCAAAGGCGAAGCTATTTGCCGATTTTGCAATAACACTTGTTCTGTTCTGCTCTATATACGTTCTATCTATCTTCCAATTCAATTCCACCAAACCCTTGATGTGAACTAGATTCATGACGAGTCATGACTGTGTGTCTAAGTCACAGTCGTGACGTAATACCTTTGTTTATATAAATTTATTTGAGCTCGATTACGAAACAAGTTCTTTCAACTTATATTAATCACTCTCGAGACCTCATTCCTGATGGAATCCATCGCCATGAAGGAGAGAGAAGAGGCAATGTGGAATTTAAATGCCTTGCCTAAGGGCACAATCGTAACGGCTCCAGCGGGGCTCGAACTCCGGACCGTTCGTACCTGAAGCAAACGCGCATCCACTGCGCTATCACGACTTCCACCTTTGTACTTGCAGTCCATTAATGTTGGACTGCTTTGATAAAGAACAGAGTGTTATATTAATACTTGGTTTAATCAAATTAAGATTGAACCTTTTACCTACGACCAAATAACAATTTCTATGCGCATGAATATCCTTGGAACTATTTTCAGACTCCCAAACTATTTAAGCGAAGGCACCATGCTTGTGCAATCTTTTATCGATTCCACATACATTGAATGAGGTAGCCATTTTAATTTTGTTATAAATTTTAATTTAATGCCCTTTATCTACTTTTAAATGCATTCAAAAGCCCTCCCCTCCCACCACAATATAGATACCCCTTGCTTTCGGTGTGTTATATATTTTCAGTTACGAGGACGAAGAATTAGGTCCGCTAGATGTCATGGCTGAGTGATACAGTCCATCTGAAAGATGTCATACAGACAATACTGACTCTTATACATATGATATAGTCTTTGTGTATAAACTCGAAGTGGTTAAGAAATATTTAGAAGGAACTGGACATATTCAGAAGAGTCAACATAATTTTATACTAGTGAAAACGAACAGATGGACTAATTAATGCGTATTATAGCATAAATATATATATTGCTGCCGGTAACGGAGCAAATGATCACTTATACTATTAATATTCACATTCGTTTTAAATAATATAATATTAATATATCACCAGCCATGGCCAATATTTGCCAATACAATAAAATTCATTAAACGTTTATATTTGTTGGGTTATTTGTCTCTAGGTAAATCATTTTACCTAACAACCTGACGCCTGGCATACAAGCATAGGATTCGGGACGTACTGATTGATGTTCATAAAAAGATGTGCCTCATAAGTCAGAAATCGCTGGCCCTTTAAATAGGGGTGACACTATAATAAACAAACGCTTTACTTATATATTAAATCCTACGCGTAAATAATGTACGAAATTAACAATTTTAATTAGTAAGATCGTGTTATATAAGTGTGTGTTTTAAGTCGTTATAAGCCTCACGCGGATCCAATATGTAAAATATTGGTACTGTCTTCGGCGCTACGCATACTCGATCGTTTTCGGCTTATATCTTTCTTATATTATATTATATATATTTCTTATATTTCTTACATTTCTTTATTAAGCCCCTGTGATCATTACAAAGAATCCATAATTAGATGTCATATTGTATCGTGTAGTGCACATAACAGCCTTCATTTTGAGTGGTCACTGAATATTTTATGTTGAAAACTGATCGTTTTATGAGCAATTCGTCTTCCCATACCTCTTAAATTTCAATGTTTTGCCGTATCAAGCACATTTCTGAAAATGTGTTAAAATTGACGGATTTTGAGGAAAGATTTTTATACATCCACCCTGGGCAGGTGTACCACCCTATATACAAGCTATCTGGGTTGGATGTACCTCCCTATATACACCCACCCTGGGCAGGTGTACCACCCTATATACAAGCTATCTGGGGTGGATGTACCTCCCTATATACATCCACCCTGGGCAGGTGTACCACCCTATATACAGGCTATCTGGGGTGGATGTACCTCCCTATATACATCCACCCTGGGCAGGTGTACCACCCTATATACAGGCTATCTGGGGTGGATGTACCTCCCTATATACATCCACCCTGGGCAGGTGTACCACCCTATATACAGGCTATCTGGGGTGGATGTACCTCCCTATATACATCCACCCTGGGCAGGTGTACCACCCTATATACAGGCTATCTGGGGTGGATGTACCTCCCTATATACATCCACCCTGGGCAGGTGTACCACCCTATATACAGGCTATCTGGGGTGGATGTACCTCCCTATATACATCCACCCTGGGCAGGTGTACCACCCTATATACAGGCTATCTGGGGTGGATGTACCTCCCTATATACATCCACCCTGGGCAGGTGTACCACCCTATATACAGGCTATCTGGGGTGGATGTACCTCCCTATATACATCCACCCTGGGCAGGTGTACCACCCTATATACAGGCTATCTGGGGTGGATGTACCTCCCTATATACATCCACCCTGGGCAGGTGTACAACCCTATATACACGCTATCTGGGGTGGATGTACCTCCCTATATACATCCACCCTGGGCAGGTGTACCACCCTAT
>CM026396.1:22278822-22309112 GCA_014843695.1 Archivesica marissinica | reverse complement strand
TGTGTGTGTGTTTGCAAATATCGAAATAATCGCTCAGAAACGATAAAATTCCAATACATTTTAAACGTCGTATACGCGGATTTGTTTATCAACACACGAAATGTAAACACACACAACGCGAATGCGTGAAACAACAGAGAATGTAGAAAACAACCCCTCGCGGGGATGTAGAAATGTCCCTAAAACACTTAGCTAACAGGGGTATGAATCAACATATCAAGTAATTTAATTAAAAAAGACAACGTGGGACAAATGCGGACGATGCGTTCCGGTTGTAAACAAGTGCGTGACCGATCAACTCGGAAAGTCCTACTTTCGGTTTCGAGTTTGTTTTATCGCAAAAAAACACACTGTTTACCAAATGAACATAAGCAGCATTGCTATCCATACGTAAATTTGTTCAAATATCTTTTATTTCATACGATGTAATGCTGCTTTAATTGAGATGGAACATTATTTGCACAGCTCCATTTTGTTTGTTTAATCATATTTTATTTGCTATTTTACATATATAGAAAATATATATGAAATATATATATGAAATTAATGGCGATAATTAACATTGTTTCTTTTAGTGTTTTATAACTGAAATTAGTGGCGATAATTAACATTGTTTCTTTTAGTGTTTTATAACTGAAATTAGTGGCGATAATTAACATTGTTTCTTTTAGTGTTTTATAACTGAAATTAGTGGCGATAATTAACATTGTTTCTTTTAGTGTTTTATAACTGAAATTAGTGGCGATAATTAACATTGTTTCTTTTAGTGTTTTATAACTGAAATTAGTGGCGATAATTAACATTGTTTCTTTTAGTGTTTTATAACTGAAATTAGTGGCGATAATTAACATTGTTTCTTTTAGTGTTTTATAACTGAAATTAGTGGCGATAATTAACATTGTTTCTTTTAGTGTTTTATAACTGAAATTAGTGGCGATAATTAACATTGTTTCTTTTAGTGTTTTATAACTGAAATTAGTGGCGATAATTAACATTGTTTCTTTTAGTGTTTTATAACTGAAATTAGTGGCGATAATTAACATTGTTTCTTTTAGTGTTTTATAACTGAAATTAGTGGCGATAATTAACATTGTTTCTTTTAGTGTTTTATAACTGAAATTAGTGGCGATAATTAACATTGTTTCTTTTAGTGTTTTATAACTGAAATTAGTGGCGATAATTAACATTGTTTCTTTTAGTGTTTTATAACTGAAATTAGTGGCGATAATTAACATTGTTTCTTTTAGTGTTTTATAACTGAAATTAGTGGCGATAATTAACATTGTTTCTTTTAGTGTTTTATAACTGAAATTAGTGGCGATAATTAACATTGTTTCTTTTAGTGTTTTATAACTGAAATTAGTGGCGATAATTAACATTGTTTCTTTTAGTGTTTTATAACTGAAATTAGTGGCGATAATTAACATTGTTTCTTTTAGTGTTTTATAACTGAAATTAGTGGCGATAATTAACATTGTTTCTTTTAGTGTTTTATAACTGAAATTAGTGGCGATAATTAACATTGTTTCTTTTAGTGTTTTATAACTGAAATTAGTGGCGATAATTAACATTGTTTCTTTTAGTGTTTTATAACTGAAATTAGTGGCGATAATTAACATTGTTTCTTTTAGTGTTTTATAACTGAAATTAATGGCGATAATTAACATTGTTTCTTTTAGTGTTTTATAACTGAAATTAATGGCGATAATTAACATTGTTTCTTTTAGTGTTTTATAACTGAAATTAATGGCGATAATTAACATTGTTTCTTTTAGTGTTTTATAACTGAAATTAATGGCGATAATTAACATTGTTTCTTTTAGTGTTTTATAACTGAAATTAATGGCGATAATTAACATTGTTTCTTTTAGTTTTTTATAACTGAAACTAATGGCGATAATTAACATTGTTTCTTTTAGTTTTTTATAACTGAAACTAATGGCGATAATTAACATTGTTTCTTTTAGTTTTTTATAACTGAAACTAATGGCGATAATTAACATTGTTTCTTTTAGTTTTTTATAACTGAAACTAATGGCGATAATTAACATTGTTTCTTTTAGTTTTTTATAACTGAAACTAATGGCGATAATTAACATTGTTTCTTTTAGTTTTTTATAACTGAAACTAATGGCGATAATTAACATTGTTTCTTTTAGTTTTTTATAACTGAAACTAATGGCGATAATTAACATTGTTTCTTTTAGTTTTTTATAACTGAAACTAATGGCGATAATTAACATTGTTTCTTTTAGTTTTTTATAACTGAAACTAATGGCGATAATTAACATTGTTTCTTTTAGTTTTTTATAACTGAAACTAATGGCGATAATTAACATTGTTTCTTTTAGTTTTTTATAACTGAAACTAATGGCGATAATTAACATTGTTTCTTTTAGTTTTTTATAACTGAAACTAATGGCGATAATTAACATTGTTTCTTTTAGTTTAATCATAATTTATTGCTCGATTCGTTTTACATATACATGTGAATACAAAACATGACAACTTAAATAAAGGCAAACGGATCGGGGCCACAAGTTCTAGCAGCATTAGTTACGGCCATTCCCTTCACATTGTTTCGTTCACGGATCTAGAAAAACTCTTGAACGGAAAATTGGTAATAAAAGTTCATTGATACGAGACAATTAGGCATGCGTATGTAAATTTGTAAGGGCATTTCATTAGCAAGAATGAGTTGCTCGTGAGTTGTTTCTTTCATAAGAAAATGAGTTGTCAGATAAGGCCGTTTTAATGATTTATGTTCTGCATGATAATCAAATTGCTGAAGGCTTCTTACAAATAAAGCATCCTGTATTAACAAATAGAATGTGCTGCAATGAATAACACAGTATCTCAAGCTATGTAAGCCACAAACCTAATTAACCCATAGCACGATTCATTGAATTTAAGAGAGTATACGCTTGCTGTTGTATTAATTGAACTATATATGGTCGAATCATGCAAGGGACGAACTGTTCTTAGAAAGTGCACTATTCCGAGAGAGCACTATTCGGAGAGAGCACTATTCGGAGAGAGCATTATTTCGAGAGAGCGCACTATTCCGAGAGAGCACTATTCCGAGAGAGCACAATTCTGAGAGAGAACTATTCCGAGAGAGCGCACTATTCCGAGAGAGCACAATTCTGAAAGAGCACTATTCCGAGAGAGCGCACTATTCCGAGAGAGCACAATTCTGAGAGAGAACACTACTCCGAGAGAGCGAGTAAACTCTATATTTAGGCTACCCATGAGCCATTATGACATTATTCCGATGGACACATGGTCAGGTCAACAACTAGCATTTCTATACCTCACTTTTATTTACATAGAATAAGTGTGTAATCATTTCACCTGTCAAGATCGCTTTCATAATATGACACGTGACCGTCTGGTATAAAACTATTAGCTGTTACATGTTCAGGGATCGCAGGTTCGATCCCCCGTCTGACCCTAATAAAATGAACAGTCTTTCAGATGGGACGTTAAACCGAGGTCTCGTGTCGGTGATGTACACCGTGCACGTAACAGAACCAGAGGAGACTCTGGAATGGGTCTCTGTCTGTATCATTGCACTATCCCCCAAAACACTAAAATTACTAATCTCTTCAGGAGGCGTCGCTCATATGGGCAACCAGTAGCGACGATAAATAAATGTAAAACACACACTCTTCATGTGACAAGCGTCCTAACATATTCAATGCTATATATGGACCCATAACTCAACCTGGATTGACCGAAGTGCAAGTGCTCCGCAACACATGTTTTATAACTCGGTATGCCAAACGACACATCAATCGAAGCAAATATGTCACTGTCTTCGTCAGACACGGCTTTATATAGGTGAGTTTGAGAAAACGATTCGCAAAGCACAAAAACAGTTGCCCCATCTGGATAGTCGGGGCTACGCCTCAAGAAGTATGCAAGTACTTATATTTGTTGGAGGATAGTGCAAGCTACATAAGATGGTCAACATCAGAAGCATATCCGGTTCTTTTATCTGCGCGGTGTATGACACCAATACACGAGAGCTCGATTCTAATCCCATCCCAAACACTGTTAACCCTTTCCTTCATAGAGATTTAGATTAATATGCTATTATATCTCCATACAAATGACAGCAATTTAGCTAGCATGTAGTGGATAAGTAGTCGCCATATCTATCCCACCTCCATAGATAGTACTGGGACTACATGAGATTCTGCCTTTATTATGAACATTGGTTTGGCTACTACATTGTCAATGTATGTTGTATTGGTAATGGCGTCAAGAGGTGCTTCTATGAGGGAAAGGGTTAATGTATGCTGTATTGGTAATGGCGTCAAGAGGTGCTTCTATGAGGGAAAGGGTTAATGTATGCTGTATTGGTAATGGCGTCAAGAGGTGCTTCTATGAGGGAAAGGGTTAATGTATGCTGTATTGGTAATGGCGTCAAGAGGTGCTTCTATGAGGGAAAGGGTTAATGTATGCTGTATTGGTAATGGCGTCAAGAGGTGCTTCTATGAGGGAAAGGGTTAATGTATGCTGTATTGGTAATGGCGTCAAGAGGTGCTTCTATGAGGGAAAGGGTTAATGTATGCTGTATTGGTAATGGCGTCAAGAGGTGCTTCTATGAGGGAAAGGGTTAATAGTATTAGTATCGGACTGGGGATCGGACCTAATAATACCTCTTGACTGCCAAGCTTTATATACAAACTGTCATACAAACCATACAGTCATATGGAAGGGCGGGGGAAGCCTCTCTCTCAGATAAGTCAGTAAAACAGCCGTGGTAACACCATTAAAGTTATATTTCCTTAACGGCCCACTTAACATACTCTGTCGCAGTGTACACTATAAACCCTGGTTTGTATTAGCATATGTCCTATTAGCATATGTCCGCTGCTGTGTTGTGTGAATATAATATAGACAGCCAGACAGATCAAATGTGAAAGCATGGCATGCTCCTTCTAATCTCTTTGTGGACCTGTTACGGCAATGTGTCAATAACGGGGTCACTAAAATGTTGTCAATTGTGCTCCCAGCTACATGCCCAGATATTGGATTATATTGCAAATGTGACTTTATAGAGATTAGAAATACATTACTAACTGATAGTGCATACAATAATATAATATCATTATGCAGCATTACATCGTAATAAAGGATGTTTTGGGTAAAATATATATACTAATGTGTGTGTGTGTGTGTTTGCAAATATCGAAATAATCGCTCAGAAACGATAAAATTCCAATACATTTTAAACGTCGTATACGCGGATTTGTTTATCAACACACGAAATGTAAACACACACAACGCGAATGCGTGAAACAACAGAGAATGTAGAAAACAACCCCTCGCGGGGATGTAGAAATGTCCCTAAAACACTTAGCTAACAGGGGTATGAATCAACATATCAAGTAATTTAATTAAAAAAGACAACGTGGGACAAATGCGGACGATGCGTTCCGGTTGTAAACAAGTGCGTGACCGATCAACTCGGAAAGTCCTACTTTCGGTTTCGAGTTTGTTTTATCGCAAAAAAACACACTGTTTACCAAATGAACATAAGCAGCATTGCTATCCATACGTAAATTTGTTCAAATATCTTTTATTTCATACGATGTAATGCTGCTTTAATTGAGATGGAACATTATTTGCACAGCTCCATTTTGTTTGTTTAATCATATTTTATTTGCTATTTTACATATATAGAAAATATAGACTTAACATTCATTATATATTTGATAAAATGCAAAATGGGTTGGGCAACAGGTCCCTTTTGAAAGACAAATACACAGGTTATTGCTTATGTCGCCGATAATAAGCGTCTATTGACTTTAAGTCTCAAGTTTAGGTTTAAGTCTTAAGTTTATTTGACCTTTTGAAACACAAATACACGTGTTATTGCTTATGTCACCGGTTACCGGTATACCTAGGATAACTGTGTGCACGCCTGCTCAATCACCATAAATTAATAAACGTAATAACTATATTGACTTACACTTATTCTACACGATTAGTACACACGTTTAAGTATTGGAATTTAAAATCAATATGCGTATAATAAATGGAATTATGTAGAAAATAACTTACTCTTTCAGGTCGTTTGGATTTAGGAGCATCTTCCATTTTGTAATATTTTGCTGCAAGCAAATGGTAATGTTTATGTAAGGGACGTAACTGTGCATAATATAATGTTACTTAGTTTATACAAATTTATTTTAGCTCGATTGAGTTCTTACAACTTATATTAATCACTCTCGAGACCTCATTCCTGATGGAATCTATCGCCACGAGGGAGAGAAGAGGAAACGTGGACTCTAAATGCCTTGCCTAAGGGCACAATCGTAACGACTCCAGCGGGGCTCGAACTCCGGACCTTTCGCACCTGAAGCGAACGCGCATCAACTTCGCTATCACGACTTCCGCATATGTTACTGATTTCAATCCGGTTAAATTAGATACTTTGCGTGCCGCTGGTTTAACTGTGATTCCGTTGATAATTATGTTTTATTTCTTGACGTGGTAAGTGTGTCTAGACAGGATTATTGCTCTTTGATGGCAAAGTCCTGGATAGTTTGCTGCTGCTGCTGCTGCTGCTGCTGCTGCTGCTGCTGCTGCTGCTGCTGCTGCTGCTGCTGCTGCTGCTGCTGCTGCTGCTGCTGCTGCTGCTGCTGCTGCTGCTGCTGCTGCTGCTGCTGATGATGATGATGATGATGATGATGATGATGATGATGATGATGATGATGATG
This sequence comes from Archivesica marissinica, assembly GCA_014843695.1. Lineage (NCBI taxonomy): Eukaryota > Metazoa > Mollusca > Bivalvia > Venerida > Vesicomyidae > Archivesica > Archivesica marissinica. The sequence goes on along the minus strand of CM026396.1, from coordinate 22,302,378 downwards.
ATGATGATGATGATGATGATGATGATGATGATGATGATGACATTTGGACTTATATATCTCATCGGCGCGCGAGATACATATTGAATTATCCGTCAAATATATATATGTAATAACCTGCCAATTTTAGTTTAATCGTATTTTATTGCTCGATTCGTTTTACATATAGGCCTACATGTGAATACAAAACATGACACGTTAAATAAAGGCAAACGGGTGAGGCCACAAGTTCTAGCAGCATTGGTTACGGCCTTTCCTATTAATAGTATGCTGCATTCAGTTTCTGGTCATTTCTTTTGTGCTTTCCAATGAATGATTGAGTTTTTCTCAGTGAAAGAAAATGCTATCTTTCAATGCTTACATACAAAGAAAGAGTTTACAAACAGTGAAATATGGCATTTTTCTCAACAATACGCCTAAACCCCGAGTTCCTCTCCACTCGTCCATTCAGTATAAATCACGAGTCCTCTCTACTCATGCATTCAGTATAAATCCCGAGTTCCTCTCTACTCTTGCATTCAGTATAAATCCCGAGTTCCTCTCTACTCTTGCATTCAGTATAAATCCCGAGTCCTCTCTACTCTTGCATTCAGTATAAATCCCGAGTTCCTCTCTACTCTTGCATTCAGTATAAATCACGAGTCCTCTCTACTCTTGCATTCAGTATAAATCCCGAGTTCCTCTCTACTCTTGCATTCAGTATAAATCCCGAGTTCCTCTCTACTCTTGCATTCAGTATAAATCCCGAGTTCCTCTCTACTCTTGCATTCAGTATAAATCCCGAGTTCCTCTCTACTCTTGCATTCAGTATAAATCCCGAGTTCCTCTCTACTCTTGCATTCAGTATAAATCCCGAGTTCCTCTCTACTCTTGCATTCAGTATAAATCCCGAGTTCCTCTCTACTCTTGCATTCAGTATAAATCCCGAGTTCCTCTCTACTCTTGCATTCAGTATAAATCCCGAGTTCCTCTCTACTCTTGCATTCAGTATAAATCCCGAGTTCCTCTCTACTCTTGCATTCAGTATAAATCCCGAGTTCCTCTCTACTCTTGCATTCAGTATAAATCCCGAGTTCCTCTCTACTCTTGCATTCAGTATAAATCCCGAGTTCCTCTCTACTCTTGCATTCAGTATAAATCCCGAGTTCCTCTCTACCCTTGCATTCAGTATAAATCCCGAGTCCTCTCTACTCAAGCATTCAGTATAAATCCCGAGTCCTCTCTACTCAAGCATTCAGTATTATAAATAATAAAGTCGGGGAACCTGTCGGCTGTTAGAAAACCATATGACTCTCCTCATTATTCGCTGTTTTCCAAGTTGGAGTCAAATACAGTATTTGTCGAATGCAAGTAGATACATTGAACATATTAGCACATGTGTGTGCGTGAGTACAGTCTGGTTTATCCCTACATGTGTACGTATTGATCCTTCTAGCTGGACTCATATGCTTTTACTGTCGTTCACAGAGTGTGTGACATGGTTAAGCAGATTGTATCATGTTACTTAATTGATAACGTTTTTCTTACAGTATCCATTGGAGAGCCTATAGGACATTTGTCTGGATATACAAACACCATACACATACAAGATTGGAAAACGAACGGAAATTGATATTATTTTTTTTTTACGTTTATTTATCGTCGCTACCGGTTACCCATATGAGCGACGCCTCTTGAAGAGATTAGTCATTTTAGATTTTGGAAGATAGTGCAATGATACAGACAGAGACCCATTCCAGAGTCGCCTCTGGTTCTTTTACGTGCACGGTGTAAAGCACCGACACGAGACCTCGGTTTAACGTCCCATCTGAAAGACTGTTAATTTTATTAGGGTCAGACGGGGGATCGAACCTGCGATCCCTGGATTACCAGTCCAGCGTGTTACCATTGGACTACAGATCCGTCTGTCGGAAATTGATAGAACACACACACACACACACTGTATTTATACTAGAGGACACAGAAAACGCACACTTCGGATAATTGTGTGTTTACATGAAAACCAATAATTATATAAATACATAGTTTTAAACATGTTGTTCAATTTGTGTTTTGTAATAAAGATGTGATATATCTTTGATGGAATCCTTCGTATTTCGTTTTCATGTAATAATAATCATATAATGTTGGTGTGCGTTTTCTATGTCCTCTAGTATATATACATTGTATAAATACAAGATTGGAAAACGGATGAAATTGATAGAACACACACACACTGTATATATCAGCGTGGATTGCTGGGCTATGATCAACAGAGCAAGCCCAATGCACAGACAAATGTTAGATTGCTCAGTACAGACATTGACATTTGTATTCTATGAAGTATAGTCGTTTCTTAACATACCGCTGGTCGTAACATACCGCGGCATCCACACTTTTTCAGAACGAGGTAAAATAACGCCACCTATCATTCTTTCCATTGGATCAGTGTTGACCCAAAAAGGTAAACATGTGTTGATAAACAAGAAATCATAAACTGTCAACGTAAGTGGTTCGAAAATTACTGATGCAAGATGCTTACCTGAATATCAAGATCTATGCAAAATTACCCCACCCCCTTTATCTGATAAAATGCTCCAAATGTCCATACTATATATTTATGTTCATTCCAACTTTGTAAAATGGCGGTCTGCTACCTGGTATGTATGAATGAAGCTAGTCCGCCTCCGTGGTCGAGTGGTTAAGGTCGCTGACTTGTATACCACTGTAACCTATCATCACTGATGGTCACGGGTTCGAGCCCCGCTCAGGCCGTGTCTCATTTATATGAAAAAGTTGGCAGTTTCTTATGGAGGTTGGTGCACCCAAGTACTGGTTAACCGCTGGAGCCTGCCCAGGAAAGGTGTTGTTAGGTAAACTGCCCGCCGGCGATATAGCCCAAAATGGTGCTGATGCAGGCGTAAAACCCGAATCATAACATAAAAAAATGAATGAAGCTGTTTTGATCACGTGTTTAGGTTACTACGTAATTCCCGTATTACCAAATATGGGCATAATTTTAAGGTCCGAGACGCGCTTTTTCTATTGAATGATTATTTTTCAAAACAGTTCCCCCCAAATTAGTATTTTTTTATTAAAAACAAGTTGATGTTCATATCTATGGAACTTTCTTCCGTGATGTACATCTATTGACATGTGGTGATATAGCCATATTCCCGCATTTTATTATTCATAAAAAGTAGGCCCATCGTGGGCCTAAGGCTGTTTGTTGTTTTCTGGTGGGAGATTAAAAAGATATTCATGTTTTATTTAAAATGACAAATTTACTGCTAGACTTACATATTATACAGAGTAAGGTCTCTATCAAATACTCACATAATTGTATTATGACTACCTTTGTATAAACACCCAAATCAGGGCCTCGGCCATTTGCCGCGGTATACTCGGAACTAGTGACTACGTAACTGCTGACACGATGGCGCCAAAAACATGATAAACACAAGTGATTCCCAATAGTATTTCTTCTTTGTGTATTTGTAATGTTGAAGTGGAGAAGTCATAAGTTGATGCAAACTGAGTTTTATATTCAGGTACATAATAGTATATCTGTAGTTTGGTTTTTAATAGTTAGTACCGCGATATACCCACCATGCATCCTACCATTGTTTAGCTGTGAATGACGTCACAAAGTTCTCACAGTATTCCTCCGCCAAGCACAGCATTATATCCAACATAAGCATGTCTGGAGAAGGTTCTGAGAATAACGTTTTCAGTTCGTGTGGGATAGCTTCTGGGAATAACGGTTTACTTCTGTATGGGATAGCTTCTGGGAATAACGGTTTACTTCTGTATGGGATAGCTTCTGGGAATAACGGTTTCATTTCGTGTGGGATAGCTTCTGTGAATAACGGTTTCATTTCGTGTGGGATAGTTTCTGAGAATAACGGTTTCATTTCGTGTGGGATAGCTTCTGAGAATAACGGTTTCATTTCGTGTGGGATAGCTTCTGGGAATAACGGTTTCATTTCGTGTGATAGCTTCTGGGAATAACGATTTACTTCTGTGTGGGATAGCTTATGGGAATAACGGTTTCATTTCGTGTGGGATAGCTTCTGAGAATAACGGTTTCATTTCGTGTGGGATAGCTTCTGGGAATAACGGTTTCATTTTGTGTGAGGTAGCTTCTGGGAATAACGGTTTCATTTCGTGTGGGATAGCTTCTGGGAATAACGGTTTACTTATGTATGGAATAGATTCTGGAAAAAACGTCTTAATTTAGTGTGTGCCAGCTTCTTGGAATACTACATGTAGTAGTAATGACTTCCTTCTGAATGGAATATGTTATGGAAATAACGTCTTATTATTGTGTGTGCCATCTTCTAACGTTTTCTTCGGTATGGGATAGCTTCTGGGAATAACGGTTTTCTTCGGTATGGGATAGCTTCTGGGAATAACGGTTTTCTTCGGTATGGGGTAGCTTCTGGGAATAACGGTTTTCTTCGGTATGGGATAGCTTCTGGGAATAACGGTTTTCTTCGGTATGGGGTAGCTTCTGGGAATAACGGTTTTCTTCGGTATGGGATAGCTTCTGGGAATAACGGTTTTCTTCGGTATGGGGTAGCTTCTGGGAATAACGGTTTTCTTCGGTATGGGATAGCTTCTGGGAATAACGGTTTTCTTCGGTATGGGGTAGCTTCTGGGAATAACGGTTTTCTTCGGTATGGGATAGCTTCTGGGAATAACGGTTTTCTTCGGTATGGGGTAGCTTCTGGGAATAACGGTTTTCTTCGGTATGGGATAGCTTCTGGGAATAACGGTTTTCTTCGGTATGGGATAGCTTCTGGGAATAACGGTTTACTTCGGTATGGGATAGCTTCTGGGAATAACGGTTTACTTCGGTATGGGATAGCTTCTGGGAATAACGGTTTACTTCGGTATGGGATAGCTTCTGGGAATAACGGTTTACTTCGGTATGGGATAGGTTTTGAGCACTATGTACGTTTTGTAGTCTTGTAGTTTACGATGTTTTCCAAGTTAAGATTCAAATACGATATTTGTCTAATGGAATGAGAGACATTGCGAATAGTATCATCGTTTTGTGAATACAGAGTTATCCCTATGTGTATACATACTGATCATTCTGGTATCACTGTATTTACTGTCGTGCTGCAGAGTAAAGCGTCATGCTTCCTGTTTAGATATGTTCTCAGTAAAACGCCATGCTTCCTGTTTAGATATGTTCTCAGTAAAACGTCATGCTTCCTATTTAGATATGTTCTCAGTAAAACGTCATGCTTCCTATGTATATATGTTCTGAGTAAAACGTCATACTTCCTGTTTAGATATGTTCTGAGTAAAACGTCATGCTTCCTGTTTAGATATGTTCTGAGTAAAACGTCATGCTTCCTGTTTAGATATGTTCTGAGTAAAACGTCATGCTTCCTATTTAGATATGTTCTGAGTAAAACGTCATGCTTCCTGCTTAGATATGTTCTGAGTAAAACGTCATGCTTCCTGTTTAGATATGTTCTGAGTAAAACGTCATGCTTTCTATTTAGATATGTTCTGAGTAAAACGTCATGCTTCCTGTTTAGATATGTTCTGAGTAAAACGTCATGCTTCCTGTTTAGATATGTTCTGAGTAAAACGTCATGCTTCCTGTTTAGATATGTTATGAGTAAAACGTCATGCTTCCTATTTAGATATGTTCTGAGAAAAAATGCCAAGCTTCCGACTTGAATATATTCTGGAAAAACACCAATCTTCAGACTTAGATATGTTCTGGAAAAACGCCAATCTTCAGACTTAGATATGTTCTGGAAAAACGCCAATCTTCAGACTTAGATATGTTCTGGAAAAACGCCAATCTTCAGACTTAGATATGTTCTGGAAAAACGCCAATCTTCAGACTTAGATATGTTCTGGAAAAACGCCAATCTTCAGACTGAGATATGTTCTGGAAAACCGTCTTGCTTCCGACTTGGATATATTCTGGAAAAACGCCAATCTTCAGACTTAGGTATGTTCTGGAAAAACGCCAATCTTCAGACTTAGATATGTTCTGGAAAAACGCCAATCTTCAGACTTAGATATGTTCTGGAAAAACGCCAATCTTCAGACTGAGATATGTTCTGGAAAACCGTCTTGCTTCCGACTTGGATATGTTCTGAGAATAGTTGATTTCAGAGCCCATAACGAGACCAATGTATCGATTTGTCATAAAATGTATAAATGTTTCTCATAAACTCATGTAAGCAATTACCCATTCATCAGTGATTTATTTACAATAAATGATTATCGTTTTAGAATTGCAGAATATATAATCAATTTGTCTCTCCTATATATAAAGACACCATCGTCTTGCAACTGTTAAACATTTGTATCATAATATTATACGAACTTAGTAAATTCAATATAATTCAATAAGTTGTTTTTTCTGTAAAGCATTACTATATTGATTGTTTTATACAAATTTATTTTAGCTCGATTGCGAAACAAGTTCTTTCAACTTATATAAATCACTATCGAGACCTCATTCCTGATGGAATCCATCGCCACGAGGGAGAGAGAAGAGGCAACGTGGAATTTAAATGCCTTGCCTAAGGACATAATCGTAACGTACTATATTGATCGTCGCCCCCCCCCCCACAACGTTCTGGCCGATCCCGCCAGGAGTATTATGTTTTACGTTTATTTATCGTCGCTACCGGTTGCCCATATGAGCGACGCCTCCTGAAGAGATAAGTCATTTTAGATTGTGGACGATAGTGTAATGATACAGACAGAGACCCATTCCAGAGTCTCCTGCGATCCCTGGATTACCAGTCCAGCGTATTACCACTGGACTACAGATCCGCCAGAAGTAGGTCTATATTAATTATTATATTTTATGGGGGATATGGTCAAGAAACAGAAAACGCCCCAGTTCCAGAAATAGTTCTGGTTCCTTTACATACCCGGTGAATAGCATCGATACATATGGGACCTCGGTTTAAAGTCCCATCCGAAATACTGCCAATATGATTATGCTGGATTGAACTCGCGACCACTGGATTGCCGCCAGGCGTATTTAGTAATAAACAATTGGACCACTGACCGTTAATAATTACAGACGTTAATATGAGTGTAAGCCCAGTGCATGATAGCGCCGTGATAGCACGTTCGCTTCAGTTGCGAAAGGCCCAGCGTTCGCGCCCAGCTGTACACAGCCGTTATGATTGTGCCCTTTAGGTAGCAAGGCATTTAAATTCCATATTGACACTTCACTCTCCCTTATGACGATGGATTCGATCAGGAATGATGTCTCGAGAGCGAGTAATCTAACATTGTTAACACTTGTTTCGCAATCAAGCTAAAACAAATGTGTATAAATGTGACTAAGCTATAATTATATTGTTTGTTTTGGGGGTTTAACGTCGCATTGATAGCTTAGGCTATACTGTCACTATCCAGCTCTTATTGGTGGTGGAATACCTCGAATGTCCCTTCCAGCAGAATTTCAGACACCCGAGTAGAACCACGGACCATCCACAAGCCAGCTGACTAGCTTTCTCACATGAACGAATTCAACACCCACAGTGGGATTCGAACATACAATGGCGATGGGGCAAACGACGTTAGTAACTCGGCTAGGGATGCTCTTACGTTTAAGCATAGTAATAACGTAGAACCGTCTATATGATACATTGTGTATGATTCTGATAGTTTGCAACCAGCAACATTTATTTAAATAAATGAAAATGAGAAGCCTTGTTCTCATGCATATATGTATGTATGTATGTATGTTCCATTAATGTCAAACCCCTTGCGGGGACCTAGACATGTTTTCCTGGACAGGCTTAGCCGACCTAAGTGGTTAACCAGTACTAAGCAATGTGTGTGAGGTGCCTTGCTCAATGACACTACATACGTGGCCTGACCGAGTATCGAACGCGGGACCGCTCGATTCCAAATCCGACGCTCTACCACTGGACCACGGACGCCACACTATATACAGTCTAACAGTGGTTACTACGTTAGTGCCGTCTACCTCCGAGTTGTCGATACGTCAATGTCGTTCGAGTAACAACTAGTCATTATCCCATTCTTAGTCAAAACACGGAACAACGACGTTTGCTTGTCGTTCAATGAAGTTATTGTTCTTCCCTAAATGTATACATGTACGAGCCGTCACTCCACCACTCATTCTCACCAAGCTTTGTTCGCGATTTTCTCAACGCTATATGAGGTTTTGTAGGTGTGGCAAACCACTTAACTCTTTTCACCGCCAATGTCGCATAAAAGCGACTTTGCAAAAAGCAGAGAACCCAATCAGATAGATCAGAACGTGCATTCTGGTCAGGCTGTATGCTGATTGCTCTTCAGACAGTGGAGCTGAAGCACCTGTCCGAATGTCCTGGATCTATGTTGTTTGCACATTCTCTGAATTTATTAGGCGCTGAAAGAGTTAATTAATGGAAACTGTCGATGTTCGATGGTACATATAATAAAAAGGACATAGACAAAGCCATACTCAATATACTATTACGTATATATGCATATATTACGGAATACATGTTGGTGCCTGGGTTCCAGTCTGTCGATTTTTCACTATTTTACTTCTTGCAACGTTGATATGATCAGAAACTCAATACGACTCAATTAATAGTCTCTGTGTTAAACAAATATGTATATGTCTAACCAGGCACAATATACCGACGCATGTTCCATGGCTAGGTGATACTAGACGTGTTCTGTGAACGTGCATGTAAGACATAATCAATGTCATATAATGTGTATATATATGTACATTGTATTATGGAATCCATGGTGATACTAGATCTCGTTCTGTTAATGCGCGTGTTTAATTACAGGAGAGAAATTGAAAATAGACATAAACAACTGTTTGATATAAGACGACAAAAACATATTGACAGAACATCTGCGGCCCAAGACTTGGTGCGACAATTGACAGCAATAATCAACCTCCATATAATCAATAATAGATGAGATACGATTATACAGAATATTAGATCTATTTTACTCGTCCATCACTAAATACCTCAAGGTTGTAGATTGCATGCGACATGTAGAAGTGGATCACGAAGAGATGATGATTAATGTATTACTGGGGCAGTTGTCCAGTGGTGAACACGCTAGGCTTGCCATCTAGGGGTCGCAGGTTCGAGCATCCGCTATACCGTGCCAAAATACCTATCATTGTCTTTCGGGTGAGACGTTAAACCGAGGGCTCGTACCATGAACATAAAAGAACCAGAAGAGGTTCTGCAATGGGTCCCTGTCTGTATCATTGCATCCTCCTCCAAAAGTCTAAAATGACTAATCTATTCAGGTGGCGTCGCTCATATGGGAAACCGGTAGCGACGATAAATAAACGTAACGTAAAAGTATGAACTGCATTGGGCGTGCTTGCAGTTAAGTTTTGTTTCTTAATAATGTTCCCATATTGAGAGTGTTGATGTGCACAGCAGCATATCATCGATGAGTTGCTCAAATGATTCTGCTCCCTTCTCAGCCAAATGCATTATGCCATCCTGTCCATATTCTGGTATATATGCCATCCTGTCTATATTCTGGTAAATATGCCATCCTTTCCATATTCTGGTATATATGCCATCCTGTCCATATTCTGGTATATATGCCATCCTGTCCATATTCTGGTATATATGCCATCCTGTCCATATTCTGGTATATATGCCATCCTGTCCATATTCTGGTATATATGCCATCCTGTCCATATTCTGGTATATATGCCATCCTGTCCATATTCTGGTATATATGCCATCCTTTCCATATTCTGGTATATATGCCATCCTTTCCATATTCTGGTATATATGCCATCCTTTCCATATTCTGGTATATATGCCATCCTGTCCATATTCTGGTATATATGCCATCCTGTCCATATTCTGGTATATATGCCATCCTGTCCATATTCTGGTATATATGCCATCCTGTCCATATTCTGGTATATATGCCATCCTTTCCATATTATGGTATATATGCCATCCTGTCCATATTCTGGTATATATGCCATCCTTTCCATATTCTGGTATATATGCCATCCTGTCCACATTCTGGTATATATGCCATCCTGTCCATATTCTGGTATATATGCCATCCTGTCCATATTCTGGTATATATGCCATACTGTCCATATTCTGGTATATATGCCATCCTGTCCATATTCTGGTATATATGCCATCCTGTCCATATTCTGGTATATATGCCATCCTGTCCATATTCTGGTATATATGCCATCCTTTCCATATTCTGGTATATATGCCATCCTGTCCATATTCTGGTATATATGCCATCCTGTCCATATTCTGGTATATATGCCATCCTGTCCATATTCTGGTATATATGCCATCCTTTCCATATTCTGGTATATATGCCATCCTGTCCATATTCTGGTATATATGCCATCCTTTCCATATTCTGGTATATATGCCATCCTTTCCATATTCTGGTATATATGCCATCCTGTCCATATTCTGGTATATATGCCATCCTTTCCATATTCTGGTATATATGCCATCCTGTCCATATTCTGGTATATATGCCATCCTGTCCATATTCTGGTATATATGCCATCCTTTCCATATTCTGGTATATATGCCATCCTTTCCGTATTCTGGTATATATGCCATCCTTTCCATATTCTGGTATATATGCCATCCTTTCCATATTCTGGTATATATGCCATCCTTTCCATATTCTGGTATATATGCCATCCTGTCCATATTCTGGTATATATGCCATCCTGTCCATATTCTGGTATATATGTCATCCTTTCCATATTCTGGTATATATGCCATCCTGTCCATATTCTGGTATATATGCCATCCTTTCCATATTCTGGTATATATGCCATCCTTTTCATATTCTGGTATATATGCCATCCTGTCCATATTCTGGTATATATGCCATCCTTTCCATATTCTGGTATATATGCCGACGAAACCATTATCTTCAATGGCTACTTTGACATGAATGGATCGTCTGTGCGCTGTAGCTCGATTGAGCTGCGTAGTTGCATAGCATTGGCTCATGTTCACACTGAAATTTCTCCGCACAGCTTGTAATGTTCTCCTTGATGCTTGAGGGAAAATGTGGAGGTAATGTTCACTATACGAGCGACATGGGTGTGGTGGTAGCAAGGTGATCCAGAGCACCGTCATCCTGGCTCTGTCAAACAGTACTACAATCACGCTTTAACACATTAATCTCCTGCTCAACGATCTGATCAGTAAACAGGTGGGTACAGGGAACGTCTGACTTTACAACAATGTAATATCCTGACTGGAAGGTTTCCCATGTAGCTGGATCTTCCTATTCCAGAGCATCTATTTGGTTAAGATAGACTGGCATCAGGTGGGCAATAGTTTAGCAGATCATGTTTGAAGAAATGTTTGATTATGTTCTCCAACACAGCCAAAGAACCTACGATATCAGCTGAGTGGCATATACTGATGAGACAAAGACGACCTTCCACCTGCTCAAGGGTACGGCGTTATTAATCAGCGAGCTTCCCAGCCTCTTTTTCAAACTTTCTTCTTAATTCCTGATTACTTAGCTCAATTTTACTACACATATTATGCTCAGATGAATGTAAATATTTGTAAGTTGTGTACGTTTTTAAGCATAAGTATTTACGGTGTCTGTAATATTCAATAGCTATAAAATTGACCGGTTGTAGCCGTGTTTAATTGCAAATTTAAACACGATAGATTAGTTCTTTGTTTATAGGTACAAAATAGCAAGTAACGGGTAAATTAATGGTAATGGTTGATTTTTGAAAAGCTTTTGATCTTGTCGATCATACTGTTTTGTTAAAGAAGTTATCATTACACAAATGTAGCAACAATACAGGGACGATTTCTCAACCGTATATGTGCGATAGAAAGCAAACTGTTTCCATAAACGACGTTTTATCTGAAGACAATTTCAGAAAATAACTGGCCACTGTCATTACACTTTACGTTCTTTAAATGGAAACAAGAAAATCAATTGCATATAAATATGTAATAGAAGGACGATTGAACATTTACTCTGCATAATACACACTCGGATAGTGTATTGAGTGACTGTATATAAATATGTAATAGAAGGACGATTGAACATTTACTCTGCATAATACACACTCGGATAGTGTATTGAGTGACTGTATATAAATATGTAATAGAAGGACGATTGAACATTTACTCTGCATAATACACACTCGGATAGTGTATTGAGCGACTGTATATAAATATGTAATAGAAGGACGATTGAACATTTACTCTGCATACTGCACACTCAGATAGTGTATTGAGTGACTGTATATAAATATGTAATAGACGGACGATTGAACATTTACTCTGCATACTACACACTCGGATAGTGTATTGAGTGACTGTATATAAATTATAAAGTGCATACTTTAGTAATTAAATGCAAACATGTTGATAATAACATGAAACCCTGTCCAGCATAATAGTATATACCACATCCCTGCTAGAACATCCGCGAATCATATGGGAACCAATTATTGTTGCAGAATTTCAATGTTCATGTATTTCTATGAGCACACCAGTGAAAGCTTGGAACTAGTTCCCTGAAAACAACTGGACAATCTTAATACCGGTACCTATAATACAAATACATAGCAGTAATTCTTATCACAAAAATTCCCATTCGTCCAGAAAAACAACATTTAATTTGTATGTAAATTTATTCTAGTATAATACTGTATACACTTTAGTAACTGTACGTCATTGGTGGTGGTGTTATAATTAAATATCCATAAAGGAACATAATGTACATATAGCAATGTCACAAAAATAACAACAACAGTTCATTTGTGATAGATCTTCAAATAACTTAAAATTTGTAGTTTGTTAATGCAGAATGGAAATATTAGAATTTCTCAACGAGGCAGCAACAAATATATACAATGTAGCAACATACACAAAATAAAAACACTATGTGTAGCATTTTTTAAAATGATACCAGCATAACAGCATCAACAATTTAGAGGGGACAACCTTCTTTATTTCTTTGATCGATATCTTTTTGAAATCAAAATTCTCAAGTATGATATTTTCCCCATATGCCGTTTCTCCATAGGCCATAGTGCTGCTAACTTACACACAGCATTTGGGGGGGGGGGGAAATGAGAGTATTTACTTCCAAACAAGTTATATAACAAAAATAAAACAAAGGTCGTCGTCCCCTCTAAATGTTTCCTCTGGTTATGATAACATACTATAAATGTGTTGTAATATGGTCATATATTATTAATGGTCATATATCATCAATGGTCATATATTATCTGGTCATATATCATCAATGGTCATATATTATCAATGGTCATATATTATCTGGTCATATATTATCAATAGTCATATATTATCTGGTCATATATCATCAAAGGTCCTATATTATCTGGTCATATATCATCAATGGTCATATATTATCTGGTCATATATTATCAATGGTCATATATTATCTGGTCATATATCATCAATGGTCCTATATTATCTGGTCATATATCATCAATGGTCATATATTATCTGGATATATTATCAATGGTCCTATATTATCTGGTCATATATCATCAATGGTCATATATTATCAATGGTCATATATTATCTGGTCATATATTATCAATGGTCATATATTATCTGGTCATATATCATCAATGGTCATATATTATCTGGTCATATATTATCAATGGTCATATATTATCTGGTCATATATCATCAATGGTCATATATTATCTGGTCATATATCATCAATGGTCATATATTATCAATGGTCCTATATTATCTGGTCATATATCATCAATGGTCATATATTATCTGGTCATATATCATCAATGGTCATATATTATCAATGGTCATATATTATCTGGTCATATATCATCAATGGTCATATATTATCTGGTCATATATCATCAATGGTCATATATTATCTGGTCATATATCATCAATGGTCCTATATTATCTGGTCATATATCATCAATGGTCACATACTATCTGGTCATATATCATCAATGGTCCTATATTATCAATGGTCATATATTATCTGGTCATATATCATCAATGGTCATATATTATCTGGTCATATATCATCAATGGTCATATATTATCAATGGTCCTATATTATCAATGGTCATATATTATCAATGGTCATATATTATCTGGTCATATATTATCTGGATATATTATCAATGGTACTATATTATCAATGGTCATATATTATCAATGGTCATATATTATCAATGGTCCTATATTATCAATGGTCATATATTATCAATGGTCCTATATTATCAATGGTCATATATTATCAATGGTCATATATTATCAATGGTCCTATATTATCAATGGTCATATATTATCAATGGTCCTATATTATCAATGGTCATATATTATCAATGGTCATATATTATCTGGTCATATATTATCAATGGTCATATATTATCAATGGTCATATATTATCTGGTCATATATTATCAATGGTCATATATTATCAATGGTCATATATTATCTGGTCATATATTATCAATGGTCATATATTATCTGGTCATATATCATCAATGGTCCTATATTATCAATGGTCATATATTATCTGGTCATATATCATCAATGGTCATATATTATCTGGATATATTATCAATGGTCATATATTATCAATGGTCATATATTATCTGGATATATTATCAATGGTCCTATATTATCTGGTCATATATCATCAATGGTCATATATTATCTGGTCATATATCATCAATGGTCATATATTATCTGGATATATTATCAATGGTCCTATATTATCAATGATCATATATTATCAATGGTCCTATATTATCAATGGTCATATATTATCAATGGTCATATATTATCTGGTCATATATCATCAATGGTCATATATTATCAATGGTCATATATTATCTGGTCATATATTATCTGGTCATATATCATCAATGGTCATATATTATCAATGGTCCTATATTATCAATGGTCCTATATTATCAATGGTCATATATTATCAATGGTCATATATTATCTGGTCATATATCATCAATAGTCCTATATTATCAATGGTCCTATATTATCAATGGTCATATATTATCAATGGTCATATATTATCTGGTCATATATTATCAATGGTCATATATTATCAATGGTCATATATTATCAATGGTCATATATTATCAATGGTCATATATTATCTGGTCATATATCATCAATAGTCCTATATTATCAATGGTCCTATATTATCAATGGTCATATATTATCAATGGTCATATATTATCTGGTCATATATTATCAATGGTCATATATTATCAATGGTCATATATTATCAATGGTCATATATTATCAATGGTCATATATTATCTGGTCATATATCATCAATAGTCCTATATTATCAATGGTCCTATATTATCAATGGTCATATATTATCAATGGTCATATATTATCTGGTCATATATTATCAATGGTCATATATTATCAATGGTCATATATTATCAATGGTCATATATTATCAATGGTCATATATTATCTGGTCATATATTATCAATGGT
The DNA here is from genome assembly GCA_014843695.1 of Archivesica marissinica. NCBI lineage: Eukaryota > Metazoa > Mollusca > Bivalvia > Venerida > Vesicomyidae > Archivesica > Archivesica marissinica. The sequence goes on along the minus strand of CM026396.1, from coordinate 22,286,873 downwards.
CATATATTATCAATGGTCATATATTATCAATGGTCCTATATTATCAATGGTCATATATTATCAATGGTCCTATATTATCAATGGTCCTATATTATCAATGGTCATATATTATCAATGGTCTATATTATCTGGTCATATATTATCAATGGTCCTATATTATCAATGGTCATATATTATCAATGGTCATATATTATCTGGTCATATATTATCAATGGTCATATATTATCAATGGTCATATATTATCAATGGTCCTATATTATCAATGGTCATATATTATCAATGGTCCTATATTATCAATGGTCCTATATTATCAATGGTCATATATTATCAATGGTCCTATATTATCTGGTCATATATTATCAATGGTCCTATATTATCAATGGTCATATATTATCAATGGTCCTATATTATCAATGGTCATATATTATCAATGGTCATATATTATCTGGTCATATATTATCAATGGTCATATATTATCAATGGTCATATATTATCAATGGTCCTATATTATCAATGGTCATATATTATCAATGGTCCTATATTATCAATGGTCCTATATTATCAATGGTCATATATTATCAATGGTCCTATATTATCTGGTCATATATTATCAATGGTCCTATATTATCAATGGTCATATATTATCAATGGTCCTATATTATCAATGGTCATATATTATCAATGGTCATATATTATCTGGTCATATATTATCAATGGTCATATATTATCTGGTCATATATTATCAATGGTCCTATATTATCAATGGTCATATATTATCAATGGTCATATATTATCTGGTCATATATTATCAATGGTCCTATATTATCAATGGTCCTATATTATCAATGGTCCTATATTATCTGGTCCTATATTATCAATGGTCCTATATTATCAATGGTCCTATATTATCAATGGTCCTATATTATCTGGTCCTATATTATCAATGGTCCTATATTATCAATGGTCATATATTATCAATGGTCCTATATTATCAATGGTCCTATATTATCTGGTCCTATATTATCAATGGTCCTATATTATCAATGGTCCTATATTATCAATGGTCCTATATTATCAATGGTCATATATTATCAATGGTCCTATATTATCAATGGTCATATATTATCAATGGTCCTATATTATCAATGGTCCTATATTATCATTAGTCACCTGTGCATATTCTAGCGAGCGATGAACTGGATATTTCTATCACGGTGATCATTTTTCCCCACTGTAGAGAATATCAAATTGTAAGATGGTAGAGTCCGATACACATAAAAGGTTTATTAACCCATCGACACCACATAATTGTCGAACTGAAGCATTCACTATGAAATAGATTTAAACGACTGAAATACACAACCATGATATATTTGGAGCTATTGACTGTCATCTGGTAAATCTGATCAGTTTTCTGACATGAACTTCCTTTCATCTGTTTGCTGCTATACAAGAACAAAGTACACGTACATGTCCTTTGGAATTTCATGACACATTACACTAATGATTGACAGCACAGTATTGTAAGCCTTTCTATTTTCTTTCACGGATTTCGATGATTTTTCTCCAGCAATTCAAAATAACAAAAAAAAACACAAAAACAACCCAAACGTCACTTAATTATCGGGTAGGTGCTCTCAACTGGTCTATTTTCGTATTAGTTCTACTATTAGGAAAAGGTGTTACACTGCTTGATGCCAGGTACGGTGATGGAGACGGCATTGACGTTGAAAATGCCGCAAAATATTCAGCAGCGAATGCAATAACATCGTCTGGTTTCCGTAGCAACAGGAACTGCATGAAGTCAGCGAGAAGTGCTTTCAGTTCAGGATGATGACGCATATACTTGCCATGGTCCGCCTTCAACTCTTCCTATAACATATTAATAATATCATGTGACTTGCCGATTTTAACTGGATTATAAATAGATAATCATAAGTTTAATCTGTTGTTGCTCACAGCCGAGCATGTTTATCATCATGTGGCAGTTTTAAAGGCTTCAATTTTATGCAATTAAATTATCCTTAATTTATACAATCAAAGAACGATTTAGGAAGTTTTATAAGCGCAACCGAAATGTCTACAAAAGGAAATAATGAACATTTATTTCACTCATAAAACAATAATTTGCATATTCAGACGACTACTGTGGAAGCAAGTATTTTGTCTGATAAACTTCAGATAATTGGTGGTCTTTATGACAATTCAAAAGTCAAGACAGTTAAAGAGAGTTTCAACTTGAATCAATGTAGATTTCCAATTTCATGTATTGTAGAAGTTATATATATGTTCAATAAAAACTCAGAGAGTGAAACGAAAATATCAACCGTACTGGATAACAACAGAAATCTTAGATTCTATGAAATAACGCGATAAAATGAAAGTAAGATAAATCAGAGCAAGGAGGTTATCAATTTAAAATACTTAGAAAGAAAGTGTCAGCAATGATCAATACAGCAATGAAAGAGTTATGTGAAAGAAAACCAGAGTCTGGAAAAGACAACCATTGCTGTTATAATTATAATATATAATAAGTGCTTGGTTCAGGGAAATCAACACAATCTGGCAACAGTATTCACCCAATATACCACCAAGGATAACTCTCAACATGTTGATAAGGCAAATATATGTAATGAATTCTTTAGTTTCTTAGTTGCATCCAACATCAATGATCCAGTCCCTGATCACTTAAACTGTGACTTATACTATTAAAGATTTTATTGATGAAAATGTACCCGCAGATGTAGTGTTTGAAATACCAGACGTTACCATAACAAATATCCAAAAACAAACCATCAAACTAAATGTTTCTAAAGGTACATGACTCGATAACAATGGATCAACGCTGTTAAATCGTTCAGCTGATATCATTGTACTACAATGTACAACATTTAACTGTTATAATAAATAAGATTGTGCAAATATCAACTTTTCCTGATGCTTGGATTTTTGAATTTGTTTTGCAAAAATCAAGTGGTAAAACCAATGAAGTCAATAACTATAGACCTACATGTATTGTATAATTTTACCATCTTTGTCGAAACATTTTGAAAGACACGTGCATAAATCAATGCAGACTTATTTAGATCAGCTCAATTTACTTCACAAACTAGTTTTAGAATTGGCCACTAGATAAATGGATTCGAGTAGTAAATGAGGGTAAATTAATTGAAATTGTAATGATCGATTTTCGAAAAGCTTTTGATATTGTCGATCATACTGTTTTGTTTAAGAAGTTATCATTATACAAAGGTAGCAACACTACAGGGATAGAATGCAAACTGTTTCCATAAACGACGTTTTTATCTGAATACAAAACTGTTAATTGTGGAGTCCCACAGGGTTCAATATTAGATCCACTTTTATCCTTACTTTTTATTACTGATTTACAAATGATGTTTTTCAAATAAAATCACCGTATATATATAGATATATGCAGACGCTATTACATTATATGATATCCATAATAAAAAAGAAGTGTCCTGAATAAAAGATTTTTCAACAGTTTTCTGTTTCTTAATTTACAATCGGTGAACTGAGTAAAATAAACATCAGTCAATACTACTTATCTGTTTGTTATACAACAACAAGTGAAGTGAAAGGGAGAAGTGAGGCAAGCTCAGATGGAGTATTTCTCTAAGACAACCCTGCCCTCTAACTCAAGCACTGCTTTATTATTATAAACAGTATATGTCCGCCTCCGTGGTCGAGTGGTTAAGGTCGCTGACTTGTATACCACTGTAACCTATCATCACTGATGGTCACGGGTTCGAGCCCCGCTCAGGCCGTGTCTCATTTATATGAAAAAGTTGGCAGTTTCTTACGGAGGTTGGTGCACCCAAGTACTGGTTAACCGCTGGAGCCTGCCCAGGAAAGGTGTTGTTAGGTAAACTGCCCGCCGGCGATATAGCCCAAAATGGTGCTGATGCAGGCGTAAAACCCGAATCATAACATAACATAAATATAAACAGTATACCTTTCTGTCTAGGAACTGCGAGTACAACTGCGCATCATCCTCCCATTTAAGCTGCTGTTTCTCGAAAATCGGCTTTTCTGGTTCCTCATCTGCCAATAGAACGAGCAACGTTTATTTCTTTCTTGACAGATACTTTGTATAGCTATGGATAACTGCATTATGTAAGTAAGTAAGTAAGTAAGTAAATGATTTATTATTGTGACATGTGTATATTAAAAAAAGCATATTATTAACAACACCAATTAACATTCAACAACCGGCCCAATGGGCCTATTTGTTGCCAATACAATAATACGATACTATGACGTGAATAAATTAATACAAATTATGCATAAGTTATAACTATGATGTCAAAACAAAATCATCATTATAATTTCCGTGACTGATTGCCTGAATAGTTACATACCGGTATAACTATGACAGGTAACTGGTTACGTGGTTCAATGATTGTGTATTTTGACAACATTATAATTGCTTACAATATGTCGCCAATGGTACCGTCTCAGAAACAGAATTCTATCGAAAATCGCCGAACAGTCACGATTATTTCCGAATATACACGAATGCTCCCGTAGACTCATTTACATTGCAAACATATAATTTCCCGTTTCTGTGTTTCTGTGTTATATCGACGAGATGGCGGATTTTAAATATTACATTTAGATGGTAATGGGTCGATTCGGCGATTGCAACGTCCATTAACAACATATGAAAAGTATCAGATAAAAAATTAAACCATAATTTGATGATAAGGAATATAACAGAAAATTCATTTTCCAATTGAGTAGGTTGATATACCAGTAAATCAATGAATATAGTACCTCTGATGATGTATGGAGGAACAAAAGAGAGCTTCATAGTTACAGGTGAACCAACCTGAACTCTGTTTGTCAAATGTCTGAAATACAATAAAATAAATTGAAACGAAACAACAATTATCGACATATCTACATATTTGAGTAGGTAGCCTCTCTTGTTCATTTAGTCATGATCCCATGATGGAGTTTTCTACCTTGAGTGCGGTGTGTGTGTGTTTTACATTTATTTCAATCTTCTTTACCTCATTTTTTAAATAGTTAAGATCAGTGTGTGTGTTTTGCATTTATTTATCGTCGCTACCAGTTGCCCATATGAGCGACGCCTCCTGAAGAGATTAGTCATTTTATATTTTTGGAGGATAGTGCAATGATACAGACAGAGACCAATTCCAGAGTCTCCTCTGGTTCTTTTGCGTGCACGGTGTACAGCACCGACACGAGACCTCGGTTTAAAGACCCAATTGAAAGACTGTTAATTTTATTAGGGTCAGACGGGGGATCGATTCTGCAATCCCTGGATTACAAGTCCAACGTGTTAACCACTGGACTACAGATCAGTCTTTGGCGAATCTCACTTTATTCATTCAAATTAGTAACAAAAACTATTAAATGAAATATTGATGTTGGATCAACAACATGCATGTGCAGTACCAAAAAAAGAAAAGAACATAGGCAGCCCCATACTCATCTGTCAAGCCGTGGGATGGTCTATGGTTGAGGGTTCTCTTCACCAAATAAAACCCACAAATTGGTAATAACAGAACAAAGGTCTATGGTAAAGTTGAGGGTTCTCTTCACCAAATAAAACTCACAAATTGGTAATAACAGAACAAAGGTCTATGGTAAAGTTGAGGGTTTTCTTCACCAAATAAAACCCACAAAATGCCTTACCCATCTTTCATGAAATATGACTGCCATGTGGTGGGAAGATCTACTGTGGAGTTGATGGTTCTCTCAACACCAAACACTTTCAGTTCAGACTTCTCCACGGTCTGTGTCCGCTCCTCAAGTTGCCTCTACAATTAGGGGAAACACTATTTGTTGTGGGGTTTAAAGGTTCACTCAAGCTTAGGGGTTACTTTCCAACCATAAGCTACGCAGGAACCCCCCATGTATTTCAGCCACGGACGGGCATCTATGTAGAATTATCAGACTTCTGAAAGACAGCTGGATAACTCAAGTCGTCTCTACAGTAAGTGATCATTTATTAGTTTATTTCCTAATTGCAATAGAGAGAACATCCAGAAAGATGCCCATTCTTGGCTGACATACACCTTGAAACGGGCGTTTCATGTTTATTTATCGTCGCTACCGGTTGCCCATGTGAGCGACACCTCTTGAAGAGAGTTGTTTTAGATTTTTGTAGGATAGTGCAATGATTCTTTCACGTGCACAGTGTAAAGCACAGACACGCACAGACACGAGACCTCGGTTTAACGTCCCATCTGAATGACTGTTAATTTTATTAGGGTCCGATGGGGGATTGAACCTGCGATCAATGGATTACCAGTCCAGCATGTTACCCCTGGACTACAGATGTAGTTAAGATGAAGGTAAAATATATATATGTAAGTATGACAAACAAAGAACGACGAGGTGAGAGACTGTGTGCCAACAATAAACGCTAGACAGGGCTTTCCTCGGAATATTTGTGTCACCTCCTAAGTGACAAACCAAGGTTAGCAACAATTTTTTTGAAAAAAGATTTTAACAAATAAACAATGCCAGCATCCTAAGATTGTCTCTCAACAGGTAATTGACTGTGTAAGTATTGGTTTACTCAAATAAAAAAATGCTTTCAATGAATTGCCAAAATGCAAGGCAGGGCGGGGACTTAATGTTAGTGCTGAGAATTATATGTGTATGAAAAGTTTCAAATCAATACCTTTGGCAGTTTTTGAGAAATAATCATGGAAGAATATTTTGGAATTTTACTATTTTGGGCCAATGGTCACTGGTATGATGGGGACTTACTACGGGTGTAGAGAATTAATCTTCGGATGTGTATGTGAAGTTTTGTGAACAGATTTGTTATATAATATATTTGGCAAATTCTTCATGTGCTATGCTTACATGTTACAAATGAAAATATTTAAAATGTCAGTAAAAGAGTACTTACGTAAATGGCAGGACATAGCCTAGGTTTGTGTCGGAAAAGAGTACTTACGTAAATGGCAGGACATAGGTTTGTGTCAGAAAAGAGTACTTACGTAAATGGCAGGACATAGGTTTGTGTCAGAAAAGAGTACTTACGTAAATGGCAGGACATAGGTTTGTGTTAGAAAAGAGTACTTACGTAAATGGCAGGACATAGGTTTGTGTCAGAAAAGTGTACTTACGTAAATGGCAGGACATAGGTTTGTGTTAGAAAAGAGTACTTACGTAAATGGCAGGACATAGGTTTGTGTTAGAAAAGAGTACTTACGTAAATGGCAGAACATAGGTTTGTGTCGGAAAAGAGTACTTACATAATGGCAGGACATAGGTTTGTGTTAGAAAAGAGTACTTACGTAAATGGCAGGACATAGGTTTGTGTTAGAAAAGAGTACTTACGTAAATGGCAGAACATAGGTTTGTGTCGGAAAAGAGTACTTACATAATGGCAGGACATAGGTTTGTGTCAGAAAAGAGTACTTACATAAATGGCAGGACATAGGTTTGTGTTAGAAAAGAGTACTTACGTAAATGGCAGGACATAGGTTTGTGTCAGAAAAGAGTACTTACATAATGGCAGGACATAGGTTTGTGTCAGAAAAGAGTACTTACGTAAATGGCAGGACATAGGTTTGTGTAGAAAAGAGTACTTACTAATGGCAGACATAGTTTGTGTGGGTTTTTGGGGCATAGGTTTGTGTCGGAAAAGAGTACTTACGTAAATGGCAGGACATAGGTTTGTGTCAGAAAAGAGTACTTACATAAATGGCAGGACATAGGTTTGTCAGAAAAGAGTACTTACATAATGGCAGGACATAGGTTTGTGTCAGAAAAGAGTACTTACATAATGGCAGGACATAGGTTTGTGTCAGAAAAGAGTACTTACGTAAATGGCAGAACATAGCCTAGGTTTGTGTCGGAAAAGAGTACTTACGTAATGGCAGGACATAGGTTTGTGTCAGAAAAGAGTACTTATGTAAATGGTAGGACATAAGTTTGCGTCAGAAAAGAGTACTTACATAAATGGTAGGACATAGCCTAGGTTTGTGTCGGAAAAGAATACTTACGTAAATGGCAGGACATAAGTTTGTGTCAGAATTGAC
>CM026396.1:22264549-22277822 GCA_014843695.1 Archivesica marissinica | reverse complement strand
TAAGGAATATAACAGAAAATTCATTTTCCAATTGAGTAGGTTGATATACCAGTAAATCAATGAATATAGTACCTCTGATGATGTATGGAGGAACAAAAGAGAGCTTCATAGTTACAGGTGAACCAACCTGAACTCTGTTTGTCAAATGTCTGAAATACAATAAAATAAATTGAAACGAAACAACAATTATCGACATATCTACATATTTGAGTAGGTAGCCTCTCTTGTTCATTTAGTCATGATCCCATGATGGAGTTTTCTACCTTGAGTGCGGTGTGTGTGTGTTTTACATTTATTTCAATCTTCTTTACCTCATTTTTTAAATAGTTAAGATCAGTGTGTGTGTTTTGCATTTATTTATCGTCGCTACCAGTTGCCCATATGAGCGACGCCTCCTGAAGAGATTAGTCATTTTATATTTTTGCAGGATAGTGCAATGATACAGACAGAGACCAATTCCAGAGTCTCCTCTGGTTCTTTTGCGTGCACGGTGTACAGCACCGACACGAGACCTCGGTTTAAAGACCCAATTGAAAGACTGTTAATTTTATTAGGGTCAGACGGGGGATCGATTCTGCAATCCCTGGATTACAAGTCCAACGTGTTAACCACTGGACTACAGATCAGTCTTTGGCGAATCTCACTTTATTCATTCAAATTAGTAACAAAAACTATTAAATGAAATATTGATGTTGGATCAACAACATGCATGTGCAGTACCAAAAAAAGAAAAGAACATAGGCAGCCCCATACTCATCTGTCAAGCCGTGGGATGGTCTATGGTTGAGGGTTCTCTTCACCAAATAAAACCCACAAATTGGTAATAACAGAACAAAGGTCTATGGTAAAGTTGAGGGTTCTCTTCACCAAATAAAACCCACAAATTGGTAATAACAGAACAAAGGTCTATGGTAAAGTTGAGGGTTTTCTTCACCAAATAAAACCCACAAAATGCCTTACCCATCTTTCATGAAATATGACTGCCATGTGGTGGGAAGATCTACTGTGGAGTTGATGGTTCTCTCAACACCAAACACTTTCAGTTCAGACTTCTCCACGGTCTGTGTCCGCTCCTCAAGTTGCCTCTACAATTAGGGGAAACACTATTTGTTGTGGGGTTTAAAGGTTCACTCAAGCTTAGGGGTTACTTTCCAACCATAAGCTACGCAGGAACCCCCCATGTATTTCAGCCACGGACGGGCATCTATGTAGAATTATCAGACTTCTGAAAGACAGCTGGATAACTCAAGTCGTCTCTACAGTAAGTGATCATTTATTAGTTTATTTCCTAATTGCAATAGAGAGAACATCCAGAAAGATGCCCATTCTTGGCTGACATACACCTTGAAACGGGCGTTTCATGTTTATTTATCGTCGCTACCGGTTGCCCATGTGAGCGACACCTCTTGAAGAGAGTTGTTTTAAATTTTTGTAGGATAGTGCAATGATTCTTTCACGTGCACAGTGTAAAGCACAGACACGCACAGACACGAGACCTCGGTTTAACGTCCCATCTGAATGACTGTTAATTTTATTAGGGTCCGATGGGGGATTGAACCTGCGATCAATGGATTACCAGTCCAGCATGTTACCCCTGGACTACAGATGTAGTTAAGATGAAGGTAAAATATATATATGTAAGTATGACAAACAAAGAACGACGAGGTGAGAGACTGTGTGCCAACAATAAACGCTAGACAGGGCTTTCCTCGGAATATTTGTGTCACCTCCTAAGTGACAAACCAAGGTTAGCAACAATTTTTTTGAAAAAAGATTTTAACAAATAAACAATGCCAGCATCCTAAGATTGTCTCTCAACAGGTAATTAACTGTGTAAGTATTGGTTTACTCAAATAAAAAAATGCTTTCAATGAATTGCCAAAATGCAAGGCAGGGCGGGGACTTAATGTTAGTGCTGAGAATTATATGTGTATGAAAAGTTTCAAATCAATACCTTTGGCAGTTTTTGAGAAATAATCATGGAAGAATATTTTGGAATTTTACTATTTTGGGCCAATGGTCACTGGTATGATGGGGACTTACTACGGGTGTAGAGAATTAATCTTCGGATGTGTATGTGAAGTTTTGTGAACAGATTTGTTATATAATATATTTGGCAAATTCTTCATGTGCTATGCTTACATGTTACAAATGAAAATATTTAAAATGTCAGTAAAAGTGTACTTACGTAAATGGCAGGACATAGCCTAGGTTTGTGTCGGAAAAGAGTACTTACGTAAATGGCAGGACATAGGTTTGTGTCAGAAAAGTGTACTTACGTAAATGGCAGGACATAGGTTTGTGTCAGAAAAGTGTACTTACGTAAATGGCAGGACATAGGTTTGTGTTAGAAAAGAGTACTTACGTAAATGGCAGGACATAGGTTTGTGTCAGAAAAGTGTACTTACGTAAATGGCAGGACATAGGTTTGTGTTAGAAAAGAGTACTTACGTAAATGGCAGGACATAGGTTTGTGTTAGAAAAGAGTACTTACGTAAATGGCAGAACATAGGTTTGTGTCAGAAAAGAGTACTTACATAATGGCAGGACATAGGTTTGTGTTAGAAAAGAGTACTTACGTAAATGGCAGGACATAGGTTTGTGTCAGAAAAGAGTACTTACGTAAATGGCAGAACATAGGTTTGTGTCAGAAAAGAGTACTTACATAATGGCAGGACATAGGTTTGTGTCGGAAAAGAGTACTTACATAAATGGCAGAACATAGCCTAGGTTTGTGTTGGAAAAGAGTACTTACGTAAATGGCAGGACATAGGTTTGTGTCAGAAAAGAGTACTTACGTAAATGGCAGGACATAGGTTTGTGTCAGAAAAGAGTACTTACGTAAATGGCAGGACATAGGTTTGTGTCAGAAAAGAGTACTTACGTAAATGGCAGGACATAGGTTTGTGTCAGAAAAGAGTACTTACGTAATGGCAGGACATAGGTTTGTGTCAGAAAAGAGTACTTACATAATGGCAGGACATAGGTTTGTGTCAGAAAAGAGTACTTACATAATGGCAGGACATAGGTTTGTGTCAGAAAAGAGTACTTACATAATGGCAGGACATAGGTTTGTGTCAGAAAAGAGTACTTACATAATGGCAGGACATAGGTTTGTGTCGAAAAAGAGTACTTACATAAATGGCAGAACATAGCCTAGGTTTGTGTTGGAAAAGAGTACTTACGTAAATGGCAGGACATAGGTTTGTGTCAGAAAAGAGTACTTACGTAAATGGCAGGACATAGGTTTGTGTCAGAAAAGAGTACTTACGTAAATGGCAGGACATAGGTTTGTGTCAGAAAAGAGTACTTACGTAAATGGCAGGACATAGGTTTGTGTCAGAATTCCATATTCTGGTATATATGCCATCCTGTCCATATTCTGGTATATATGCCATCCTGTCCATATTCTGGTATATATGCCATCCTGTCCATATTCTGGTATATATGCCATCCTTTCCATATTCTGGTATATATGCCATCCTGTCCATATTCTAGTATATATGCCATCCTTTCCATATTCTGGTATATATGCCATCCTGTCCATATTCTGGTATATATGCCATCCTGTCCATATTCTGGTATATATGCCATCCTGTCCATATTCTGGTATATATGCCATCCTGTCCATATTCTGGTATATATGCCATCCTGTCCATATTCTGGTATATATGCCATCCTGTCCATATTCTGGTATATATGCCATCCTTTCCATATTCTGGTATATATGCCATCCTTTCCATATTCTGGTATATATGCCATCCTTTCCATATTCTGGTATATATGCCATCCTGTCCATATTCTGGTATATATGCCATCCTGTCCATATTCTGGTATATATGCCATCCTGTCCATATTCTGGTATATATGCCATCCTGTCCATATTCTGGTATATATGCCATCCTTTCCATATTCTGGTATATATGCCATCCTGTCCATATTCTGGTATATATGCCATCCTTCCATATTCTGGTATATATGCCATCCTTTCCATATTCTGGTATATATGCCATCCTGTCCATATTCTGGTATATATGCCATCCTTTCCATATTCTGGTATATATGCCATCCTGTCCATATTCTGGTATATATGCCATCCTGTCCATATTCTGGTATATATGCCATCCTTTCCATATTCTGGTATATATGCCATCCTTTCCGTATTCTGGTATATATGCCATCCTTTCCATATTCTGGTATATATGCCATCCTTTCCGTATTCTGGTATATATGCCATCCTTTCCATATTCTGGTATATATGCCATCCTTTCCATATTCTGGTATATATGCCATCCTTTCCATATTCTGGTATATATGCCATCCTGTCCATATTCTGGTATATATGCCATCCTGTCCATATTCTGGTATATATGTCATCCTTTCCATATTCTGGTATATATGCCATCCTGTCCATATTCTGGTATATATGCCATCCTTTCCATATTCTGGTATATATGCCATCCTTTTCATATTCTGGTATATATGCCATCCTGTCCATATTCTGGTATATATGCCATCCTTTCCATATTCTGGTATATATGCCGACGAAACCATTATCTTCAATGGCTACTTTGACATGAATGGATCGTCTGTGCGCTGTAGCTCGATTGAGCTGCGTAGTTGCATAGCATTGGCTCATGTTCACACTGAAATTTCTCCGCACAGCTTGTAATGTTCTCCTTGATGCTTGAGGGAAAATGTGGAGGTAATGTTCACTATACGAGCGACATGGGTGTGGTGGTAGCAAGGTGATCCAGAGCACCGTCATCCTGACTCTGTCAAACAGTACTACAATCACGCTTTAACACATTAATCTCCTGCTCAACGATCTGATCAGTAAACAGGTGGGTACAGGGAACGTCTGACTTTACAACAATGTAATATCCTGACTGGAAGGTTTCCCATGTAGCTGGATCTTCCTATTCCAGAGCATCTATTTGGTTAAGATAGACTGGCATCAGGTGGGCAATAGTTTAGCAGATCATGTTTGAAGAAATGTTTGATTATGTTCTCCAACACAGCCAAAGAACCTACGATATCAGCTGAGTGGCATATACTGATGAGACAAAGACGACCTTCCACCTGCTCAAGGGTACGGCGTTATTAATCAGCGAGCTTCCCAGCCTCTTTTTCAAACTTTCTTCTTAATTCCTGATTACTTAGCTCAATTTTACTACACATATTATGCTCAGATGAATGTAAATATTTGTAAGTTGTGTACGTTTTTAAGCATAAGTATTTACGGTGTCTGTAATATTCAATAGCTATAAAATTGACCGGTTGTAGCCGTGTTTAATTGCAAATTTAAACACGATAGATTAGTTCTTTGTTTATAGGTACAAAATAGCAAGTAACGGGTAAATTAATGGTAATGGTTGATTTTTGAAAAGCTTTTGATCTTGTCGATCATACTGTTTTGTTAAAGAAGTTATCATTACACAAATGTAGCAACAATACAGGGACGATTTCTCAACCGTATATGTGCGATAGAAAGCAAACTGTTTCCATAAACGACGTTTTATCTGAAGACAATTTCAGAAAATAACTGGCCACTGTCATTACACTTTACGTTCTTTAAATGGAAACAAGAAAATCAATTGCATATAAATATGTAATAGAAGGACGATTGAACATTTACTCTGCATAATACACACTCGGATAGTGTATTGAGTGACTGTATATAAATATGTAATAGAAGGACGATTGAACATTTACTCTGCATAATACACACTCGGATAGTGTATTGAGTGACTGTATATAAATATGTAATAGAAGGACGATTGAACATTTACTCTGCATAATACACACTCGGATAGTGTATTGAGTGACTGTATATAAATATGTAATAGAAGGACGATTGAACATTTACTCTGCATAATACACACTCGGATAGTGTATTGAGCGACTGTATATAAATATGTAATAGAAGGACGATTGAACATTTACTCTGCATACTGCACACTCAGATAGTGTATTGAGTGACTGTATATAAATATGTAATAGACGGACGATTGAACATTTACTCTGCATACTACACACTCGGATAGTGTATTGAGTGACTGTATATAAATTATAAAGTGCATACTTTAGTAATTAAATGCAAACATGTTGATAATAACATGAAACCCTGTCCAGCATAATAGTATATACCACATCCCTGCTAGAACATCCGCGAATCATATGGGAACCAATTATTGTTGCAGAATTTCAATGTTCATGTATTTCTATGAGCACACCAGTGAAAGCTTGGAACTAGTTCCCTGAAAACAACTGGACAATCTTAATACCGGTACCTATAATACAAATACATAGCAGTAATTCTTATCACAAAAATTCCCATTCGTCCAGAAAAACAACATTTAATTTGTATGTAAATTTATTCTAGTATAATACTGTATACACTTTAGTAACTGTACGTCATTGGTGGTGGTGTTATAATTAAATATCCATAAAGGAACATAATGTACATATAGCAATGTCACAAAAATAACAACAACAGTTCATTTGTGATAGATCTTCAAATAACTTAAAATCTGTAGTTTGTTAATGCAGAATGGAAATATTAGAATTTCTCAACGAGGCAGCAACAAATATATACAATGTAGCAACATACACAAAATAAAAACACTATGTGTAGCATTTTTTAAAATGATACCAGCATAACAGCATCAACAATTTAGAGGGGACAACCTTCTTTATTTCTTTGATCGATATCTTTTTGAAATCAAAATTCTCAAGTATGATATTTTCCCCATATGCCGTTTCTCCATAGGCCATAGTGCTGCTAACTTACACACAGCATTTGGGGGGGGGGGGAAATGAGAGTATTTACTTCCAAACAAGTTATATAACAAAAATAAAACAAAGGTCGTCGTCCCCTCTAAATGTTTCCTCTGGTTATGATAACATACTATAAATGTGTTGTAATATGGTCATATATTATTAATGGTCATATATCATCAATGGTCATATATTATCTGGTCATATATCATCAATGGTCATATATTATCAATGGTCATATATTATCTGGTCATATATTATCAATGGTCATATATTATCTGGTCATATATCATCAAAGGTCCTATATTATCTGGTCATATATCATCAATGGTCATATATTATCTGGTCATATATTATCAATGGTCATATATTATCTGGTCATATATCATCAATGGTCCTATATTATCTGGTCATATATCATCAATGGTCATATATTATCTGGATATATTATCAATGGTCCTATATTATCTGGTCATATATCATCAATGGTCATATATTATCAATGGTCATATATTATCTGGTCATATATTATCAATGGTCATATATTATCTGGTCATATATCATCAATGGTCATATATTATCTGGTCATATATTATCAATGGTCATATATTATCTGGTCATATATCATCAATGGTCATATATTATCTGGTCATATATCATCAATGGTCATATATTATCAATGGTCCTATATTATCTGGTCATATATCATCAATGGTCATATATTATCTGGTCATATATCATCAATGGTCATATATTATCAATGGTAATATATTATCTGGTCATATATCATCAATGGTCATATATTATCTGGTCATATATCATCAATGGTCATATATTATCTGGTCATATATCATCAATGGTCCTATATTATCTGGTCATATATCATCAATGGTCATATATTATCTGGTCATATATCATCAATGGTCCTATATTATCAATGGTCATATATTATCTGGTCATATATCATCAATGGTCATATATTATCTGGTCATATATCATCAATGGTCATATATTATCTGGATATATTATCAATGGTCCTATATTATCAATGGTCATATATTATCAATGGTCATATATTATCAATGGTCCTATATTATCAATGGTCATATATTATCAATGGTCCTATATTATCAATGGTCATATATTATCAATGGTCATATATTATCAATGGTCCTATATTATCAATGGTCATATATTATCAATGGTCCTATATTATCAATGGTCATATATTATCAATGGTCATATATTATCTGGTCATATATTATCAATGGTCATATATTATCAATGGTCATATATTATCTGGTCATATATTATCAATGGTCATATATTATCAATGGTCATATATTATCTGGTCATATATTATCAATGGTCATATATTATCTGGTCATATATCATCAATGGTCCTATATTATCAATGGTCATATATTATCTGGTCATATATCATCAATGGTCATATATTATCTGGATATATTATCAATGGTCATATATTATCAATGGTCATATATTATCTGGATATATTATCAATGGTCCTATATTATCTGGTCATATATCATCAATGGTCATATATTATCTGGTCATATATCATCAATGGTCATATATTATCTGGATATATTATCAATGGTCCTATATTATCAATGATCATATATTATCAATGGTCCTATATTATCAATGGTCATATATTATCAATGGTCATATATTATCTGGTCATATATCATCAATGGTCATATATTATCAATGGTCATATATTATCTGGTCATATATTATCTGGTCATATATCATCAATGGTCATATATTATCAATGGTCCTATATTATCAATGGTCCTATATTATCAATGGTCATATATTATCAATGGTCATATATTATCTGGTCATATATCATCAATAGTCCTATATTATCAATGGTCCTATATTATCAATGGTCATATATTATCAATGGTCATATATTATCTGGTCATATATTATCAATGGTCATATATTATCAATGGTCATATATTATCAATGGTCCTATATTATCAATGGTCATATATTATCAATGGTCCTATATTATCAATGGTCCTATATTATCAATGGTCATATATTATCAATGGTCCTATATTATCTGGTCATATATTATCAATGGTCCTATATTATCAATGGTCATATATTATCAATGGTCCTATATTATCAATGGTCATATATTATCAATGGTCATATATTATCTGGTCATATATTATCAATGGTCATATATTATCAATGGTCATATATTATCAATGGTCCTATATTATCAATGGTCATATATTATCAATGGTCCTATATTATCAATGGTCCTATATTATCAATGGTCATATATTATCAATGGTCCTATATTATCTGGTCATATATTATCAATGGTCCTATATTATCAATGGTCATATATTATCAATGGTCCTATATTATCAATGGTCATATATTATCAATGGTCATATATTATCTGGTCATATATTATCAATGGTCATATATTATCAATGGTCATATATTATCAATGGTCCTATATTATCAATGGTCATATATTATCAATGGTCAAAACCAAACACAAAGTCCTATATTATCAATGGTCCTATATTATCAATGGTCATATATTATCAATGGTCATATATTATCTGGTCATATATTATCAATGGTCATATATTATCAATGGTCATATATTATCAATGGTCATATATTATCAATGGTCATATATTATCTGGTCATATATCATCAATAGTCCTATATTATCAATGGTCCTATATTATCAATGGTCATATATTATCAATGGTCATATATTATCTGGTCATATATTATCAATGGTCATATATTATCAATGGTCATATATTATCAATGGTCCTATATTATCAATGGTCATATATTATCAATGGTCCTATATTATCAATGGTCCTATATTATCAATGGTCACCTGTGCATATTCTAGCGAGCGATGAACTGGATATTTCTATCACGGGATCATTTTTCCCCACTGTAGAGAATATCAATTGTAAGATGGTAGAGTCCGATACACATAAAAGGTTATTAACCCATCGACACCACATAATTGTCGAACTGAAGCATTCACTATGAAATAGATTTAAACGACTGAAATACACAACCATGATATATTTGGAGCTATTGACTGTCATCTGGTAAATCTGATCAGTTTTCTGACATGAACTTCCTTTCATCTGTTTGCTGCTATACAAGAACAAAGTACACGTACATGTCCTTTGGAATTTCATGACACATTACACTAATGATTGACAGCACAGTATTGTAAGCTTTCTATTTTCTTTCACGGATTTCGATGATTTTTCTCCAGCAATTCAAAATAACAAAAAAAAAACACAAAAACAACCCAAACGTCACTTAATTATCGGGTAGGTGCTCTCAACTGGTCTATTTTCGTATTAGTTCTACTATTAGGAAAAGGTGTTACACTGCTTGATGCCAGGTACGGTGATGGAGACGGCATTGACGTTGAAAATGCCGCAAAATATTCAGCAGCGAATGCAATAACATCGTCTGGTTTCCGTAGCAACAGGAACTGCATGAAGTCAGCGAGAAGTGCTTTCAGTTCAGGATGATGACGCATATACTTGCCATGGTCCGCCTTCAACTCTTCCTATAACATATTAATAATATCATGTGACTTGCCGATTTTAACTGGATTATAAATAGATAATCATAAGTTTAATCTGTTGTTGCTCACAGCCGAGCATGTTTATCATCATGTGGCAGTTTTAAAGGCTTCAATTTTATGCAATTAAATTATCCTTAATTTATACAATCAAAGAACGATTTAGGAAGTTTTATAAGCGCAACCGAAATGTCTACAAAAGGAAATAATGAACATTTATTTCACTCATAAAACAATAATTTGCATATTCAGACGACTACTGTGGAAGCAAGTATTTTGTCTGATAAACTTCAGATAATTGGTGGTCTTTATGACAATTCAAAAGTCAAGACAGTTAAAGAGAGTTTCAACTTGAATCAATGTAGATTTCCAATTTCATGTATTGTAGAAGTTATATATATGTTCAATAAAAACTCAGCGAGTGAAACGGAAATATCAACCAGACTGGATAACAACAGAAATCTTAGATACTATGAAAGAACGCGATAAAATGAAGCAAGATAAATCAGAGCAAGGTGTTAATCAATATAAACTACTTAGAAACAAAGTGTCGACAATGATTAATACAGCAAGGAAAGAGTCATATGAAAGAAAAATAGAGTCTGGTAAAGATAACCCACGTACTGTTTGGAAGATTTTTAAAGAGTTTGGTTCAGGAAAATCAACACAATCTGTAAACAATATTAACTCAATATACCATCAAGGATCTGATTACTCTCAAAATGTTGAAATGGCAAATATATGTAATGAATTCTTTGTCAATGTTGCATCTAATATCAAAGATCCAGTCCCTGATCACTTAAACTTTGACTATATAAAAGATTTTATTAATGAACATGTACCTGTTGATGTAGTGTTTGAAATACCAGAAGTTACACAGAGTAATATCAGAAAACAATTACTCGAACTTAATGTTTCTAAAGCTACTGGAATCGATAATATTGGACCAAAGCTGTTAAAACGTTCAGCTGATATCATTGTACAACATTTAACTGTTATAATAAATAAGAGTTTGAAAACATCAACTTTCCCTGAAGCTTGGAAATTTGCAAAAGTCAAACCATTATTCAAAAGTGGAAAAACCAATGACGTCAATAACTATAGACCTATTTCAATTTTACCATCTTTGTCGAAACATTTTGAAAGACACGTGCATAAATCGCTGCAGACTTTTTTGGATCACTTCAATTTACTTCACAAAACACAAAGTGGTTTCAGAACTGGCCACTCAACTGAATCAGCTTTACTTTATATGATAGATAAATGGATTCGAGCACTAAATGAGGGGAAATTGATTGGAATTGTAATGGTCGATTTTCGAAAAGCTTTTGATATTGTCGATCATACTGTTTTGTTAAAGAAATTATCATTATACAAATGTAGCAACAATACTTTGAAGCTTTTTCAATCATATCTTTGTGATAGAAAGCAAACTGTTTCTATAAATGACGTTTTATCTGAAAATAGAACTGTTAATTGTGGAGTCCCGCAGGGCTCAATATTAGGACCTCTTTTATTCTTACTTTTTATCAATGACTTACCACTAATGTTTTCAAATAAAATCACCGGTAGCGATTTATATGCAGATGATACTACATTATATGATATCCATAATAAGAAAGAAGTGTCCTGAATAAAAGATTTTTCAACAGTTTTCTGTTTCTTAATTTACAATCGGTGAACTGAGTAAAATAAACATCAGTCAATACTACTTATCTGTTTGTTATACAACAACAAGTGAAGTGAAAGGGAGAAGTGAGGCAAGCTCAGATGGAGTATTTCTCTAAGACAACCCTGCCCTCTAACTCAAGCACTGCTTTATTATTATAAACAGTATATGTCCGCCTCCGTGGTCGAGTGGTTAAGGTCGCTGACTTGTATACCACTGTAACCTATCATCACTGATGGTCACGGGTTCGAGCCCCGCTCAGGCCGTGTCTCATTTATATGAAAAAGTTGGCAGTTTCTTACGGAGGTTGGTGCACCAAGTACTGGTTAACCGCTGGAGCGTGCCCAAGAAAGGTGTTGTTAGGTAGACTGCCCGCCGGCGATATAGCCCAAAATGGTGCTGATGCAGGCGTAAAACCCGAATCATAACATAAAATAAAATATAAACAGTATACCTTTCTGTCTAGGAACTGCGAGTACAACTGCGCATCATCCTCCCATTTAAGCTGCTGTTTCTCGAAAATCGGCTTTTCTGGTTCCTCATCTGCCAATAGAACGAGCAACGTTTATTTCTTTCTTGACAGATACTTTGTATAGCTATGGATAACTGCATTATGTAAGTAAGTAAGTAAGTAAGTAAATGATTTATTATTGTGACATGTGTATATTAACAAAAGCATTATTAAAACACCAATTAACATTCAACACCTGGCCCAATGGGCCTACATGTATATGTCACCAATACAATAATACGATACTATGACATGAATAAATTAATACAAATTATGCATAAGTTATAACTATGATGTCAAAACAAAAATCATCATTATAATTTCCGTGACTGATTGCCTGAATAGTTACATACCGGTATAACTATGACAGGTAACTGGTTACGTGGTTCAATGATTGTG
This sequence comes from Archivesica marissinica, assembly GCA_014843695.1. Taxonomy (NCBI): domain Eukaryota; kingdom Metazoa; phylum Mollusca; class Bivalvia; order Venerida; family Vesicomyidae; genus Archivesica; species Archivesica marissinica. Next base: position 22,264,838 of record CM026396.1, on the reverse strand, counting down.
TATTTTGACAACATTATAATTGCTTACAATATGTCGCCAATGTTACCGTCTCAGAAACAGAATTCTATCGAAAATCGCCGAACAGTCACGATTATTTCCGAATATACACGAATGCTCCCGTAGACTCATTTACATTGCAAACATATAATTTCCCGTTTCTGTGTTATATCGACGAGATGGCGGATTTTAAATATTATGTTTAGATGGTAATGGGTCGATTCGGCGATTGCAACGTCCATTAACAACATATGAAAAGTATCAGATAAAAAATTAAACCATAATTTGATGA